>CM039680.1:234545146-235050146 GCA_022537955.1 Schmidtea mediterranea
ACTCATCCCAAAGCAATTAGGGTTAAATAAATTTAATTATTATTATCATTTCTATTTTATTAATTTAAAAATTATTGTTAATTTCAACAAAAGATTATTAGGCAAACTATAAAAAGAAATTCTATTATACATGCATCAGGAATTACAAAGTAATAGATTTATTCTGAGCATAAAATGAAATTATAACACACAGTACAATAACTGGCATAATAATAACTGAAATTATTTATTATAAACAACTTAAAACCATTGAGAAATTGAGTTGTTTTTTGAACAGGAAAATATGCTAATTTTATTGATTCTTGTAATTTTAATTAATATAAAATTATTTATTTTGATACATTACTTTTAAACTAAATTTATTAGATTCAACAGAACTTCTATATTTACTTCGTTAAATTTTTCATCAAAAACCAACTTTTATCTGAAAACAGTATTTGAAGTTTATGCTTAGAGAATGCATAATTTGCTAAAACTAACTTTAAATTTTATATAATTGTTTATATTAAAATTATTTTGCTGTTAAATTAGCTAAATTAGGATTTAGAAATTGAAAAGTAATTTATAAAGTAAAGATAACTTAAATTTTAATAAACAAAAATTGGTATTCAAAATTTTTAAAAAAATATTTAAATTTGTATTATAATTTAAATAAAATGACTAATCAATTACAAAAACTTTTACTTACAGTATACATGAGAAATATTAGATACTTTTTCATTTCTAATTGTAATTTCCATTTTATATACTCCAGTTTGAATAAATTCGAATTTTGTGAACTTAATATTTAATAATATAATTTTGTTGGATATCAATTCTTTTGTTATATAAATTTTTTGGCCTTTGGACACAGTATCAGATGGTTTAATGATTTCAATATTGGCTTGATTTTGATTATTAACATTCAAAGTTATTTTGCCAATTTCTGAATCAATAGCTCCTTCTAATTGAAAAGCTAAACTTACATTTCCTGATTCGTCTCTTTGAAGTTTATTATATTCATAGTTATCTATTTTCACGAGTTGATTTTTTGTCGGTATTGTTGGACTTCCTAGAGAATTCACTAAATAATTTTTAGTTTTTGTAAGCAAAATATCAAAATTCAAGCAACATACAAGAATATGAATTAACTGTAATACAGAAAAAAACCAAAGCATATACAAAATATATATAAACCATAATGGTATAATTTTTTAGTAATTTGAACACTTTAAACAAATATGTTTATGATAAATTTAACTAATGAAAGTTAGCTAATATATATTTAAATCACAAACTAATGTTCTAGTGTTTAAAATATACATATTTTACACATCTATTTTTAAACTTTAATTTTTAATAAATTTTGCTTTATTAGAAAATGTAATTAGTATACATTTAAATTAATGTAAAATTTATATATTAAAAAAACTTTTTAAAAAATTTTTACAATGCACTAAATGCACCAATCATTTGTCGGTGAAATCAAGACAACTTTTATCGATCAGTACAATTGATTATAATTTACGACAAATAAATTGGTATTGCAACAATAAATTACAACCCACTGGGAAGAAAAGTACATCTTCAATAAAATAGAAATCTGTGACAACCGGATTACTACATTTAGCTGGTTTCTACATTTAGTATTTTTGGAATAGAAGCCATAATTGTGTTGGGCTAGCATTGAATTTTGTTTGAATGAATTGGAAATAGCACGCAAGCACAACATGCAGATTTAAAAATTAGATCCATAAACACCAAATAACTACCGTAAAATGCGAGAAAGACATAATTACAAATATAAAATCGAAAAAACAAAAGTAAATTAAAATAATAACAAATGCATCAAGACCCGCATGAAATAACATAAAAATAACATAGTAACAAAAAATTTGACCGGAAATTAACAATTTACGTAAAAACATAAAATCAACGAAAAAGTCGAAGAAAATAAAATAATTTCGATCAGAAATGAGTTAAATAAAGATCTAAAGAATAAATTGTCAAATAAAATCGAAAAATAATAAAAATTAGAATTAGATTAGACAAATAATATAAAGACCAAATTTTGTTTTATCGCATCAAATTTAACACGCAAGGTTAGGGTCGCAGAATAGGTATAAACACCAATTCATTTTCACATAAATTAATGATCAGTTTTCGCTCAAAAAGCAGAAGCATCAGTATAATTACCAGTTTTATTTGAATTAATTACGTGTGAAGAATCTCTCGATATTAGCATTATTGTAAACCGAAACTCTAGGACGATTATTAAAAGTAAGCCTGGATGATATGCACATGTCGTATGAAAGATAAATGTGAACTATCATTATGAGCAAATATACGTATAAAAGTGTGAATTCAATTATTTCGAAATTTTTCCGGCCCATAGCCACACACCAGACAAGATATTAAACTTATACATAATTATCGAGCAGTGTAATTGCGGTGTAAGTCTGCCAATATCTCGTGCTCGTGAGAGATCTCGCCGTGGGTAACGACGGACTCAAACGTCAAATCATTTGCACTTATAGGGGCAGCGGGGAGATGGGTAATCAATCTTTTGGTTGATCCATTTTCCACTTGCTCCCGAAAAATCGACCTAAACTATCGATACTTATCGGCTAAAATTATAACACAGAGTAGTCTAGTGGATATTCTTAAAATCTAATATTACCATACAATCTCTTAAGAACAATTTGAGGTTAAAGGGAAGGGGGCTTGAGGAAATCGATGTAACGGACATGTTGAATTAAAATCCATTAACTATTTTATTAAAGCAGATAAGAGTTAAACGATAATTCAATAAATAATAGAAGGTTTCAATAGAAATATTTAAAATGACTAAAGAAAAATGCTGTCGACAAGATTTAAAAACTAGTCCGGTAAATAAATAAAGGTTAACGTAAAATTATTAATTACAACCCCAGCGATAACTAATTAATAAGGAAGTAAATTGGAAACTACCGAATAAAATAAGTAGTATCATATTATAGATAAAACGCAAAGAGGTATTCCCAGAAATATTGTCAATAACTAAGAATCAGAACTCTACTATCGCCATACTTTAGATAAGCCGAATGTGTGATCAAAAACCCAAATGATACCGTCGCACTAAATAATAGTAAAGGTCAATCACCGGACCTACCAACCATAGATAATATCCCCTACAGCCAACTTAAACCTCAATAGTCATCCTCATCTATTTTACAACTACTGAGAGTAGGTACTTACAACAAGCATCACCATAAAATATTAACTCATCACCATCTCAATCGAAACCAAAAGGCAATCCCAGATAATTTATTTATTAGTAAAAATCATCCCAAGGTGCCCACCACAACATCCGATCCATTATGAGTTGGAAACCATTGACAATCACCGAGACGTTCACTAACATCAGAGCAGCGAATTTATAACCCAGGTAAAGGACAACCGAACTGGAATAACGGAAATTGAAATGCAACCTCACTGATATCGACGATGGCCAAACGAGAGGGTTATACGAGGCAAGTGCATCTTGAGATGTTTGTAGTAGGCAAAGCAAATGCTAAATTAAGTAAAGTTTAATCATTTTTCACAGCAATAATAGTTAAATAAAATCTCACCAAATAAAATTCCAAGAATTATGGTAGCAAAAAATATAAAAATCAATTCGGAAGAAATTCCTTTTAAATCAAGAGAATACTGGACATGCCATGAACCAACACACATAATCAAGTAGAAGAAAATATGGAATATCGACTTATCAAGACCATATTTACTGCAAGAAAATGCCGTCCTCAACAATCGATAGAAGGAAATTAAAGCAATGACCAATCAGCGGACGCCACCTCCAATTCAAGTTCTTACTCGTCCGCTTGGAAGAAAAATCGACAGCTCATATAAATAGGAGCTCAGGTTACAACGAACATCGTCATTATTTTACTATTTCAACAGAAAACTTATGCCCAAATTGACTGCAATGAATCACGATAAATGCGAGGTGGAAATGTTGGAGGTCAGAACCTCCGCTAAAAAAATAAGATCACGCGGAGACAAACACAAACTTACTGGGAGGAATTCGATGTCAACCAGATGCGTTCCCACGAGGGAGTCCATGTAGAAGATAACCCGGCAGGTAAGGCCGATCTTACTATAATGTCTTTCCAAAGTTTGTTGATTTAATATAGTTTTCCAATTAATTATAGTCATTTAGTTTTAAAATTCTTTAATAAAATTACAATTTTGTCTCGGATACATTTTGAAGTAATTACATTTTTTCACATAATCACAATTATTTAATATCAGCGGTATTTAGTAAGGTTATCGTTTTGTCTTTGACCCTTTTGAATTAGAGATAGCTACATTTCCTACGTAACGATAGTTACATAATATTAGAATTATTCATTAATATTGAGAGCAAGGAGTGTGGCGACGAAATTTTCTTTACAGTTAACACACATCGTCTGAAATACACTGTCCGGAATAGGACAAATTGGTGCCGTATATTTTGAGTAAAAACAACTTGACAGGACTGAAAGTGCTGGGAAAACCTACCTTATTCGCTCAGTAACAAATAGGTAAAAGAGCCGAGTTGCGAACAACGACTACTAATAAGTAATGATATGTTAACTAAATTAATTCGCTATTAACGCTAACAGGTGGATCAAGTAGTCAATGGAGTGATGTCGATCACACAACACTGACAATCCCAAACCGGTTTGTCGGGAGGTATCACCAGGCTCTATGGGATAGGTGGTATTCCATATCGACTTATGATACTCCCGAATGGCCAAACCGGAATCCAGATTGTCGGGATGCGGATACGGAGTTGCCGAGTATTCTGATCACGAGGGAACCAGGAAGGAATCCGACTAGAGAAATTCGTCAAGCGGCGGAAGGAGCGCTTCATCGATTCGAACAGCTAGAACGGCAATATAGACATCTGGATAACCAGCAGAGAGAACACCTGGCACGGATCAACAGGGATATCGCCAGCGGCGCATCCAGAGTTCGGATAGCCACCTGCCAAGTTATGGAGTAGCCTATAATCCAGAAGATCCGACTCTATTGAAGCTCGATGCGCCTGTGCATCGTCCCAAAGAGCTTGCTACAACCAGACATCCGGGACATATTAGAAGATATAGGTACAGAAGAACACGCCTACTCTCGAAGGCAACTGACATGTAAAAAATGGCGTAGAGATTAATTTTGTTGTTAAATGAAATAAATTGTGTTTCTCACTGATTGATTTGTTTTCTTGTTATAGCATTTTCCGCCTAAATTGGGAAGTTTTATTATAATATTCATCCACGAAATGGTAACAAGTGGTAAAGTTTAGATGAAATATCGCGTGTAATACTCATTAATTTAAGGATTGTTAAATGTTTAAATTTGTGATTGACAGTACGCTTAACATTACTAATAAAATTCAGCGATGGACGCCATTCAAGGAATTGGAGTGGAGTTGAAGAAGCTTCGCCGGGAAAATGACAGCCTACACCAGCAATGCCTTCAACTCAGCCGCGAACTCCAGTGGATCAAGGCTACATGGTCCGAACCGTTCAGAGTAAAACGACTATACCAAAAAATTGATGCCGCTTAGAAAGGCTGGCAAGACGATAGGACACTAAGCCAGACACAAAGGATCCAAATCTGTGGATTGGAGGTTTCTGTAGCGGCAAACCAGGAAGGAAATGCAGTCACGTACCCTCTGGTATTCGCCCCGGCACAAGTAGCCTACAAAAATCAGACGAGTCCAGCAGAGCGACCAAGTAAACCGAAGTTCCGCACAAGGCCAGGAAGAGCTGAGCGAGCACCCTTAAAGCGGTGAAAACAGAACAAAGAATAATTTACCGGTTATGTGAGCGATAAAACATAATAGAAAGTGTGTTATATTGAGAATAAAAGTTTTACGTATTAATTTAGTTGATTTACAAGTCAAATTTTCTTTTTTTTGAAAAAGAGTTTTATGTATAACGTGAAATATGAACTGAATAAGAAGAATATGAGGAAAGTAAGGGACCAAAATAAGCAAGACGAGCACGTACCTTCCATCGGTAGCTCGCTGAACCAGCTGCAGACCGGGTCTTAGCAGGTTTGGAAACAAAGCTCACCTTTGACGGTTTCAGAACCATTGGTTACAGTACCAACGTTGCTTAGCAACTGGTAACCAGTGGCAAGCATATAGTATTATATGACTGGGATCGAGGTCATAGTCACCACTAACCACACAATTAAAACAAAAATTAAGTTAATTAAAATCCTTTGAATTATCAAAATGGCTGTTGAGAACATACACAGGCGCCGCAAGCAGAAATCTAAAAGAAAATAAAAACATTAATTAAAACAAATTAAAACATAACAAAATTAATTAAAACAAATACTTATAAATTTCTTATAAAGCCTGCAGTTGCAGACAGAAACATAATGTAAAACATAAAACCGCCAAAATTTTGCAAAATAAGGTTTAAAAAATATATAGGCGAAAGTGGCAACCAAAAACAAAATATTCTTAGACCAAAAAGAAAATTGGTCAAAAAAAATACCGAAGTCTAAAATAAAAATGTAAATTTAATAAAATTAATATTAAAATTAAGATAAAAATAAGCGGAAAACAATAAAAATATTAAATTTAATTAAAAACAATTAAAAGCCTGAAACATTGATGAAAAAAGCCTAAAATTCGCTGATTGGTCGCACCCAAGCACGAAAACTGTATATAAACAATAGTAATTTTCATAATTTTTAACCTTTTACGAACTGTTGGGCTCAGAGCCAAAATTAAAACAAAAATTACAAAACCAATTTAAACAAAAAGGTGAAAATTGTATAAGTTAAAACAAAATAATTAATGTCGTTTGGAAATTGTCAATATGGGTGCCGTAACATAAGAACTCACCGCAAGAAGATACCAAAAATAAAATAAAAACATATTAATTAAAACAAATTAAAAATATAACAAAAATTAAATAAAACAAATAATTAATTAAAATTCGGAAAAATGCCTACAGATGCAAAAAGAAACATATGAAAAATAAAATAAACTGCCAAAACCTTGCAAAATAAGGTTTAGAAAAAACACAGGCAGAAGAGGCGACCAGAAAACAAAATATTGGGGTTTAAAAATAATATATTAAGAAAACAATAATAAAAATAAAATCCAACAATAAAATATTAATATATCAAAAAATAAAGAAAAATATATAAAAAATTACAAAAATATTTTGAAATTAATAAAATAATTATAAAACCCTAAAAATCGCGAAAAATCGCCCATTGGTCGCACACAGGCACAAAAATACTATATATACGGCAGTCATTTTCATAATTTCTAACCAAATTTAACCGAATTTTAACAGACTTAGAAATTTTAGTCCGGCAGAAAATTTTTAGAAAATTTGTAGAAATTTTTAGACTAGCAGTGAATCATTCTTAGACAAAATTTTGTATGCCAATTCATGTCAATTTTTCCAATCTGGTTGTAAGTATTGTTTTCTTGTATAAATATATATTTCGAAGTCTTGTTACTTTGATTTTATTCTGGATAGTCGTGGAATCTTTTGGTGCCACTGACAAATCCCCCTAAAATCTTATTTATACTAAGTATTTAAATAGATGGTTCATGGGACTGACCGTGTGCCGGCTAGTGGGTGAAAACCCTTAGTTGAGCTCGTGGGTCGTGCCTCGTGAACCCCTCGGCAATTCGCAGTCGGTTCTGGCTTTGTGCACAGGACCGCTACGCAGGGCGCCGTTGTATACTCGAGGCGGCTGCTGAAAATGTGGCCGGAGCGAGTCGGAATAAAATTCGGGAAGTGCGACTTTAGTTAAGCGGGAATAAAGTTTTGTAGGGAAAATTTAAAACTTTGTCAGAAAATAAATCAGAAAATCAAATAGGTAAGGATAGGATAGGCTAGGAATGTAAATTTGAAAGTAGTTTTCCAAAAGTTGAATGATCTAATCTGACAGAAGAGAGGAATGTTTATTGAAGTGATCGCAGAGGGTTATAATTACTTAAAATCATGGGAAACGTAGCGGGAATTATGGAATTGTTGATCAAAATTTTAATATAGAGAAAGGTAAAGGTAAATTAGGAAAAATGTAGTCGATTCCGTGATTGAACAAATGAAATAGGAAATTTGCCGAAAAATAAGGGAGGAACGCTGCCCAAATTTTTGAAGGATATTTTTATAAATAAGGCGTAAAGACGACAAATAAGTACGGAAATTGTTGGAATAGACGAGTAAGGACCAGGACATAGAAAGAGAAAGACGTAAGACCTTCCATCGGCAGTCCAGAACCCGAAAGTGAAAATATCGTGAGGAGTAGTTCTAGTAATGGAGCTCACCTGCTCATGAATTTTCGACCCTTATGTACATTACCAACATGGAAATCACCATGGGTACATAGGAGGGATAGAATAATAATCTTGCTGGCGTTTAGGGGGTAGATACACAAAATCCCTAGAAAAAATAAATAAAAACCAACCCCATTCGCCAACAGAACTTTATGAAAACTTTTAAAAATTTTAGAAACTCTTAATACAATTTCAATTTTCGTAAGGGAAATTATTTTTATTGTCTAATAAAACTTTTGTATTTTCTATGATTTTTATAAAGTTTTGATTTATAATGGATATCCGCGACACTTTGTAGTACTCGTGACAGGTCCCTCTAAATATTTTTATATTATCTTATTATGTAAATTTATGAAAATGTTAAATCAATATTCGATTCCTTCAGTTGAGTTTGAGGGATGTCGTATGTATTGATTTATCGCTTTTCATCCTTCGATGTCTGATGGGACAGGTAAGCTTTGTACAGATCTGGAAAGTAGGACTTCTTTGAATATCACCGCGGCGTTTATGAAATGTAGGCGGAGCGGTAAGCGGGTAAAATCACAGGAAGATCGGCATAACTATAGGGGTTGGTAACAATCAGAATGAATGATTAAGTAAGAATTACATTCTCAAAACACGTCGAAATTTTATATGTATCGTGGGTACGACTAGGGATAGTTGTTTACGATCACTATAGGGAAATTCTTCGGCTTATATTTGTAATAAAGTAGCAACGGTGGTGAGTTCGAGAGAGCAGGAAGCGAAGAATTTAAGTTACTACTTCGATAATTATAAGTAAACATCTGACCAGCATTAAAAAAGCTAGTTATCTGATTTACACCATTTTAGTCTGTACATATTTTAATTGCAATTAAGCCAAAATTAGGGAAAAGAAAAATTAGTAGCCAGTGAAATTGTAAAGTAAAGGTGTCGACTTAAATATAACTCCAACAAAACTTTTAAGAATGTAGCACTTGTGTAGAAAATCCGCAGATAAATTCTTCTTCTGTAAATGCGTTTTACATGTGTAAAGGCCTAGCGGACAGATGAAATTGATAAGCAGAATCATCTGAGTTTTACCAGACATCCGTCGACCAAATAAATCACAAAATACCTTATCCAAATTGTTATATTATCTATACCATCGAAGTGATCACTTGAACACAGTGCAGCAATGCTAGAGAAAATATCTAAAATTATTTTAGCATAAGCACTTCGGTCAGGCATGTACCCCGTAATGACATAAAATACCATCATACAAAGAAAACTACACCAGCTGTCACTGAGATAAATCACCTATAATATAAAAGAAAATCAATAAATTTATAGCATATAAACACACCAACTCACCTTGAGGTTGCTTTTAAAATCGTCAATGAGACAAACCCTAAACTATAGAGACACAAAAAGTGAGAGAGAAATAAAATAATGCACATTAACTCAACCTATAATGAAACATGCATGCTAACTTTTAACATGTAGCCATCCGAAGTTGAAAAAATCCCTATAATAAATAATTTTATAGACATTTTTGAGATAATTTTAGAAAGAAAAATGGCGGAAAAAATTTTTAATTCAAATTTTGAGGTTTTTGCTAGGAAATTTCGAGTAAATGAGGATGTATCTTCATAAGATTTACCCTTAAAACTAAAATTAATCTAATATTTCAGATATTTCTGTAGAAAAAAGCAAAACCTGAAAAACGAAAAAAAGCATAAATTTTTAAATTATTTTTGTAAGTTTTAAAAAATAATCATAAACCAAATTATTTCGTGTACATAATCGATGATTTTTTACAAAATATTTATAAAAAATATAATTATTTAATGCACATAATAATTTTTATAAGTTCAAAAATAAATTAACTCACATTTTTTGAATAATAATATCCGAAAAAAAATACATATTTTTGGAGAATAGTTATTGTTACTAATTTTCCTAAATATTATTTATAATAATATATATGAAATAGTTGATCAAAGTTATACTTCTTCGCAACACAGCAACTAGATAAGACACAGGCCGTCAATATAAACACACCTTTAACATTATCCACCTGATTGGCCGAACGTTCGTTTGTATGTATTTGTGTGGGCATGTAACATAACGGACAATAGATTGTGCCTGAATAATCAATAAATTAATTCAAATTCTTGTTTTATCTTTAATCTTTTCTATTTCCGATCGATAAATAAATTAATTTAAATCCTAGTTGTAATTCATTTTCCTTTTTAGAGTAACCAATAATTAATATTATATAAAACAACTAGGAATATGCAGTACTAGAGTATACCTAAAATCACCAAGCCAAACGAAGTTGATCCAATTACGTCCACTGCACGAACAGAAGAAATGCTACACCTCTCATGTGTAACGAAATGCCAGAAATTGCGCGCCGAAGATGAACTCACCCTGGGCACGTGGCTTACACCTGAGAAGATGAAAGAGTTTCACTAACAAATTCATCAGCTAACTCGATGTCGTGATGATTTGATCGTTGGAAATCGGACCCATAAGATCATAATGAACGATCAAAGTGCGGTACTGGTGGCTTCATTCACTGAAGTCGAATGGAAGAAGCAATTGCTGGTCAAGAATTGGCCGTAAGCCTAAACTTTATTCCCACAAATCATCTCCCTTGTCGACCAGTCGACAATCCAGACAAAACACCAAGAACAAGCGAGAAACATCACCCGGTAAAAATAGGCGATGCCGTAAACTTCATCAGGCTGAGGATGCAATCATTCTTACCAACGCATCAAAATTACTGGAGGAAGCCACCACGCTGGTGGCCAAAAGACATACGGAGTTCGTAAAACTAACTTCGCCGGCTCCAATAATCTATGCCGATACAGATGACGAGAGGAAATTAAATGTGGATATGGGCCAGGGAATAGGGATGCCGCTCCACCTGCGACTAGAAGCCATGGATGTCCAGGACACGTCAAGTTCCTTCCAATACTGGAGCGACTATTTCCGGACTAAATCAATCATACCGTTCCTCAAGTTGGAAGCACAAAGATCAAAATCCCTCGCTGCAGGAAATTACTTGTCGACATGAGCACGGGCAACCGTGAAATCATCATTAATTTGAGAAAACTACTAGATTAAGTAGTTTTAAAGATACTACTTCGATTCTCGCCATCACCCAAACGAACCCAAGTTGGACTCGTTCTATTGGACTCGTTCATGTGCATAATAAATGTTGTAATTAATTTGCTCATAGTTGTTTATGGGATTGATAAACGTTGTGCTCTCATTTTATTTAGTTACCGTTTGTTTTGTATAAAATAAAATTTTCTAATTTTATTTTTTTTACTTTAAATCATTTGGGTCTATAAGTATACATTAAACGAATTTAGGTGTAATATGAATAAGGACAGGGAATGGTAGAAGGAAGGAGGCGACTGATGACAGTGTCAGTTTGCGCCGAGAAAAAATGGAGTAGCACCATCGGAATATGTTACGCTGAACAGTTGTAACTTTAAGTGCATGTAAATTTCGGAATGAGGTTTATAGTTTAGTATGTTTGAGAATGAATACTGCCTAAGTAACCATCATTCGATAATTATCTGAATAGTTTTATAAAATAAAATAAATAAATTTATTTTTAATTTACAATAATAGCTCATCTTAGGAATTTATAGTGGAGACAATTCGTAAAAATCATTATTAGATTAAAAGAGGTTTTTTTTGTTTGAATAAATCGGAAATAACGCGCAAATACAGCAATGCAAATTTAAAATCAGATCTATTAACACCAAGTTAAACACCCTAAAATATAAGAGAAATATAATTAAATATAAAATCGAGGTTTTTTTTCAATTTAATTTAACATAAATTCATTAATTTATTTCTCATTAGAATAATCGTAATTATTAAGATTCTTAGCAGCGATAAGTCAGCCAATGAAAAAGAAACCACGGGCGTATACACGGGACTAGTCACACTACCTAAGAGGAAGTCAAATAGTAATACTGTGGTAGCAATCGGAAGCTATGGTGATTCTATCGGCCGTCAGGAACCCGAAAGTGAAAATATCATGGGGAGTAGTTCTAGAAATATAGATCACCTGTTCATGAATTTTCAACTGCTGTATACAGTACTGTTAAGCAAAGACTGAATTTTGTTTAAATGAATCGGAAATAACACGCAAATACAGCAATGCAAATTTAAAATCAGACCTATTAAAACCAAGTAAAACACCCTAAAATATGAGAGAAATATAATTAAATATAAAATCGAAAAACATAAAAGTTAATAAAATTATATACAAATGCACCAAGAACCACACGAAATTAACATAGAAACAACATGAGAACATGAAAATTTGACCAAAAATAGACTAATTGAGAAAACCAGCATTTTAACGAATAAAACTGATTAAAAATAATATATTCAATTAAAAGTAATAAAAATGAATTAGCTATTTAACTCAAGAAAAACGATAAAATTAGTAGTAGATATTACAAATAAATTCGAGGTTAAATTTTGTTTTATCGCACTAAATTTAACGCCAAAGGTTAGAGTCTCAGAATAGGTATATATACCGATTCATTTTCCGGCCCACAGCCAATACATCCTACAAGAAAGCAAATACACATAATTAACCGATCAGCGTAAACGCAGTTCATCTGCAAAGAAGCTGTGGCCGTGAATGTTCTCCAGTGGTAAACGGCGAATCTAAACGTGAAATGATAGCTTATAGTGGTGTAGGAAAATCGTGGAACGGGTCTTTTGGCTTGTTCTTCTTTTGCCCAATGCCAGAAAATCGACTTAAACTGAATTACACATACGCTAAAATAATAAACATCGAGTAGTCCAGTGGGCACTCTTAAATATAATATAAACACAGTCAACACCCTAAGATCAAAGTGAAGGTACGGGAAGTTAGGAATAACTTAAACTGCTGCAACAAAATTCTCTCATCTACTGACGAACCAAATCTAAATCTAATTAAAATCGAATGTTAATAAATGGCAGGACTAAGATCGAACTTTTCTTAATAAATTGAATCAGGATTACGACTAGAATGTAGAGAAACGATAAGTACCAAAATAAAATCAGAGGAGTTGACGATTTGGATAGAACGCCAACTAGCGATTTAGTTCGAATACATGAGTTAATTGAAATAATGTTAATGTTAATATTTATTTAATTAATAAACCAAAATAGAAAAAGGATGAATAAATTTATAGCTGAATTTTGAATACTGAATTTAGTCGAGTTAAAATCGAAACTACATACTCTTGGATGAACTAAACTAATAAACGATTTGAAGTTGTAGTGCCCGTTGTGAAATTAAAAAAAACTAACTAAAGACGAGTTGAATATAAAATTAATTTGGGTATAATCTGAGGAATGCGAACTTGAATCAATAATATAAGTAAACTGTGCACCGATAAACATAAATGACGAAATCCAATTTGAATCGTTAGATGTGAAATTAATTTGTAAGGAATACTGGTAATAAGATCAGGAATTCAAATAGTTACAATAGTTACATGAGACCTCACGCGGTGAGGTCCAGATTCGAAAAACATTAGTATGATGAAGGAATTAATTCATGTGTAGTGATTTTCGTAAATGAAAAATAAAATTTTATTTGCTGTTTCATTAGATTTGTAAATTAAGTTTGTATGATGGACAGATGGATGAAGTGGTCTCTTAAACCAACACTATCTATCTGTACTTAAATTCATGAACGTCTACTAAGTATAATTTTTGGGTGACCATGGAATAGACGCACCATAATTGAACCTCTGATTAAATCTATCTTAAGCCGTCATATTTGTATTAAACTTAGATCTTAAATTGATTTATATAACGAATGTCTCACTTAATTTTCCTCGTTGATTTAGTGACGGATTCCCGCCAAGACAGCCAAGAATACACTGCCAGAATAAATCACATCAATATTCATCTCACTCGACGCTTGGTACAAGCCACTGTGGAAATTCAAAGACTCAAATCTACCTGGTTTGAACCAAAGCGGGTAAAGAGGATTTATTAAGAGCTCGAGCTACCTGGACCGCCCTGAAAGAGACGAATCAATCGAAACAGGCTCAGAAAACGAAAATTCAAGCCTTGGAGGTTGCGTTGTCACTCAGCCAGGAGGAAAACGCTTTGACATATCCCTTGGTGTTTGCTCCAGCACAATTCGCATATACAGAACGCGCAAGGACGAACGATGGAGGACCATCCAACCAAAGGAGGCATAAACCTGAGAAGGCAGAGCGGGCTCGACTTCGGTTAATGCAAGCCGAACCGAAACTGGATAAAGGAATGTCAAAACCACCTATAGGAGATTCTAACAAAACTAATTAAATTTACTTTGATTGTTTTGTGTATTTTCTTGTGTTTTGAGTTAAATTCGGAAATTAAATAGGGAGAGTAGTTAAACTCATTAGATGTAAAACGTATAACAAAGGCGCTAGACTCGAGAAGCCAGACGAGGATAACACAAACGTGTGATGGACATTAATCAAACTGAAAGACACACCTTCTATCGGCAGCTCGTTGGACCCAATATGAGACCGGGCCTTAGCAGCTCTGAGGGCAGAGCTCACCTTTGGCGGTCTCATAACCAGTGGTTGCATTTACAACGTTGCCTAGCGACGAGTAATCATTGGAGGAAGATGACAGTTGTATGTTTGTGGTTATAAGGTCATAGACCACTAACCCACCAGTACCAACATGAGCATGTTCATAGGTATACATTGGTAGAATCAAAATTGTGGGGCGTCTGGGAGAGGAGGTAGACCCTAAGATGAAGATAACTCAATCGAAGAGAATAAGCTAAATAAATTTTAGAAGGATTCAAACATATAAATTTCACTCAGTACACCAACAGTATAATTTATTCAGATGCATTCATTTTGGAACTTAAAAATAATAAGACTAATAACTTTACAAACTGGTTCAAATTGATTTTAAGTTTGACACTTTTTCCAATAATTTCGTCCATTTCTTTTCTCTATTTGTTTTGGGCTTTTTTTAAACTGACAATTAATTCAATTAGTTGCTGTTTTTGGGTCTGTATTAAAAAAAATGGTTTTAATTATGGTCTTGGTTGTACATCTATATAAAGCTGTATAATTTTATTAATCTCGATGATACCCTTCACTAAGTTATGTCACTATTGTTACATAATTATACACCTCAACGAATTTTCATTTATTAGCCATTTCTAATAACTTTTGCATTCTTCATGATTTTTGCATTTAGTCTTTTTTTTCTGATGTTCTTCGGTCTGCTTCCTATGTTAATTTTTCTTTTTTGTAATATTTAAGCTTTTCTCAGAGTCATCCAACGCTGTACAGAGAGTCTGGTGAAAAGAGAACCCGGGAAGATGATTGGGCTGTTAGAACTACCATTCCCACGACTAATCGACCGGGTCACTAGAATAATCTAGTAGGTAATGTGTCATTTTATTGACTTAAATGTTTATTAAATACTAATAGCAAATTTATTATTATTGTTGAGTTTATATTTTAAATTGTTCGGCAGGAACTGTTTTCTTTGACTCCAGGTGCTCTTTAAATACCCTTGAAGTAACTCACCACAGGAATAATCTTTATTAATAAAAAAATTGCACAACGATTCACACTTTCAAATAAATTAACAATGGCAGGGATCCCTATGAGAAGCCGCGTTTTAATTTATGGTACAACAAAACTCTCAAAATGTCCTTGACACAAGCCTGACTAGCTTCTGATCAATTTCCTTTTATAATATATTTCCTTTTTCACTCTTCCAAAACTCGTAACGTTTTCTCAATTATTTTTTGGGTCAATTCTGTGGCTCAATTTTGTAGCAAAGTTTTTGACTTGATATTTCCTTATATAGGAAATCTCTCCTCAACAACAAATTGTATTGATTCAAATTTTGATTGATCTCCCGGGAACCATTGGACATATTTATTTGGAATCATTTTTATCACTGGGGGTAGTCTGGGTTTTACCACAATAATAGATAACTGCCTTTTGATTTGAATATGTTTTCCGAGACACTGTTATTGTTTGGTTGTCGTTATGGAAAATAAAACGATTATTTTTATTTATTAAATACACTGAATGTTAATAAGAATAAACTTTGATCCATTGATCATTCATGTAGGTTCCATTTTTTCGAAGGGCTTGTTCGTAATAAGGAGCTACAATATTTAAGTTTGATTTAATTTTAAATTAAAATAATTTAAAAATGATTTCCTGACATTTAAATTGTCAATTGCAAAATTCTGGAGATAAATTTCACTTTTTATGATTCCTGTGATCTCCAAAAAGCATTGATTCCGTTAATTATCGGTTCAATTATTATTAGTTTATTTTTATTCCTGGTCCAAATATTTAGTCGTGGCAGATTATAATCATTGCATCATTTTTTTGAGTTCAACTTGTTTTGTTGTTCAACGGTATTCATTGTTTATTGTCAATTATCGAACTACATACATATAATTTCCATAACTTAACTTTATTGGCGGGTCAAAGTAATTCAGTGAATTATTAATTTCTATTTCCTTATTTATCTCACAAAGATATATCCAAACATTTTTGGTATACGTCTAATAAATAATGATTTTTTCTATCAATGAGATCATTTTAATCATAAGCGATGGATCATTTTTTGCTGCATTTATATACAAAACGTCAACGACCAATATTGTCACTATAAATAAAATTTTGTTGGCATAACTCAATGGGGTAGGATTCTTTGAAAAGTTTTGCTTGACAAACGCTTCTTCATTTATTTTATTCTCTATTGATCTCAATGAATACCTTTTTCTTCTTCAGTTAGTACTTTTTTACATCGGTTTGCATGAACTATTATTGTTGTCGATTTCTTTTTATTTAAAAGACGTGATTTCAGATTTGTCTCTGTAGCATCACAAACGAAACTGTCGTTGCAATTTTGTTGACAGTCCTTTTTCTGGTTTTGGTTTTTTGATATACACTAAATCTTCAATTTCAATTTCATGTGCATGTTCGCGTTTATCATAGGACTCTATTTTTTTAATAAATCACAAACCGTCCTTTGATAATATCGATATAAAAACAACCGTAGTTTGTCTCGCCCAGAAAGAAGATATTTTAATAGTATTATTTGTTTTATAATTCGTATAAAAATTGTCTGATCGCACTCTGAACTGGTTTTCAAAAATTTTTTTGAAAATTCATCGCCTTTAAAATAACTCAATTACATTTATTAATTATGATCTGATGTACTAGGATCAATTCTCCTATTTAAATGTATCAGAAAGCGATTCCTATGTTACACGAACTTTATGTTTTATGAATGAAAATATAGTGTTCTCAATTATTTCAATATCAGGCCGACTACTTAGTGAACTAACCACGTATGTATGAAGTTCCACCCATAATTTAAAACTGAAATTCATTCAAAACCCTCATTTCTGACCTTTATTAACACCAAAACCCCTAAACTTTGATTTCAAAGTAATAGAAACAAGAAATTCTGATCTATATTCAGATTAAAATTAAAGAAAAAAAAGAAAATTTAAACAAAACCTAAACAAAGAAAAAGAAAGACAACGGGATTCGGAAAAGGTCAATATAAGGCTTCAAAACATTCATTCGACTTTCTTCTTGCTCCCCATATTTTTCACTTTATGTTCCAGTCCACTGTTGTTGCATAGACTAACCTTTTTGGACACAAGTTCATTACAGATCTACTGCGTTCACACGAAAAGTTATTTTATGTATATTTAATGACTTGTGATGTTTTAAGAGACTGTGGGCCGAAATGTAAAGAAAAATTTAAACATAATCTAAATCATTAATTATATTGCTCATAATACATTGAATTATAACATCAAAACCGCAAAAAGATCGCATTCTAACAAAACACTAAATAGTATTACTTACCCAAAGATAAAATTTTCGAAGATTTCAAAAAATCAGGCTGGTTTCACAAATTCAAAGATCTTTACTCAGAAACCTAAAATTAAAAATCTGCTGAAACGAATTGGACTACATATTTACCATGGTGCTGGGTCTCTGTTCGTCTACATTGATGCGATATATTAAAACCTGGTCTTGAATGGATTTTTTAATATTAAATAATTTTTATTCGCCTTTTTTTATTCCGGGAGATTTTTTATTTAATTTAAAATAGATTTTTTCTAATAATCTTATTTTATTTTTTTTATTTTTAATAAATTTTGATGATTTGCCGATTTTTGGTTAAATTTTTCTGTGTTCGTGTTATTTATATGCAGAATTTGTGCTATACATCTTGTCTTTTGTAATAACTTATTTTTACCTTTTTTTCTGCCTAATCTTTCGTTTTTTTGGTGTTTTATGTTGCACGTTCTGTTTTTTTCTTGCTGGGCTTTCATGCTATGTTACTGATTGGGGTAAAAAAATTAAACCGTTTACGTCTTGGGCGAAAAAAGATTGAGACTATAGAAAGTGTTGGGCTAGAACAAAGTTTTGTTTAAATGAATTGGAAATAGCACGCAAAAATAACACGCAGATTTAAAATCAGACCCTTAAAACATCAAATAACCACTTTAAAATATGAGAAAGAAATAATTAAAATATAAAATCGAAAACATAAAAATAAATTAAAATAATAACAAGATGCAACAAGATTCGCACGAAATAAACACAGAAATAACAAGAAAACACAGGAATTTGACCAAAAATTGACAATTAATTTAAAAGAACAAGAGTTAATGAAAAATAGAAGTAAAATCAATTAATTTTGATTAGAAATACTTCAATAAAAAATAAAAGAAACAAATTGTCAAATTAAATCATGAAAATAATAAAATTAGAATTAGATTAGACAAATAACTTCAAGGTCAAATTTTGTTTTACTGCATTAAATTTCACAAGCAAGGTTAGGAGTAGTGGGATGTGTCACATCCAGCACATGTCACATCCAGCACAGTACCCCCTCCCCCCCCGCTGAGAGAAAAATTTTTTAAGTCCAAAAGTACAAAAAATTTTTAAGACAAAGACAATGACTCATTCAAGGTCATTGAAACAAAGACCATGACTCATTCAAGGTCATCGGATGACTCATCATATTTTTTCAAGGTCATTTAAACAAAGACCATGACTCATTCAAGGTCATTGAATGACTCATCATATTTTTTCAAGGTCATTTAAACAAAGACCATGACTCATTCAAGGTCATTGGATGACTCGTCATATTTTTTCAAGGTCATTTAAACAAAGACCATGACTCATTCAAGGTCATTGGATGACTCGTCAAAAATTTTCAAGGTCATTCAAAAGTAGGTCAAGGTCATTGGATGACTCATCAAAACCTTTCAAGGTCATTCAAAATTTCTCAAGGTCATATTATTTTTAAACATTTTTAAATTTAAATTTACTACTTATAAAAATAAGTAGTATATATTTTGTAAATTTATTTTATTATTATTTTTATTATTATTACTATTATTATTATTATATATTGAAAACCGAGACAAATACAACAAATTTATTATAAAGAGACAATTCTACTATAGTAGTATTGTCTAAGAGCTTTATTCAAAGCCCATTCCACATACTTCCGATATCGGGCGGCGCAGCAATGACATCCATCACCACAAGGGTATTCGGGTTCCATATCTTTTGACAAATTGTTTTGTTCGATATCCCATAGGAACTCATCTATTACAGTAAATATCCATATTGATGTATGATTGAATATCAAGTCTGGAATTATTGATGCAGGCTTATCCATGATTCCATGTATTTCTGGATAATAGAATTCCAGACGTTCTTTAATAACTTTAAAATAATCATCTAAAAGCAAGTAATAATAATAATATTAATAATAAATTACCGTAATGTTTAATTTCATTCATAGCTTGAACTGCGCTCGGTACAACCATTTTAATGATAAAAAATGAAATAACAATTACTTTTATACTAATTTAGAGACACACACACACACACACATCTTTAGCTATAAACAATAAATATTAATTTATATAGATTTAAAAATGATTAAAGAAATTTTATTTTTATTATTAGTTTTTAATATGGCCAACTCAATTGTTGTAACCGTTCAAGGTAAAAATTCAACAAGATGTGTATGTCCAGATACCGCTGTATTGATGGATATTTTGTATATGATAGATAGGCCTAGATATTTGAAAACTCCAGTCAAAAGATTATCTGAAAGAATGAGTAATTTAGAATTCCGATTTGAACATACATATGAGACTTTAAAAAGAGCTAAAAACGAATTATATGATGATATTATATATTTAAATAAGACCATTGGTACTATCAAAAATGAATTAAGAAAATCAATATTAGAATTGAAAGAAAATCATAAACTTAATGAAAAAATGATGAATCAAGTTCAATATAGTATAAAATTTTATTCTAATAAAACAACTGATCAGTTCAATCGTATAATGAAATTACAACAACACCCAGTTAACAGTGGCGGCAACAGCTTGAAAGAAGTTAACAGTGCCAACAAATCATCATTGCCATTTCCATTATATATTTTTACATATTTTCTTAGTATTACATGATTCTGATTGGTCGAATATAGTATAAATAAGCTTACACTTTCATATATTTTTATAAAATGCCAGAAACTAAATTTTTTATAACTTTGTTGAATGAGCTGGTCTCTAATAATAGAGAAGAAGATGAAATCATTAAAAACATGAAATTTATGGTAAACCGTACCGAGAAAATCGTTGAAGACATCCCATTCGATTATGAAAAAATTCTCAATTTGCCACCATTGGAGAGAAAGAAGGCATTCCAATCAATATTTAGTTACATGTTCGATGAAAATAATAAATGGATGCGAATAATAGTAGGATTAATGTACATGAAACACATGATATTAAAATCTGGATCCGACTATGAAAATTATTTCCAATGGTCTATAGAGGTATATTACTTTATATTGTTATTAATTTATTATTATTTAGGTGATAGAAACAAAAATTGATCCGTGGGTAGAATCAAACGGTGGATGGACAGCTATTATTCAAGTTGCCGCAGAAGCCAAACGCTCTGATATTTATATCGAGAATTGCAAATTTTTATTAAAACTATTCACTGGAGTATCTGTTTTATATTTATGTAATAAGGTTTATCATAGATTTTAATAAATATTTCTTTATTATTTTTATTAATAAAAAACTATATTTTAAGGATTTATTGATTATTACATGTACATTCTTCATCACCACAAGATTCTATCATAATATTTTCTATAACATGATCAATACAATTCTTAAATTCGGTAGGCTCATCTTTTTCGGTAGCTTCTTCAACATTAATAATTTCTTCAGAATCATTAATAATTTCAGTATCTCCATCATTAACAATTTCATCACTCTGACATCCAGAATCACTCTGACATTCAGATTCGCAATCCGATTCTTTACTCAATGCTTCAACTAGAGTCAACATATCTCTAATTTTTACACCGGTTATTTCTTCAAGTTTATCAAACAAAAAGTTTATTAAATATTCTAAACCAAAATTAATTAATTATTTATATTTTATATTTACCTTTTTCAGACATCATTTTAACACTATTTTAAAACTACTTATAATTTGTTTATAGAATAACAAAGAAACATTAATACATTTATTAAACACTATACATTAAAATAACTGTGAAAGTCTAGCAGTAACAATTTTCCAGATTGGAGAAAGCACATCGTTTTGATCTGCTTTATATCCTTGGATTGTTATTGTTATATACCAGTTTTCCTGTTCTTTGAATCCAATTTCTGTAAATGCATCATAATATCTGGTATATTGACTCGTGAAGAAAGCATTTTCATTGCATTTTAAATTGGAATTGATCTTTTTGAACGTATTATCAATATCCTTGATATCTAACATTGAGAGAGTACCAGCAAGAGATTGAAATTGAGTCTTATTGAGTTTGACCGGATTTGCCAATTGCATATTAATAGGCTCCTTTAAAAAATACATTTTATAATTGTGGAACATCTGAACTGGTTGGACGCTTATTTTCTTGGTCATGTTTTATTTATGATCTCTATAAGGTGGTGACGCACTTTTATACCCTTGACAGATACTGATTAACCAATCAGAATCATGCATGATAAGTGCATGATAATTGCATGTTAAGTGCGTGACTGTATGTAAATTAACTAGTTGAGTTTTATGATTTTACACATATCATCTATATAAAATGTAATATTATTATTATTATTACTATTATTATTATTATTATTATTAATATTATTACTATTATTATTACTAATATTATTATTATTACCAAAACTAACAAAAAATAAAACTATTACTATTATTAATATTATTACCAAAACAATAAAAATAAAACTATTATTACCAACACTAACAAAACAAAACAAAAATAAAATACAGAAACATTTATTACCAACAATAAAACTACCAAAACAATCAAAATAAAATACATTTATTTTCGAAAAAGTTGGTATTTCGAAGAATTTCTAACTGATTTTGCCAGGCACCATTCCACATAGCGCTGGTATCGAAAATCGCAGCAGCTACAACCCAGAATACAAGGATATTCGGGTTCCATCTCCTTTGGTCTTCTGTCAAGCTTAATATCCCATAGAGCTTGATCAATTATGTTAAAAATCCATATGTTGGTGGTTGTATAGACCAAATCTGGAATTACTGATTCAGGCTGGTCTTTGACTATTGCTCTGAGTTGAGGATAGAAGAAGAATAACCTTTCCAGTAATACGGCCTGATATTTATCTGGAAACAAAGATATTAATATTAATAAATAATAAATAATAAATTTACCATAATTTTCGATCTCTTTTTTGCTTAATTTTGTGCTTGAAGTATTTTCCATTTTAAAAATGAAATAAAATGAATAAGCAATTTGTTTTAATCAATCATTGGCCAATCAGATATCGACCAATCCGGTGATTTCATTTTGTATATCACAAACAATATTTTTGTACTCTAGATTTCGCACCCCTAATATAACTATTTTGCCGCTAGCAAACACGTTAACACACATTGGGTTGTATTTTAAAAGCCTCAGTGCAGGAAATAATTCTGGTTCGAACATACAAAGACATTTTGTTGACATGTTGTATAGATTGATAGATTGTCCTATATCCATGGTAACTGTAATTGACTGTATTTTAAGATCCTTTATTCTATATTGTAATTTATTGACATCTAAAGGTTTCTTACATCCCATGATTCTGCATTTGCCTGATTTGAAAAATATTATAGGGTATTTTCCACTCCTATCTACAATTTGCTGGGGTTTACCATTTGGAAACGTCATTTTTGATACATCGAAAGTTCCTTTATAATTTATATTTGATAACATAATTAAACAATAAAGAAATATTAAGCTATATATACGAGTTTTTAGGAAGAGTTCATTAAATCATATAATATAAACAAAAACCTATAATTATACAAATTAATAATGGAATTAAGAAATGATGCGGTATATCAAATCGTTGGCCCAAGTGGTAGTGGTAAAACTATGTTTGTGTGTAAATTACTGAAATCTAATTTATTTCAAACCAAATTCAACAAGATTTATTGGCATAAGGGTGCAGATGAAGAACATGGATTAACTCAAGATAATTTCTGTAAATTGAAAAACATGAAAATAGTAAAGGGTTTCGATAAAAACTGGTCAAGTCGATTAAGGAAAGGTGATGTCATCATTATTGATGATTTGTATCAGGAAGCTAATAAAGAAAAGGATTTTAATAATTTATTCACAAAAATCAGTAGACATGTTGGTGTTACTGTGATCTTTATTACTCAAAATCTATTTCATCAGGGTGGCGCACATCGAACAAGGAATTTAAATGTTCAATATTTAGTTATTTTCAAGAATCCTAGAGATGCAACAGTTATTGATTTTCTTGCTCGACAGGCATACCCTAATAATCGTAATTTTCTCATCAGTGCATTTCAAGATGCTACAAAATCACCACATGGATATATATTTCTTGATTTCACACAACAATGCAATGACGATTTACGGGTAAAAACCGATATTTTCAATAAAGAAGGTGCCATGGTATATAAACAAAGTTGAAAACTTTAACATGTAAAAATGTTTATGAAATCCAGGCTTAAAAATATCCGAAAACTTAGACAGATTATTAAAAAGACTATAAATAAAGTTCCACCAAAAACCAGTTATACACCATCTAAAAAGCTAATAACCGAGAATTACCCTGCAATGAATCTAATTTCGAAAAATATTATTAAAAAGAGTAAGAAAACAGATAAAATTGTAAAAAATCATAGCAGTTTCCCATATTTTAATGCATTGTTAAAGGCTTCGAGTATGAAAAGAATGTCTATTTTACAATCATTTCCAACTTTTGTTGTCGATGATTTACTCAAAATTCTATTAAAAGTAGTCAGAGGTAAAATTAAAATCAGTAATTCTAAAAAACTAGTACTGAATAAACATCGTAAGCCTTTGTTATCACTAGTAAATAATAAAAATCGTAAGCAAATGAGAAAAATCATATATAAACAACAAGGTGGTTTTATTGGAGCAATGTTACCATTAGCATTATCATTATTATCACAATAAACGATGGGGCAATCATTACCTAATGTTAAATTAAAATTTAAATCATCTTGTTGTAATGGAGAAGATTTGGACGAACCCAGAAGACGAAGCAGGTTTCGGTGGAGTGGCAAAGTTAAAGAAAAGAGTCCCAAAGTCGAAAAAGGAAACGCAAAAGTGGTTGTCAGATCAGCTTGCGTACAGTTTAAACAAACCAATGCGGAAAAGATTTCCAACAAGAGCTTATAAAACATTCGGTATTAATGATTTATGGCAAATGGATTTGATGGAGATGATACCGTATTCGAAGATTAACAAGGGTTATAAATATATTTTAACGTGTATTGATGTTTTTAGTCGTTTTGCTCGCGGTGTACCAACAAAGACAAAATCTGCAGAGGAAATATCTAAAGCAATTAACTCAATGTTTAAAAATGAGCATCCAGACAATTTGCAAACCGATTTAGGTATTATTGTTATTATTATTATTATTATTATTATTATTATTATTATTATTACTATTATTATTATTATTATAGGCAAGGAGTTTTACAATAGTAAAGTTAAGCAAATCCTGGATCGTCTCAAAATAAATCATTATTCTGTACATTCTCAATACAAAGCCGCACATGTTGAAAGATTTAACCGGACATTGAGGGATAGATTGAAGAAATATTTCGTGCATCAAGGTAATAAAATATGGATAAATGTATTACCGAAAATACTTGTTAGTTATAATAATTCATCACATCGAGGTCTGAATGGTTTGAGACCCGTAGATATCAGCTCGAAAACACGAGTACGATCTAAAATAGTTGCTATTACAAAACCAAAATATAAAGTTGGTGATTACGTTAGAATTAGTAAAATATCTGCTTCACCTTTCATCAAAAATTTCGATAGTAATTGGAGTGATGAGGTATTTCAAATTACTAAAATTAATACTAAACAGAGTCCTGTAATGTATGTTATTAAAGATAGTGATAACAATTTAATACAAGGTAAATTCTATGAACAGGAATTACAAGTTATTTCCAAACCTACAGTGTTCAGAATTCAGAAAATATTGAAAACTAAAATGGTGGGTAAGGATAAACAATACTATGTCAAATGGCATGGATATCAAAAACCCTCATGGATATCATCAAAAGACCTAGTAAAATGAGTTTCTATACAATTTTACCGAGTAATAGTTGCCCACTAATCCATCCGGAAAATCAAGCAAGTAAATTTATGGTTGATCTTCAAAATCCCATTTATTTACATGGAAATTGGGAAGTTGCTTTGCAAGACTTTACATTTGTGTACAATACATTCCCATTTTATAGTCATTGTAAAATCGGTTACAAGAAACGTGTACCCAAAACCTGTAGTGGTATTTTCTCAATCAATAATTTTGAACGATATTGTCATATTCCGAATCAGATTTTAGATGAAAATTGTGGTATGTTTTTCAAAGATGGATTGAATGTTAGTTGTGATTATAGTCCATTTACAATAAAGTTTGAAAGTATTGAGGATGCCAAGCGAATGGGTTGTGATAAGCTTAGCATTGTTGTTCCTGGTACTGAATACCTAATACGTTTCAAAACATTTGATGAAAAAAGTGTAACAATCGAAAACATCAAAATATCACTATCATATATTAATGAAGTTGAAGAGACATTTACATTTACTAATGATTTATATATTGAAACACTTGAAGAATTACATAAATATATTTCATTCAATTGTTTACATATATTTAAAACTATTGAATTTGTTAAAGATGGATTATGTAAATTCAGTCTGAATAATAACATTTGTGAAATTACATTTGATAAAAATTTGGCTAATACATTAGGATTAGATAAGCAAACATATAGGACAAGTGCTTTTGGTGTACGCAAACCAAAAATAATAAAACTTCATAGGCAAATGTTCATATATACTAACATCATCGATCCTATAGTTGTTGGTGATTCTTTGGTTCCTCTTTTGAAATCTGTTTGGGTTGATAAACATGATCAGGATGAAGTTGTCAATATAAATATCGATAATCCCATGTACTTACCGGTATCAACATCATGTATAAACAATATAGAAATAAATATTCGAGATGATAGCGGTAAATTTATTGAATTTAGTAAAGATACAAAAACTCATTTGACATTACATTTTCGTAAATTAGATGGCCAATAACGATATTATTAGTATGTATAGTGGTAGCCAAAGTGGTGGTGAATTACCATATTTTATTGGTAAACAGTATGGATCAGGTTGGTTGAGAACAATTGGTAGATTTGCACTTCCTATTCTTAAACGCCTTGGTAGTTTTGGTATGAAAACTGCTAAAGATGTGATAATGAATGAGCAGAAAATATTGCCATCTCTGAAATCAAATGCATTATCCGAGTTAGGGAAAGCTCTACCTAGTGTTGCAGGTATGTTTCAAAAACAAGAACCTGCACCAGCTCAAAAACGAAAAAGACATCATAAACATATAAACAAACGAATGAAAGGACATGGAACTATATTTCAAAAATGATTTGTGGTAAATCTGAATTGTGTTTATTTGATAGACCATCTCCCCAAGCAGTAATTGAAATGGGGGCCTTTGAAGAGGTATTCCCGATGAATTCTATTATGGATAGTAGAACCGATATTGAATTTTATATTAATGGTTCCCAAACTGAATATTTAGATTTGAATGATACATTGTTAACTGTTCAGATCAAAGTTGTAGATAAAGATAGAAAACCGTTGGGTGAACCTAGTGATGTAATACCAAACAATTTCTTGTTTCATACACTTTTTAAAGATGCAGTTCTCGGATTTAATAATATCAAGATTGAGGGTGGAAAAAACAGTACATATATTCACAAAGCTCTAATAGAAACTATTATAAATTACAATAGTGATACTAAAAATACATGTTTAACTCCTATGGGTTATGGTAGTGATGATGATAGGAAAAAGTGGATTAAAGGTTCGAAATTATTTACCATGTGCTCATCATTACAACTCGATTTTATGGATCAACCGAAATATTTACTCCCAGGTGTTAATGTACACATTAGATTGAAAAGATCTGATTCGGCATTATCACTAACAAGTGCCACCACAATACCAATTCTTCAATTAGTTGATGCAAAATTATTGGTAAGAAGAGTTCGTGTTGAGCCTTCTGTATTAGCCGGTCATCAATTGGGGCTTAATTCTAAGCATGCAATATATCCATTGAAAACAAAGGAAATTGTTCAATTTGCTATTGCTAAGGGTTCAGCTTCTTTCTATAAGGAACAAATATTTGGAGATAGAAGAATGCCCAACTTTATATTGGTAACATTTCAAAGTGAATCTCAATATAATGGATCATACTTAACATCGAGCTCAATTTTCAAAAACTTTGGTGTAACATCGCTAACTTTATCGAAAAATAGTGATTATAGAGAAACATATACTCAAGATTTCGAAAATGATAATTATTGTGCTACATATATGCAGAGTATAGTTAGAAATATGGGTTATTTGGATAAAAACCTTAATTGTGGTATAACTCTTGATGATTTTAAAAACAAATATCCATTCTTCACATTTGTTTTGGCACCCGATTTCGATTTAAATCAGAGTCAATTACCTCAAAATGGTAATTTACGATTAGATATAAAGTTTGCTAAAGCTACAACTGAACCGGTACATGTTGTAATATATGGAGTATTTGAAAATGAGGTTCAAATAACTGCAAACAGAACAGTGTTGGTTTGAACGAACATTATTGGTTTGAAAATGTTGGTATAAATGTATAGATAATTTATGATAGTTTGTCATGGAGTAAGTTTTTAAATGTATTATTAATATTATTGATGTAGTTCTGTTCAGGTCTATCGAATTGGAAAACAAATACTAGGACATGAATTTTTAGGGGTTTTTCCTCTTGATAAAATTCCATATTTACGTAATAATCAAGCCATAATCGTCAATACTCAATCATCTCATCTCGGTGGAGAACATTGGTTAGCAATATATATGAAACCTAGCAAGATATTTGTATTTGATCCTATGGGTTTCTATTATCCGGCTTTAATGGTTTCGAAACTGCAAACAATGGGTAAACCTATTGTCTATAATAAAACTATGTATCAAAAACCATGGACCTTAACATGTGGTCAACATTGTTTAGCTTGGTTATTATCCAAGAGATTTGATGATTAATAAATGTATTAATGTTTATTGTTATGTTTTAACTATTAATATTTTTATTTATTATTACTTTTTATAAATATTATTATTTTTATTATTATTATTATTATTATTATTATTATTAATATTTTTATATTATTATTATTAATATTATTTTTATTATTATTATTATAAATATTATTATGTGTTTAATTAAAGCTAATGCATCATCACAAAGACATTGCAAGATAAGTGCGTGATCACAAAGACAGCGCATGATAAGTGCGTGATCATCACATGATAAGTGCATGCATACACAAAATTGAATAAAGAAAACACATGCAAACTCAATGTATGTGATTTACAAAGAAAACACATACAAACAAAAGTATGTATGTGATTTTACAAAGAACGCATGCAGTCACAGTGTAGACTGCATGTGTTTTACAAAGAAAACATGTCTAAAAATCTCTCACCTATATGTGTGTATTGCTTAAATGTGATTGGCTAAATCCTGAAAATATTATTCTCTTTATAAACATTGACAAATGTAGAATTTGTCACAATTATTTCAAAATTTTACTCGC
The DNA here is from genome assembly GCA_022537955.1 of Schmidtea mediterranea. Classification (NCBI taxonomy): domain Eukaryota; kingdom Metazoa; phylum Platyhelminthes; order Tricladida; family Dugesiidae; genus Schmidtea; species Schmidtea mediterranea. The sequence continues at coordinate 234,574,739 of CM039680.1, forward strand.
GGGATTTCAAAAATTTTAAAATGGAGAACTCAAGAATTTTACGCCAATTGTTGGTCGATGAAAATGGTAAGGATTTTTAATTTATTTTTAATTTTATTATTATATTTTTCTAGATTGGTATACTTTAACAGAAATACAAGATCAGTTAGATCGTGAAAATGATGTTATAATTATCGAAGATGATGGTAAATTTTAATTTTATATATGTTTTATTTATAAATTATTTTAGAAGTTATTTTAATCGAAGATACAATTGTTATCAGCGATAGCGAAGAGGATATTATCGAAGATGGTAAATTTTAATTTAATTTTATAATATATTTAAAAAACATTTTAGTTGATTTGGATGCAGATGATCATCATAATGCCACCGTTTTTGGAGATGCCCCATTTCTGGGGATGACAATAATTATGCCACCGTTTTTGGAGATGCCCCCATTTCTGGGGATGACAATAATTATGCCACCGTTTTTGGAGATGCCCCCATTTCTGGGGATGACAATAATTATGCCACCGTTTTTGGAGATGCCCTCGTTACTGGGGAAGATATGGAGGACCTCTCTTCTATAGAGGATGATGATTCGTCGGAATCAGGAGATAAATGTTAGTTTTTTATTTATTTTTATTTATCGAAATTAAGTTAATGATATTTGAAGTATTATTAAAATATTACATCAAATATCAATAATTTATAATAATTTATAATAAATTTATAATAAGGATCTATTTATTTCAAAAGTTTTATGATAAATATATTTTTATTTATCGAAATTAAGTTAATGATATTTGAAGTATTATTAAAATATTACATCAAATATCAATAATTTATAATAATTTATAATAAATTTATAATAAGGATCTATTTATTTCAAAAGTTTTATGATAAATATATTTTTAAATTGATGAAATTTAAAGTATTATTTTAATAATACTTCAAATATCATTAATTTATAATATATTTTAAAAAAGTATTATTACTGAAACATATATTAACATAATATATTATAAACAAATATAGTTGAACAAATAGTTTTTGAATTATATAGGCATTTTTATTATAGATCTTACGTAATTGAATTATATATGAATTATATAGGAATTATTTTAATAGATATTTTATTTAATAGTTTGCAGTTAGCATGCAAATATTATTGTATTTAAGGTTTTATTTATTAGAATTATTTAATAGTTTGCAGTGAGCATGCAAATATTATTGTATTTAAGGTTTTATTTATTAGAATTATTAAATAGTTTGCAGTGAGCATGCAAATATTATTGTATTTAAGGTTTTATTTGTTAGAATTATTAGATATTTTATACCATAGTTACTTTATATAGGTTTTTAATTTAATATTTTTACTAGGCACTTTTTATCCAAGATATTGCATCTCATCATTGCAACATAATGAAAGTTGCCATGAAGAAATGAAAAAATATTACCGCCATAGATTTAATGGCATCAACTTTTTTATCTGCGCCATATGCAAAACATCCCAGAACATTAAATATAAAAAATTTTATAGGGAACATGGGGTTCATTTAAATTCTTTCAAGTCGAGTAAAATAAATATGTTTAAGAAAATTAATAAAAATAACGTCGATATTTTGAATATACTACAAAATAAAAAAACATCAAATAAAAAGAATAAAAGACCTGCTGCACCTATTAAAATTAATATCCCAAATAAAATAATTAAAAAAGAAGTCATCGAAATCAGTGATGATGATGACTCTAATATTATAAATAATGAAAATATTATAAATAATATACCTATTATAATTAATGAAAATACTATAAATAATGAAAATATTATAAATAATATACCTATTATAATTAATGAAAATACTATACCTACTATAAATAATGAAAATATTATACAATTCGGAGGTTCTGTATTAGAGAATGAGCCGAACATTTCAGTAAATTTAAATGGCGCTATCAAAACTTTACGTTTTGATATATCTAACGCGCAACTAATTACAGTAACTTTAACTGAGCGAATCAGTAATAAATTAATTTTTGAGATAAATAAAATGGGGAGCGTTAAAATTCAATTGGCGATATTAATTAAATTTGAAAAAGATGGGGAGATCCGTGACAATTATTTTTCAAATAATGCGGAGACATTTTCAGATAACTTTTTAAGTGAAGGGGTTAATAAGCTTAATGAAAAAATAGAACAATTCACCCATTTAGGCAGTGGATGGCGTGTTATTAATATTATGGAAATTCACTTTATTTTAACAAAATATGCTCCTATTAATCGTTTGTCTGGACATAAATATATTAAAACCCCTTCTGCATTGAAAAATAAAGGAGCCATAGTAAATATAAAAAACAATGACGACAAGTGCTTCCTTTACTCTATTCTTTATTTATTAAAGAAAGATATAATTGGTGAAAACCCCCAAAGAGTCTCTAAATATACCGAGTTTTTAGACGAATTAGAGTACGATGAGATCACGGATTGTCCCATGAAATTAATAAACATCCCAAAGTTCGAAAAGAAAAATTCGACTTTAAAATTAGCAATAAATGTGTTTTCGTACACACCAACTGTTATAATTGATGAGGTTCCAGATAATTATGTCTTTCACCATCCTCATTTAAGTTTGATCCATAGAAGCAAAGTCACTGACGGAAACCCTATTTATTTATTACTACTTGAAAATAATGATAGATATCATTATACCGCTGTGACCAATATCAACTGGTTAATGAATTGCCATCAAAACCCTGACTGTAACATTCAAATTAGATGTCGTTGGTGTCCACATTGCCTTAATGGGTTTAGATTAGATAATGCATTCAATACACATGTTGCATTATGCGCCAAAAATCAGACTGGCACAACCCTATACACGCTCCCCGAAAATAAAAATTTAGAATTCCTAAATTATTCTAAACATATCACCCCACCTTTTGTGATTTATGCCGATTTTGAATCGGTTTTACCTCCTGATGATAGACATCATCAAATTCATATGCCTATTGCAGCAGGCCTTTTATTAATTAATAATTATACTAACACAAAATCATATTATTACTTTTACGGACTTGATTGCATTCCTGATTTTCTTAAGAAAATTGAGGAAATTGCAACTGAAATTGTTATTCCGTACTATGATTCGGAAGGTGATAAATTGATAGGGCCTATGTCTTTCAGTGAGGTTCGACAGTTTAAATCTTGTCGAACCTGTTATTTATGTAAAAAACCGATTGTAAATCCGGTTAGAGATCATTGCCATTTTACTGGTAATTATCTAGGGGCAGCTTGCCGAAAATGTAATATAGCTCGTAGGATTTATCGGTTACTACCTATAGTCTTTCATAATTTAAGAGGGTATGACCTTCACCATATTTTAAAATATGGTCTCGATCGCTTTCCTTCATGGAATTTAGATATCATACCGACCTCTACAGAAAAATTTATTTCATTAATTGTTCACATTAACAAATTGGCTGTTCGCTTTATCGACAGTATGCAATTTGTTAATTGTTCGTTAGCTAAGGCTGTGAAAACGCTAACTTCTCTTCCATTGACTTCGTCTGTCTTTCAAGGTTCTATAGTCGACTGTAAAGGTATTTTTCCATATAATTTTGCTGTTTCGGAGGAAGTTCTTGAGACTACTTATGAGTTGCCTCCAATTTGGGAGGGCGTAAGTGAAGATGAGTACGATAGGGCACAACTAATCTGGACGCAGCAAAACTGTAGGACTTTGCGTGATTATATGTTAATTTACCTTAAACTTGATGTATTCCTCCTTGCGGACTATTTTCAACAATTCCGTGCCAATGGTCTTGAACCTCTAAACTTTTATGGCATTCCGGGTATGTCATGGGCTTCAGCGCTTATGACATTAACGGAACCCATTGAACTTTTACAGGACATGGAAATGTTCAATTTTTACGAAGGTGGAATACGGGGTGGGTTAACATTTGTTAACAAACATTACATTGCTGCTTCGGAGGATACAGAATTATTGTACATAGATATAAATAATCTGTATGGTTGGGCTCTCAGCCAAAGTCTTCCTTACGCTGATTTTACTTGGGTGTATGATGGTTTGGATGAGGTTTTGAATGAATGTGCGAATGTTGTGGATATTGAAATCCTTCCATATGGATATACAATGGAAGTTGATATCGAGATTCCAGATAATTTACATGATTTTCTAAATGACTTTCCGATTGGACCGGAAAAGATGTGCCCACCAAATTCAAAAGTTGAGAAGTTAATGCTAACGCATTATCCTAAGAAGAACTATGTTCTTCATTGGAGGCTTCTCAGGCTTTATCTTTCTCTCGGGGCTAAGGTTACACACATACATAGAGCTATTAAATACAAGCAAGCTCCTATTTTTAAACATTATATCGATAAAAACACTAACTTGCGTGCAAATGCAGTTAGTGAATTATATAGAGATTTATTTAAATTGTATAACAACAGTCTGTATGGTAAATCTGTTGAGAACCTTAAAAAGAGGATGAATTTGCGATTATGTAATTCAGCTGAAAAGTTAATTACATATTCGTCAAAACCGGCATTTAGAAAAACAATAGAGATTACTGATGATCTTTTTGCCGCTCATCTTAATAAGGACTCAATATGTTTGGATAGACCTAGTTATATCGGTCAATCAGTTCTAGATTTATCCAAACTACGGATGTACCAGTTACAGTATGTTGAGTTACAAAAATATCGTGATATTTATAATTGTGATATCAATCTAGTAGCGGGTGATACAGATAGCTTCTTTTTGGAGATAAAAAATTTAAAATTAGAAATTTTATTAAAAGCTATGATTTCGGATGATCTGTTAGATACATCAAATTATGATCCTTCTCATCCTTTATATTCTAGACGACTTGACTCGGTTATTGGCAAGTTCAAGGATGAGAGTAAAGGGTTAGGATATAGCGAGTGGGTTTTCTTGCGCCCTAAATGTTATAGCTTGCTAGGAAATAAATCAACAATGCGAGCTAAGGGTGTAAAATTACCGGGTACCGACATTAAACACCAATCATATTTGAATTGTTATAATAACAATAGTATTATGTCGGTACCTCAAACTAGGATAGGGACCCGAAATCATCAGCTGTTCACTTTTAAAAATTCTAAAATAGCATTAAATAATCATGACGACAAGAGAGCTTGGGTAGGGAAAAACTCGAGTTTTGCATATGGTCATTATAGAGGGGTTGATGTCCTTGATGTTGGTGGTAATATAATCATGCCTGAAACCGATCCAACAGTTCGCAATCAGCAATTTGATGAGATATTTGAGAATGTTATTGATATTTATTAACAAATTTGTATATAAAAATAAAAATTGTGAAAATTTCTCTTTGGTATTTTCATTTGTTATAATTTATTATTATTATTTTTATTAGCAATATTTTCATAATCAAATGCCAAGCGTGAAGAAAGGTGAAATAAAACTTGATATTTGTTTAATAGTATTATTAATAATTGATTTACTTTTTATGAAGTTGTTGTATTTCATATATAGTTGTTTTTATATAGATGTTTTTTATATAGTTGTTTTATGTATTTGTTTTATTATATATATATGTATTATTAATAAAAAGTAATAAAAATAATGATAATAATATTTATAATAATAAATAAAAATAATAATAAAAAGAATAATAAATAAAACTTGTAATAAAACATGTAATAAAAATTAAAATATGTAATAATAATAATAATAAATATAATAATAATAAAAATAATAATATTAATAATAAATAAAGCTTGTAATAAAAAAAAATTAAAACATGTAATAATAATAAAAATTATAATCTTAATAAATAAAACTTGTAATAAAAATTAAGATATGTAATAATCAATAATAATAAATATAATAATAATAAAAATAATAATATTAATAATAATAATAATAAAAATAATAATAAAAATAAAAAGAATAATATTAATAATAAATAAAGCTTGTAATAAAAAAAAAATTAAAACATGTAATAATAATAATAAAAATTATAATCTTAATAAATAAAACTTGTAATAAAAATTAAAATATGTAATAATAATAATAAAAATTATAATCTTAATAAATAAAACTTGTAATAATAATAAAAATATTAATAATAATAATAATAATAATAATAAAAATAATAATAAAAATAATAATAATAATAAAAATAATAATAAAAATAAAAAAGAATAATATTAATAATAATAATAATAAAAATAATAATCAAAATAAAAAGAATAATATTAATAATAAATAAAGCTTGTAATAAAAATTAAAATATGTAATAATAATAATAAAAATTATAATCTTAATAAATAAAACTTGTAATAAAATTAAAAATATTAATAATAATAATAATAATAATAAAAATAATAATAAAAATAAAAATAATAATATTAATAATATTAATAATAATAAAATAATTGACTTGGTTAAAACAAACAATTTAATTTAATAATAATAAAATAAATTTACAAAATATATACTACTTATTTTTATAAGTAGTAAATTTAAATTTAAAAATGTTTAAAAATAATATGACCTTGAGAAATTTTGAATGACCTTGAAAATTTTTGATGAGTCATCCAATGACCTTGACCTACTTTTGAATGACCTTGAAAATTTTTGATGAGTCATCCAATGACCTTGAATGAGTCATGGTCTTTGTTTAAATGACCTTGAAAAAATATGATGAGTCATCCAATGACCTTGACCTACTTTTGAATGACCTTGGAAATTTTGATGAGTCATCCAATGACCTTGAATGAGTCATGGTCTTTGTTGAAATGACCTTGAAAAAATATGATGAGTCATCCAATGACCTTGACCTACTTTTGAATGACCTTGAAAATTTTTGATGAGTCATCCAATGACCTTGAATGAGTCATGGTCTTTGTTTCAATGACCTTGAATGAGTCATTGTCTTTGTCTTAAAAATTTTTTGTACTTTTGGACTTAGAAAAATTTTCTCTCAGCCGGGGGGGGTACTGTGCTGGATTTGACATGTGCTGGATGTGACACATCCCACTACTGTTAGGGTCACAGAATAGGTATATATACCGATTCATTTTTACAGAATTTTAATCAGTTTTGAACCTTAGTTTGAAATAACAACTATTTTTCACTCGTGAAAAGCTTGTGTTAACTGCACAATTCGAGCTAATTCGGAACAAACTTAATTGAAACTTTTCCATACAGCATATGAGCATCTTCAAGGTAAGCACTTCTTGATGCTTGTATGGGAAATGTTATGCGTATGATGATGAAATGCCAATTATATGCCAAGCATGTTATAATGTTATGCCAGAATATATATTTGAAGAAAACTACATTTTGTCGAAATTTTTCCGACCCACAGCCGACAGGGGGCCACAAGTTAGCAAAATCACACACCCCAATCGAGCTGTGTAAATGTGGTTCATCCACCAATAACTCGTGCCCTTGAAGGTTTCGGCTTGAGCAACGCAGGAACCCAAACGTCAATATTATCCGTTATAAGGGAATTCGGGAGATGAGGGGGTAGTCTTTTGGCTACTCCTTAATCACCCGTTTCCTACAAAATCGACATAAAAATTATCATTCCATATCGGCTTAAAATCATAAACACCGAGTAGTCCAGTGAACACTCGTAATATTCTAATATCGACACAAATAACCCTAAGATCAAATACGGGAAGGGAGTGTGGAAAGTGTCGTAAATTGTTGTTACGTTATAAAATAAAAATAAAATTTAAAAATGCCAAACTAAAAATTAACAAAGTACATAGTTTCAATGCTAATAAATTTCTGGTGCATAGAAGAACCGCCAAGGGTGAATAAATTAAATCAATAAATAAATGAAGGTATCAATTTAAGGCATTACGTAGGTCGACGAATAAAGTATAAGGATCATAATAAGAGATACGAGTAAATTGCAGGGGATTAAAAATATTGAGAGCACTAAACTTACTTCAACGATAAACGTGAAGTATAAATAATTCTAAATTTATGAGGATGAGGATGAGTTCATAACCCCAGTGAAAATCACACGACCCTAAATATAAAATCCCTAGAAAATCTCTAAGATTAATAAGATGATACTCGGAGTAAAAATAAAACAATTAGACGATAGGATAACCCGATAAATGAGTAGTCATCCCATAAAGATTAAATTAGGAGATCGACATAAAAATCCGGAAAAACCCTAAAAGGATAAAAATTGTAAACTCTGTCACAGCGTCAATCATCGGCCTATTAAACTAACGACCAATTTATAAAGAGACGTAAGATTTCCTATCGTTCATTTGGTAGATTAAATATAATTGGTCTTGATAAATAATATAAAATGAAAAAGATAAATACACACACAGTAAATCGAAATGTTCCATCGGTAATAAGCAATTATAATCAAGTACGACCAGTAGAAAAACCGAGCTACGATAGATAATTGATAATAATAAATCCGAATCCATATTGAATGCAAAAGCATCGGACTGAAATGACGTCCACATGTTTTGATTTGTGAATGAACATTCGAGGCTCAGGTGACGGACGTCGATTGTCAAGGTAAGGTGCACGATCCATTGTTTGATGAAAGAGAATATCGACTGCAGATTTAGCTAATTAATGATAAGTAACAAAACTATAATACTTACTAAATTTTTTCGATCATGAACTATGAATAAATTCATTAAATGAGATAATTAAATCCACGAGTTTTCCACCTGAACTCAGGAAATGACCTGAAACGTCGACAATCCAAGACACGCCAACTAGCGAGAAGGAAAGGTTAAGGAGTAATGGGCATAGAAAGATGATTGTTTACCACTTGTAGTAGAAAAAAAATGACACGTTGACCCAAATCACAATAAGAAAAATTATATTCATATCTGCACATTTAAAAAATCAATAGTTCATTCATTTGCTACAATACTCAACAAACTAATTTTGCCATTTTACCGTGGATAGAAAAATTTGCAACCGATGGTGTGCCGATCAATGAGTTTGTATAAAATAACAAGTCTTCTGGTTGAAAGTTCATTTCACCTGAACGTCTTAATACATGTAAGCCCAGAATAAATCGATTTATTATACTCAATCAAGGGAGGAAGACCGACACATCGACCGACCAGAGGACCAACCAAGAGAAGGACCCATCGGAAAAAGGAACAGTCACCCAAGAGGTAAATTTTATCACTGTATTAAACTCCATTTTATTTTTATTATAACCTTTCACGAGAGACCTACCAGACCAAGATCGAAGGATAGTCATGGGGTACACAAGTTAAGAAATCCAACTAAGTGTCACGTAGTAACTGTACTATGACTGTTAAAACCTGGAAGGAAAAACGAATCAGATCCTTTGATACCGATCTACCGGAGAGATCCTATAAAATTTATGACATTTGTTAAATAAATTAAAGATTAATTGTTGGAAAGTTTTCCTTATTTATTCCATAAAACTATTGGTCTATGTCTGCAATAATAATCAAGGAATAAATGATAATTATGATTCGATGCGTCTATCCGATCGTTATATATCCAATGATAACTATTCGCAAGTAAAATAATTGAAGTTTAGGTAATCATGATTTCATCGACGAATCGCAGAACCATCTTCAGTAAAACGAGAGCACATATATACGAGTTGCTCACAGTTATATTAAAACTAGGCACATACGACCCAACAGTTATTTAATTTTTGAGATGGTAACAACATTAATCTAGTAATAAAATAATTGACACGGCTCAATAGGACAGATATATAGCCAATAGATTAATGTTAGATTTATCGAAAATTAACGAAAAACCCTACAGTTAAAGTTGGGTTAATAACTACTAAATTTCTTAATTACAGATGCGAATCCACTCAATACCCTGAGTAGAGAATTAATCCGCTCACAACGAGAGAATGCAGAATTACATCGACAATTGCTACAAATATCCAGGGAGATCCAAAAGATTAAAGCGACGTGGGTAGAACCATCGAAGATGAAGACGCTGTACCAAAAATTGAATGCCGCACAGCGTGGATGGACCGAAGAAAGACAACTCTGCCAGGCACAGAAAACGCAAATCCGCAGTTTGGAAGTGGCATTATCGGCTTGACAAGAGGCCAATACCATAACGTATCCACTCGTATTTCGCCGGCTCAGTTGGCATACAGAGAGGCTACTGACGCCATCAAACCAGCGGCGAAACCTTTACCACGACGTCCAGGTAAGGCGGAACGCGCTAGGCGTCGCGCGCTACCGACTTCTACGACGAGCTGAGTTATATGGTGTTTCAACCAATAAATTTTTGTGTCATTCCATTTGTTTTGTTTCATTAATATGTCGCGTTGAAAATTAAAATCGTTTAATTGGAGTCATGAACCAGGGTTCGGACGAGAAGTGTTTTAAGAGTGTTAAATTTATGCGAAAGGACCGAAAGTGGGAAAATCGCACACAGACCTTCTAACGGTAGTGCGTTGAACCCACTATGAGATTGGGCCTTAGCAGTTCTTTGGTAGCGCTCACCTTTGGCGATCTCATAACTAGTGGTTACAGTACCAACGTTGATTAGCAACGGGTAACCATTGGAGGGTCAGAAAAGTTATATGTAAGGGAACAAGGTTAAATACCACAAACCCCACAAAAGCCTAAAAATCTGTCTAATTTTATTCTTTTTTATTTAAACGTTGTCGATTAAAAAATGACAAGTTGTATTTTACAAATTATTATAGCAAAATATAAATACTTTCACCATTGTACGATTTTGATATAAAAGTTTTATTATCTTTGTTTAAATATTAGTTCTCATGAAATTACTTTTAAACTTATTATGAAAAAGTATAATATTAAATTTCATAAAAATGTTGAGTTAGCATACACTAATTTTATGGAAAAAGAACTAAGTAATAATCTTCCATTAGAATCTTTAGATTTAATTAAATTTTCAAAAGATTGCTCAAATAAATGGCAGGTAATATTTTTTATTAATTTTTTAATATTAATTGTTAGTCCATGCAATTAAATGAAAGAGTTCTGTACAAAAGTAATGAAAATGTGCCAAAATTTTCAAAGAAATCAAATTACCTGGAAAATTTAAATCGCAAAACTGAGCATGCTAATTATTCTCACATAACTCAACGAACAAAAATTAAAAGACGTAAAAAGGATGGTGCTCCAAAAAAACCCATGTGTTCTTACTTTTGTTTTAATAAAGAACGGCGAAATATAGTTAGGGCTCAGTATCCAGAATGGTCTACTTTGCAAGTATCGTCTGAACTTTCTAGATTATGGGAAATTTGTCCAAATAAAGAATATTATTGCAATTTAGCTGTGAAAGATCGTGATAGATATGAAAAAGAATTATTGCAATTTAAGGCTGGATATATTTTTGACAATAAAAGTGGAAAAGTTATAAACAATCTCAGTAATTTATCTGAGAATAGACCAGTAGAAATGGATCCAAATATGCCAATTGGATATGAAAGTCAAATTGCTGCTGAGGATAGTAATACTGAATTTGTGGTCGTATAAATTCAATAGAAATTTACGTTGAAATTGTTGTATGTTACCAAAGCTAAACTGCCATACCATCGAGAATAATGTCTGGTAGAAATGTAACAAATTCATGTCAAAGATTTACTTGGATTTTATATTTTCGATAACTAAATATAGATTAATTTGAGTTTTTTTAATATTTTTGAAACAAATTTTATAATTATCGTAATTTATGTGCAAAATTCTTAATTCAATTTAAATAAAAAGTTATTGTTGAATGTTCTAAATTTTGAGATAAACATTGGGCGCAACTGGTTTATTCATCCAATCTAGCGCTGTGTCAAAATTGATGTGAAAGGCAGTCCACTTTTGCCAGCATGTTCGCACAAATTACAATTGATAGCCACTGTTAGATGAATGAAAGATTGTCATAATTTCGCATTTCGTCCGATTGATTTGTGAATATTTCATGAATACGTTTTATGACTGAAAATCATCGTTAACCCAAATTACTACACGGATTTCTAAATTTCTAGCGCCATTCTGACTTAAGGTTAAATTTATGAAGTTGAGCGATAAAACTTTGCCTTGGATACATCTGTTGATTTTAAAATCGTGCAAAGTACGAAACTTGAACAATTAGATCAGTGTTTCTCAGCGTGGGGCGCATGCCTCGCAGGGGCAATTTGAAAAGAAAAATATCTTAGAGACCGCACCTTCAAGCTAATAAAGTGCTTCTCTTTCTACAGCCCATGCCACACCGGGGGCAATTTTTAAATTACCATTCCCATCTGATTTAACTGATTGTGGTTCTAGTGCTGTAAATGATTTGTTTATAAAAAATAAACACGTTGGATATTATAAAACGATGAGATTTGAGAATTAAACTAACTAAAATTGAACCTGGCATACAATCTTTATGTAATAATCGGCAAGCGCAAGGTTCGCATTAAATTTTCATTTCTTGTTTTTTTACAAAATTTTAATTAATGCAGTAATGATAACTCTCTAGCGATTAGGTAACCCTTAAAATTTAATTTGTTAAAATAAATACGTGTAAATGTAACAAACTCCTTATTGTACATGGTATACTTTTTATTTAATTACCAAAAATATCTTTATTTTTTTCTAAATAATTATAGGGGTGCATTAAGATTTTAAAAGTAGTTTTGGGGGACATAACAAAGAAAATTTTGGCCGGACTTTACCCACCTCTGCTTTAGCTCGATGAACAATATTTCCATTATAAAAAGATTTACTTTAACTACACAATGTATTTCGGACTTAATGACAATCTGTATAAAACCGATACCTTTAAGAAAATTCAATCTGATACCTTAAGTTTCAGGCCAAATGACGTGAAGGAAGAAGTAAATAATTTGTGGTGGTATTTGCTTAAATTATATTCATTCGTCATTTTTCTATTTAATGTAATCAAAGTGACTTGTTATTTTTAAAAAAAAATTTCAATAAATACAGATTTTTAACCTAAAAGGTTTTCTTAGTAAATATACTATAATTTATTCTTATGTAAAAAATAAAATGTATTTTATTAGAAAAAGTGCTAGCAATACAAATACAACATTCTGTTGGTAATACTAATCAATTTATTCAGTCGACAATGAGCAAGAACTTGAAAACGGAGATGATGGACAGTCATTCCTATGCATATGACATTGCACCAATGACAAATATATTCAGAACCAAAATTCAAACATAATCGAAGCAGAATTTGAAATTAACTAAAAATCACAATCTTATAAAATAAGTGTTGGGCCAAGACTGAGTTTGTTTAAATGAATCGGAAATAGCACGCAAATACAGCAATGCAAATTTAAAATCAGACCTATTAACACCAAGTAAAACACCCTAAAATATGAGGAAGAATATATTTAAATATAAAATCAAAAAAACAAAAGTGAATAAAATTATATACATATTCAAATTTTGTTTTAATTCATCAAAAAGAACACGCAAGGTTAGGGTCACAAAATAGGTATATAAATACCGATTCATTTTTACATCATTTTAATCACTTTTTCCTGGTGAAAAGCTCTTACCATTTTTCACTAGCAAAATACGATTTTCTTGAACAGAAGCGCTTTTGTGTGATACAGGAAGCTTGTGTGAGAGAAATTTTTTTTACTAAATCAATTTTGTACAAGACTCACGTTAAACGAAGTGAGGAATTATTGATGAATGAATATGCTTATAAATGTAAATATTGTCGATGATGAATTATTGAGGAATGAATATACTTATAAATATAACTATTGTCGTTGGTGAATTATTCGAGCAGGTATATTATTCTAAAAACTATATCGAAATTTTTTCGGTTCACAGCCAAAATATACTGCAAGTCATTAAACTATACATACTAGTCGATGAGTGTAAGATTAGGTTTCTCCCCCAACCTCTCGTGTCCGTGAAGGCTCAGTCGTGCGTAGCGACGGTACCGAACGTCAATTACAACCCAATACGGAAAATGGAAAATGGGAAATTGGTCTTTTAGCTAATTCTCTTTTAACCGGCTTCCGAAAATTTAACCTAATATTAATCTCACAAATCGGCTTAAAACCACTCACATCGGATAGCTCGGTGAGCATCCAATAAATATAAAGTAAACATACAAAATTCCTTTAGGTCAATTAGAAAGGGAAACTGAAGGGAAAATCGCGAAATCGTTGCAATCAAAAATAAAACTAAACGTTCAAAATCAGAAAAATGAATAATTCAAATAGTAATTAAGAAATAAATAAATAAACTGAAATGAGAAATAAGTGTAGAATGCTGCTCAAATTTCCTGAACCGAGTTAAATGTATGAATAAATTAACAGCTAAGGCGAACCCCACCTAAATTTCAGTCTAGCGACATAGACCCAGTTATTGAACAATGTTTTCTAAAAATCATTCTAAAAACAGTGGAAAACCACGTTTAGCTTTAAAGTAAAAAAGTAATAGAAAAACCGCTGAAATTACTATAATTCAAACACGAATAGAAATGAATGCAAAACACCAACAACTACAGTAAATATATTCAAAGAAAAATGTTTTTTTTATAAATAAGTACCTGTTCAGCAATTCTCATAAAACAAAATCAGTTTTCATGCGAGAGAATAAAAATTCCAACCATGCGAGTGAGAGGAATCTTCGTTTTAGCACCCGTGTATACTGGAAAAAAACCAGAATATACCCATGATACGGCTCCACCCTTTTGTAACCTTGTCTCGTCAGAAGCCAGTGAGGATCCGATCTATAACCGATTTTATGAGACCATCATCTGTAGAACCATAAATTCCAACTTCAGAATTTCGATCCAGGATAACCGTATTATTCCGCATAGATATAAAAGGATTCTATTTCTGCTTTCACGATACAAAATCTGAAACCGATATGAAATAGTCAGTCCCAAAAATCAATGGTAAAATAAACTTACGTAGTAGCACAGTAGTGTAGGTATTTGCTATCCTCCGTGGAATTACTAAAAGCCAACGTAAGTTTTCTGTATTTGTAGGGCGATATGACCGATCGGTATAATAAAATTAAATCAATCATCACTCAAGTAAAAATTGTGACATTGCAGAATAGATACAAAAACACAGAAGAAAAAATAAAATAAAATCGGAATGATCATGACGATGCATTTTACGTAGTGTGGATCAGAGATTGCTCAATGCTATATATATATATATATATATATATATATATATATATATATATATATATATGCCGTAAGTTATCAGATAGTCATTAGGTATGAATAAAACGAACTCGATCGAAAAGTCAAGAAGTAATGCGATTATGAATTATCACGAACCCAGTGACGGGAAGAAGCTGGAGTCGAGCCACACGCCCAGTGGATCGTCAGGAGTCCAGACAGATGCATGGAATCGTAGAAACGCTTTTCTCGGGTAAGCAAATGGTACTATATTACGTATTAACATATAATATAATTCGAATGAGGGAAGAGTCGAATCAAGATAGAAAGCAGCAGAAAGGAAAACGAGAAGTGAAGACACTATGATATACGCCTACAATCATCCTCCAAGAAATGGCATGACTCTCATCCATTAAGTTTTGCTGATCGTTAGCTGAAATAATTATGCCTGATGATAAAAAAAGTTTCACGTTTTGGTATTACTTTACTTTACGAACTACATAACCCAAAAAATCCAGTCGATAATTTAAAACAGCCTTTTAATGTCCAATGTCTGGCGAAGTACTATAATGTTCGGATAAAATCAATAGTTACCTGTCTCAGTAATAGTTACCCTATCTGATAAGAATATGGGTAGATAGCTAACATCAATTCTTGACCAAATAAAGGTAAAGTTACATGAAATTGGACTACTCAATAAGTAAAAAATGATCGTTTTATCTACTCAAATATCCAACTACCTTACACCATATTCATAGTAAATGCACTCTGAGAATCCCAAGAGTCATAACAAGGGAAGGAAAGGGAATTATTTCCATTATATATGAGGACGACAGAGAAGTAATCACCGACAGAAAATCATGAGTAGATCGGTAGCGAATTACGAACCCGTTTCATATCCAGAATTATAGCTAGTATTTATTATTCATATAAAAATTTTAGCAAACAAAACATAAAAAAATACGGATCCTGGCAGGACGATTCCAGAATCACGATCCAGATCCCAACCCGAGCAGCGGCCTGCTGCCAACAAGTGCTCTTGGACTCGGGTTACACTATATCTACGGCCGTAGGATCGGACTGGCCAATAGATCCCAGGAGAAGGAATGATGAAATAGAGCTACCGGCAGGAATAATCAAACGGGAACCGAGTCAGAACCCGGCATGAGAGGCCCGTCAGAAAGCCGAACTCAAATTGGCCAGCTTAGAAGCGAAATGCAAAGAAGTACAACAAGAAACCGCCACTCATTGATCTACATTAGTAAAGTTAAACGGAAATGTGAATTAAGCGAATACTGAAACATAAGTAAGGCATCTATATCTCAATACATACTCAATGATAAGCAATTGAATAATAATATTAACTTATACTAATATTATAAAAATTTTCTGTGATGGCTAATTTCGAATTATAGAAATGAACCTTATTCGTTCAATGAGCAAAGAACTGACAAAGTATCGACGGGAGAATTCAGAGTTGAGTGCTCAACTCCTTCAGGTGAGTCGTGAGATTCAGAAGGTCACATATACATGGGTCAAGCCAGATCGGACAAATAAAATCTACCAGCAACTAACGGCTACACAGCGAGGGTGGGCCGAAGAAAAAAAGCCGGTACAGGCACAACGAAAACAGATCCGCGGACTAGAAGTGGTTTTATCGGCTTGTCAGGAGAACAATGCTATAATTTACCCGTTGGTCTTAGCCCCAGCGCAACTGGCACATCGAGAGACACACCGACCAGATGTTTCATTGGAAGCCAAACGATCCCGTCCCCGACCCGGAAAATTAGAACGTGCCCGTCGTCGGCAATTACAATTGCTTACAACTACCAACTGAACTGTTAAATCTTGATGTTTAAGTGCTCACAAAAGCTTGTCTTAATTGTCGAAATAAAAATTTTAAAAGATGTTTAATTAAAGTTTGATTCTTCAGTATGTATAGGAAATAAACAATAAAATAATAGTGATGAGACCGAGCATAATCTTCTAACGACAGCTTGTTGAACCCACACATGAGGCCGGGCCTTAGCATTTCTGAGAGAAGAGCTCACCTTTGGTGGTCTCATAACCATTGGTTACATTACCAACGTCGCCTCGCAACGGGTAATCATTGGAGCGCGGAAAACGTTGTATGTACGAGTTACAAGGCCACAAACCGCTAACTCCACAAAAGGAATTGATTAGAATTAGTGAACAGAATGTTGTGTTTGTATTGGTATTGTCATATTTTGTTTGGAATGTGGTTTATTCAGAAATGTGGAAGTGTTTTTTATTCAATGATACAATTACAAAAAAGTTGCATTCAAACCGTTTTACGATAAATTTCGACAAAAATAAAATTATAAAATATTTTAAAAAAACAATTGGCATATATTTATTGAAAATTGTTTAAAAAATTGAAATAATTTATTATTTATCCCTTTTGCACGTAATGAATCATATTTGTACCATAATATTTTAAAAAATTACTGAAACATTGCAAACACATAATAAAAGTATTATTCAACGCCCCATTCGTTTTGTAGGGTTTTAACAGCTAAAGATCGAAAAATTATCAAATTTTGAAAACAAACAATATAGAACTTATTTTGTTTTCCACTCCTGATTTCTTTTAATTTTTATTTATAAAAGACATTGTATTTTATAAATAAACAATATTAAGTTCCATAAACACATTGAACGCCAACAGGTTTTAGTATATGATCAGTGTCGGTTATCTATGACTGATAAAGCGGTCAATGTGTTAACATAAAAAGTTACTTAAAAATGTTAAATATCAACAAGAAAAAAGTCTACGCGAAAGGGTTAGATAATATTTAATTAATAAAAATTTTCTTTAATTGTAATAAAATTTGTATAAGTTTTTAAAATAATCTAATTTTTGTTATACTATCCAATCGAATGATAAGAGAAATTTGTCGAAATAATTCCAACAATGTGTGTTTGAATGACGATTTCTTGTAATGAAATATAAAGGTTGGCTTTTTGAGGTTTGCATCATATACCTGAGTAATGGAAGAGTTTTTATCACATTTCTTTAAGTTCAGCCAATTAAATTCGGATATTTTAAAGAAAAACGAATAGTTTGCTATGTTAAAAAGATTTTTATCGCAGAATATTACATAGCTATGAAAATGTTAAACCAGTTACACTTAAAATGTTTCATTCAAAGAGATTATCAAACATATTCAAAAATTGCGACATTACAAATTTCTGAATAGTTTCTTATTAATAACCATTATAAATACTTTTTATAAATAATAAATGCTGACATGGCTTTAAAAAATTTTCTTATATTTAAGAAAATACTTTCTGCTTTTAGCGGAAAATAAAAGGCAACCAAGAAAATCCATTTAACAAATTAAATTTAAGATAAACAACATTGAATGTTACGTAAGAAAAATATCATTTCAAACAAAAATATGCATCTGAAATGAGAAGAAATTGAAATAAGGAATAAAAGTTATGAATAATAGTTGCAGATACTCAGATCAATTTAATACAGCAAGTTTTTCATTTTTCTAGGTATGTGACTCTTTGGAATAGGGACATTTTACAAACAATCACGACTCAGTTTTCGGAACTCTGCCATTTGTTGAATTATGATATTGTTGATACCAAATATTACTAGGTCTAGAATTCCCTTCAATTATATCTGCTTCAGGAGCAGATACTGTTTCATCTTGACTACTAAGCCTAGGCGGAGGAGGCGGTGGAGGGGACGTTAACGTCATTGAGCTAAGATCTTCATCATAATCATCATCTGGACAATTCAATTGAAGGAACTCCGAACCATCTTCTACTGTTACCATTCTATTAAAAGCGACTTTAGAACTGCGATTGCTGCGAGATGAATGTTGCGATGTTTTGAGTATTGTAGTTTGTTTTAAATTCAATTTTGACGATGATGGTTTCGAAGAACCCACAGATCGACTGTGACTAGATGAAGCATTATCTGATGAATCATGTTCGTTTGATGTATCACTACTACTAGTATGACTTAAGTTGTTAATGAGAGGTAATCTTTGAATAAAATCTGGAATCGTTTTATGAGGTATGTCTTTATTGATAACTGGTATGTCAGGTTTCAAAACAAGAGGTTCGACATCAGAATCAGTTAAAGACGATAAAGAATCTGTTTCTCGAGAATTTGTTCCAACACTGACTTTGTTTGTATGATTAATATCTTTGTCTGAAATGCGTTCTGAATTTGTCACCGGAGAAAATTTTATATCGCGAAGTGTTCTAGCAGCCAGTTCTAGAGATTTCTCAAACTTTAACGATTCATGTGAAGATAGCATTCTTCTTCGACACTCTCTAAGCTTTTCTGCTAGCTGAAATTGTACATTTCATTATTATTATTATTAATATTATTATTATTATTATTATTATTATTATTATTATTATTTTCCAATCATAAATTTTTTGAAAAGATAAATTCTTATAGCTAAATTTTTAGTCATATTTTTATAAAAGAAATTAACATAAAATTATTATGGTCGAAAGTAATAAAACTCTATGAAAATGCTACGCCTATATCTAAAATAACTATTTGTTAGGAAAGAAATATTTACTTAGGCAAATGAATTAAAACAAGTCTATCTGCAATTAGTGACACAGCCTCTAATTAAGACTTCCTAATAATTTTTAATAATAGTAGCGATTAACTGAAGATAATAACCTCCCATTTATAAAATTATGAGAATCAAAATTCTCCAAAGTTGACAATCATAATAAAATAGTTCTTTGATAGGGTAGGCGATTAAAAATTCATCAAAATGACAACCAATTAAAATCAGTAAAATCAGTTAAATTAATTTTATTAAATTATTATGAGTGTAGGATGTCACATCAGAATTTGTGAAATGGAATCAAATATATGAGAACCTGGCGTCACTGTTTTGACATTGTTTTTCGGAAAGAACTTTAGCCCGTTGTTTAGACCCTAGGATATATGTGCATTCTTTGATTCAATTTATTATAAGTATTACATATGCCAGGAGTGGCCAACAAGTCGACCGCAAAGACTTTGAATGTAGCCGGCACAGCTAAATTTGAACAATTTAATAAATTTTTGAAAATCTTAATTCGATAATTTATTCTCACAATGATAATTCAAAAATGAGAATTAACAAAAAAAGGATAAATTAATTAAGTTTTACCAAACAATATGGCCTTCGGTTTTTTGTTTAACTTTTTCAATGGACTTCAATTTGACTTCTAGAAATTTTAAAATTGATAAATTTTTGGCATAAGTTGTAGGTACATTTGGGTCAGTTGTATAAATACAAATTAACACTTTTAAAAAAATGTTTTTTGTATACAATATAATTCAGTTTTGCGGCTGTTTTCATACAAATGAAAATAAATGAAAGTCGTACATAAAATTGTATCTTAAACCTAAAAGTTGCTATTATAAAATATTTTTTATAATGTTAGACATCCAAATTTCAAAAGAAACTTTTATTTATTATTGTTATTATTATGGATATGATTAAAATTTGAACTCAACGAGTTATTATTCCCTAAATGAAGCCAGTGGTTAATTTAATATTGTATTTACCGCGTTGACAGGCGGATGGGGGCGCATATATGCACAAAAGTTTTCTATCTTATTAGTTTATTATAGTTTCTATGTTGGTTTACAGATTCTGTCGAATTTTTCTGTTTGTGTGAAGTACCAAATTGTTATTTTCTATGTATATTTATCTTCTAGTTTCTGA
Source organism: Schmidtea mediterranea (assembly GCA_022537955.1). NCBI lineage: Eukaryota > Metazoa > Platyhelminthes > Tricladida > Dugesiidae > Schmidtea > Schmidtea mediterranea. The sequence continues at coordinate 234,595,582 of CM039680.1, forward strand.
CAACCCAGTTAAAGTATTATATATTATATTTACATATATTTAATTAAAATAAAATTAACACAATATGGAAATTTACTAAATATTAAATAGCCTTATTCATCATATGAATAACAGTTGTTTATTAATCTTGTTTTTGACAAATTAGTAACAATAAAACAATGTCTATTGTTTATGGAATTTAAATAAATGGGATTTAACTGAATTAAAAAAAACCTGCTTATGGGCCGTCCATAAATGACGCCACGTAATTTAGACCAATTTTACCCTTTCCATTCCCCTAGTCACATGTCCCCACAAAACGCTAGACCCATCAAGTATGACGTCACAAATCTTTGGTCCCCTCTAAAAACCCTTATTTCATATTATTTCGTATTTAGTGTAATACTGCACTAATATTGTATGAAAAAACATGTATTAAAAAAGAAGCCCTGGAAAGCTGAACTTAGTATAAAATTATGTTGAAAAAATGCAAAATTTAGGATCTGACGTCACAGTTTTTAAACACCAATTTCCCCCTCGTCACAAATGTGTGACCTCCCTAGATGCGTAACGTCATTTATGGACGGCCCCTTATGTCATACTCTAAATCGACACACTTTGATTTTCAGTTCACATTTATTTATTTAACTGCAAGTTCGACCATTCTAAAACATTTATATCATGTTATTTAAGCAAGAATAAACAATTTTTTAATACTGTCACTCGGAGAAGTCATTTTGTTTTGCGAGAAGCTGCGAAGGTTTATTTCAACAAGCCACTATGAGCCTTGACAAATGTGATACAAAATAATTTTGGTTATGATTACAGAAGAAAATGATAAATTCAATGCAATTGCAGATAACAATAATAAAATAAACTTCAAATGTAAATAGCTGTATTTAATTATGCACCATTTTACTCTTAGAAATTTTTAGTGTGATGAAATAAGCCCAATAAAAATGAAAAAAACTATTAAAACAATAAGTAACCCAAAATTTTGCTAAGTAAAAATAAAATTAGAAAAAATGCTAAGCAAAATACTTGAAAAGTCTACGACAAGTCAAAACTACCAAAGTCAGTAATTAATTTGAAGACAGACAACAAATGAAATTAATTTCCCCGCTTCAAGGCAGTCAGACGCCTCCATAATTCAATCACAATTACACATGTGGGAAATTTAAATTAAACTCAGAAATGAATTTTGGCAAATTATTATATCCGTAGGATGGCATAATTATATAGTATTTAGTGAAGATTAGAAATTTCATTCTATTTTTAGACAATTTCAGTTAGGGGCGTAGCCAAAATTTCTTAATAGGGGGGTTTCGATTGAGAAAACTCAAGAGTCATACATAATCAAGAACATGATAATTTCCACCAAAAACCTAATGAAAATAGAAATATACTAGAGTGTATATTAATCTTATTGACACGAAGTGGCATGGAACCATGAAGAATTTTGTCTCATCGTACAATATATGCCAACCACAACATTTCTTATTATTAACTTTGCTCTTGAATTTACTGGAATAATTTAACAAGCAGAGATTATAGTAGAGGGTTTGATAAAGGCAATTTAGTAAGGCATTCCAAAGTTTTATTGTGGTGTATCAACTTCTTTCGCCAAGAACATCTTTAAATTATATATTGAGCACTCATAATTTCACTCGGATAACTTGTATTATCGGTATCTGTTCTGATGAAAATGTATAAATCACACAAACTCTTCCTTGTAATGTTTTTGGGTATAGTGAAGAATTAAGTTCAATGACGTTCCGCAAAAAGTTTAATGTAAGTTTTAATTAGAAAATATTAAGTTTTCCGTTGATTCAAATTTTTCCTTCATCACAAGCTTTGCAATTTGCCCATATGACATTATTCTAGTTTATTAAAGCGGTTTTCTTTCACCAATCATAAAAATCTAAGATTAACAATTACCCCTGATTTGTTGTAAAACAACCATTTTTCTAAACATTTTTTTGTTATTTTTAAATTAATTAGTGACATCAGTTGTTGATAAAATTATTGGATCCGAGAATTACTGTGCAAAATGAAGTGAATACGTGTGTTTTGAATGTCTTTAAATAGTTTAGATGTTAAATTTAGAGTACGTGTATGTGGATTGTTGTTTTTGCTTCAGGTAAATTTACGCAAATCAAATTTTTCTAGAACCTCAGCAAAACTGAACAAAAATTTTCAGCATTTGACTGAGAACTACTAGCTGCCTACTTAGCTATAAAGGACTTCCATCATTTGAATGACTAACCAATCATAAGCGCCCCCCCCACCACACACACGCATATATATATATACTTTGAAAGATCCATCTAAAATATATTAACGATGGATCTAGTTCTTAAACAAATTTGCTGCAAAAATAATCTACATAAAGGGATATAAACTATTGTCACAGATTTCCTATCAAGACAAATTAACTCAATTAACAATATCATTAATGTTTCAAGCATTCAGACTCTGACGGTTTCAAAATAAACACGAAATAATTCAACAACAAAAACAGCTATCGTTCTCTCAAATCATAAAACCAACTAACTAATTTATTTAAAACCAGTAAAGATGATGATGTTGATAAATTCACTGGGTTCTCCCTAATAATACAACCAAAAAATTCCAATTCAATAAGTTTCAGGGCTTCATAATATGTGCCTTCAAACGCCACGATAAAATTGATACCGTCAACATATGTGCGGCCTTGTACGAGACCACAAATTTGGTATTTGTGCAGATTGAATGAAAAATGTCAAAAAATAAAGTGGTAAGACATACAAAGTCATGCTTGAAGGAACTTCTTGAAAGTGAATAATTTAAAGTTATTCATATCGACATCGTTGACCCACTATAACTAGTAAATAATAAAAGACTTATGATTACCATAATTGACAAGTACATTTCTCATATCACAAGTAGCTTAGTAACCAAAACAGTAGAAACCAGTGGATAGCTCAATATGGAGCACCTAAAATAATGACAGGAAATTCACCTACAGCACAATATCAACCACAGACTAACAACACCATACAATCCTCAATGCAATGACACAGCTGAAAGGCTTCACAGAACTCTCAAGACGGCTTTGATCGGACATTCAAATGATGCAAACAAAATTGAGCTATTTACTTACCAATATATTACTAGAGCTTCGAAATATCATTTTAGAAGACACCAATCTATTACCGAGCCAATCGGTTTTCAGAAAGAATGAAAGACTACCTACCTATAGATACTATAATTAAAAGAACAAACAAATAAAATTTGAAAACATTCTTCCCAGAAAATTTGCAGATTTACAATAATGTGTGGCTGAAGATAGAGTCAATAAGAACCCTAAGCCTCATATATGATGGATCTTTGCGAATACTCAGTCGAAGCTCAAACCTTAAAACGTTCGAGATCCAACTCCCTACAAGAAATTATTGCGTATCGACAGACAAGCTAAAAGCCGCATATATCGTGACATATTATTATGATACAGGTGGAGGGCTATGTAGTCAAACCAATAAAATCCTTTAAAATATTAAATCAACATTTATAATAATTACATATTTAAAACTTTGTTTAAATTTGATGAAAACAGAAATTGAAAATCAAAAGTTTTTTATTGTTAATCTCCTATGGGAAATGACTCAGAAGAAAAAATTTATGAATTAAAATTTTTGTTTAACAGTAATGCTAAATGCAACCAACTTATGGAAATCATAACGTTCCAAATAAGCGCACAATTTAATTGCATACTATTTTGATTAATTAATTAATTAATTAAGTTACAAACTTACGTAATAATTAAATGAAGGGTAAATTAGTATTTTAGAGTTTTCATTTGAAACTTATCAAATGAAGTCACTAGAGATTCAATTTGTCTAATAAATGAAAGAAATAAACTAAAACTAAACCAATTAAATTTACAATTTATTGAAAAGGTCGGCAATAACTTTAAAAATAGAGACGACATTTGGACAATGTATTTAATTGTTTTAAATTTTTCATTGAATTGATTGTTTAAACTAATCAAATTCTGAATAGTTATTATTTTTAGTTTTGACTTAATAATATAATAAAGTTGAAGTCTCTCTTTTCTCGAATCACAAGTTTAAAGTAAATACATAAAAAAATTATTATATTTATAACAATATCAATTTAAAACTTGTGAATTAAACTTTTTTACAATGATGAGGATGCGTAGGTAAAACATCCTTTAACCCGACACACTTTTATCACATTAATTTGAAATTAAGTGTGGGCTACTGAGGGCCCACGTCGGGTTGAACGTGTTTAAAAACACCCATCCCTCGCTTGACATGGAAGATAGGTTCTGCTAGATCACAGTGTTAAACGACATCACGTAAAACAAGACAACCTACTCACAATTTTCAATACATTTTTTAGTCGCGCTTTACAAGATAATCTAGGAAACCTTTCCTCCGTGAAAAGCGAGAGATGGCTGTATTGTAATCGAAATTTTGTTGACTATTCATATTAATTTTACATAAATTTTAAAAATAAATTAAATTGTGAAATTAAATTGTGCTCTGAATATTAATAAAAAAAGTAAAATGTTTTAAAATGACCGCGGTATGGAACAGACTTGGCCAACACGTCGATTGTGACAGCTCATATCAACTTCAAAATATTAGATCTAATCTGAAAGCATTACCACAATTTTTAAACATAAATATTGCAAAAGCAACCATAAATAAAATTATTTATTTAAAAATAATTTAATAGATTTATTATTTTATGTCATAAAAAGCAAAAAGATGTCATTTCAACTCAGATTGCGAAGAAGAATTCTTATCCATTATGTATAAAGATAAGTATACTTGTTTGGTTTGTACTTGTGCCATAGTCTTAGCGAAGAGAGTTAATCTAAGCAGGCATTTTATTTTCGTACATGGAAACTTTTAACGAGATTTCCCACCAAAACCGTTAGCAAGAAAATCTGAAGATCTAAGATTAAAAATATAGTTAAGTTTATGACTGTTTAAAACTAATTTGTAGCAAATCTGCAATTACAGCTGTTGCATCTCTACATGTAAGTCGAGTATTTGTGCAGCACAAAAAACCTTTTACAGGTGGTGATATATTTAAAGTAGCATTTTTAGCAGCAACAGAAGGCTTATTTCAAAATTGAAATTGTTGCACCATCAAGGATATAGAACCTCCAAAAGAAACTGTGAAAAACGATTTTAAAGTATGGTGTTTGATTTGCGGATAAAGCCTTAAAAATAATTTTGAAAAAACACTGAGTGGTATTCTCAGTACGATTTGACTAGTCAACAGACAACCTAAGCATATTTGTAAGCTTAGTAATTCCTGATTCAACATCAAAGTTCTCAAAATTCTTATTATGAATGAACAAACCAAGGGAGAGGATATCTACAATATTTTCAAATAATTTGCAATATCTGAAAAGAAGTTGGTTTCAAATATTACAAACGGTTCATTTTCTATTGTTGGATATGAAAATGGGTTCATAGAATTTTGTAAAAAAGACTGATTTCCCAATTTTTATTTCACAACAACAGTCGCTGAGATAAAGGACCAAACCTCGGTTATGTTATGAACGTAACTAAACAAATAATTCTATTTGAATCAAAACATTGCAAAGACGGCTTTTCAATCACTTTAAGAAACCGTTAATTCACAACATGAAATTTACTTCACATTTTCTGCAGAGGACACCACGGAAAAAGCAACGAAAATGTGCAGTCTGCAAAACTAATATGCGTAAACAATGCGCAAAGTGCAATGTAGGATTACATATAGATTGTGTTATTAAATAACATAAATAAAATTATACGTATTTTTTTATTGGTTTTTTTCTTTTGTTTATACTTATTATAATGTTTTATGCAGTAAATGCATTGTAAAACGTTTAGAATGTTATTTGTTTATGGGAACTTAAATATACATGATATCGACAGTGATTTCCAATTGGGAACGACTTTTACACTTAAAAAGATATATACATATATATAAGTTAAAATTTTTAAAAAAATTTCACATACTATATAACTGATCAATATTAAAGTAATTTTGCAAAATAATGTTAATTTTAAAAATATGGGAGGTAATGGGTTAATAATTATTGGGAACGTGTTATATGTGACGATTATTGATCAGGTCATTGAATTCAAAGATTAATGTGCAAATTGCTATGACTACAAATGTTTTGAATATATTTCAATAGTTTGATTATGTAAAATTGGGATAAGTAAAAATGATATTGTTTGCGTTAATAATTTTAATTTTTAGTATGCTTTTTACAATATATAATTTATTTTAAGTAATAATATTAATATTATTATAATAATTATTATTATTATTTCCATAATATTTTCTACAAAATTTGACTATGAATCAGATTTATTTAAGGTATTCACAAATTTTTGGCACAGCCTTTTTCAAGTGATTTAACTGTCTCAAAAATAATTTTTTGATAGAAAATGGAATGCTATTTCATTAATAAACTTGCAAAAACAAAAAATGTCTGATAAAAAATTTACTTCAATTTGTTGCATTCTGAAATCATGATCAGGTTCAATTGTTCGAATGATTTCTAAAATCGCTTGTTTGTCTTTTGGTTTAGGATCACGATTTGATCTGATTTCTGGAATAGAATCACTGCCAGTATTCTCCTGTACTGATCCGAGCCTGTAGAAAAATTTCAATTTCAAGATGAAAAGTAAATATTTCAATAAAAAATTCAGAGCCCGTAGCTCTGATCAGAAATATTGCAAACCTAACATAGAAATATTTTTAAAATAGTTTTTGAAGTATAAAAACCTGCTGCCTTTTATAAGTTTGGCCGCTGCCCTTAATATCGATTAAAAATGGGTCCCTCATGTTTTTTTCTCATATTACCATATAAGTCGCGCAGAACTGAATATTGAAAATAATAAACTTTGTAGAAATATAAAGATTAAAAGAAAAATCTGGGATAAGAATTCGAATAATCAAAACTGAGTATGACAAATTGTAGCTTAGCGTGAAATCAGAGCAAGACAAAACAGAAGTAATCAGTTTAGGAGAAATAAAAAGACTTTATCTTAATTCCAAACTAACAGATCATGAGAAACATCATCACAATTGTTCTGCTAAATTGAATGCATTGAGAGAAACCTTCTGAATACCTTATTGGTCTGCACACTTGGATCACGATACGGCAACAATGACAAAATGTCGAAAGCTGTTGCAATGAATCCCGGAGAAATTATTGGCTTGGTATAAAATTCAGTGAGTTTTCAGATATTCATGGAACAGCTAGTGATGTTTAATTTTGGAATTCGAGTGATTGATATTTTCTTGAGGTAAGAAGAGTGGAACCGCTAAAACTTTTTTGTCAAACTTTAGCTTTGAGGCGAACTGCTTATGTTGACTTGGATTAGCGTTGTTATATTGTTCAAATATTTTTATGCTGTAACATGGATGATATAATATGTATAAATGACCAAAAATTATTTTTTTTAATGAAAAAAAAGAAAGACGTTTATAATTTTATAGTCATATAAATACAAAATTCACTAATGGAAAAAGGGTTAAAATAGTTATGGAACCGGGTACAAAATAATTTGCATGTAAATCAGACAATCTAGAAGATTGAACAAATAACAGCTGTTAAAATAATGTACAAGCTAAATATTCTAGCATAGGAGAAAAAATTGAAAGGTCTTTAGTTAGTTTTGATGCCACGATACTAGACTTGAAGACATATGAAGCTCTAGTATCATAGAATGTATATTTATATATACATTCCATATATATTCCATGAAATATGGAAAAATAATTCATTTAAGAAATAAATAAAAAATTGTGCCTTACATAATGTTAACAAACAATTTAATGTTTAATAAAATATGTCATTTCCCATTTCGATTCATGACTAAAATTTTAATTTATCTAATTTATAAAGGAAAAAATTTAATCAAATAACATTTTGAAAATAAATCTAGTCTGTTATAAAAATTATTTTTATTAAATAATTTAAGATTAATTATGAAAATATTTCAAAACTAAAAAGTCTGGTTGTTTTGTGAAGCCACGTAATTTTCATTAGCATCAATTTTATCATATTAATAATAATCCTTAGCGAGATAAAACATTTAGAAATTTAGAAATTTTCAAATTAAAATATTTTATTATATTTATGTTAAAAATAATTAATAATAATAATAATAATAATAATAATAATAATAATAATAATAATAATAATAATAATAATAATAATAATAATAAATACAAAATTTGACTGTCAATAAATTCAGGAATAAATGAGAGAATTTAACGAATTACTAAATTCAGTTAAAATGAAAAGTAATTTAATAATCAACGACCAGTGAAAATTCCATTATGATAATTATTACCCAAAATGACAAAGTCTATTCTGCCACAGTAGTTTGATATTCATAAATATTTGGAACAATTCAAACAAAAAATATTGTTTAATAATCAAAAGTATTGATAAATCAAACACTTTCTTGTTTATTAATTAAAACAAACATTTAGTGCTTTTAAGAATTTTTAATAATTTCCAATTTAGATCTTTGCATAATAAATGAGCAGTTTAAAATGATAAGGCATCAGGACCTGAAAGGAATATAAATTCTAACCCTTAAATGACCATAAGTTTGGATTTTTGTTAGAAGTATATAACTAGTTTCAACACTTGAAGTTGCGCGGCAATATCATATATTTATAGAGGAAAATAACTTGAAAAATGGTTGTATCTTTTAAAATACTGTAGTTATATAAAGGTTAATATATGATGGTGGGGCTTAAAAATTCGAAAACACTAATTCAATATATATATATATATATAGGTTTTGTAGTTTTTAAATTTAACATTAAATATAATTCACCCATATATCACCTTAATTTATCTTTTACTGCAATGAATAATATTTTCTTAGCATTTTATATTTCACTTTTGATAACCCGCCAAAATTTATTTTTAAACCATTTTAAAGGGCAATAAAAATAAGTTAATAAAAGAAAATTTCTTTGTAAGTCTGTGAAATGGAAAGTTAACATAATTTAGGGATAAAAACTATTTTAATGAAAATAGATTCAAACAAAACTATAAATTAGCCAATGGAATAAAATGTCACAGTATAACTAGAATAGATAAAATTAAAATTAATATAATTAATTCTGAATCAGGAAATTAATTTCAGTGTTATTGAATTGATTGCTGAAATTCCTTTCAACAATAGAGAGGACATTGCTTGATTGGAAATCAGCTGTCCTTCGCCATTCATTGTTTAAATCAAATCCAAATTAATGACGTTGTGTAAATTGTGATTGACAATTCACGAAGTCCTAGAAAACTTAAATGTTATTTCTCTGGTGATTTAGTCTTTCAAGAATCTCAAATATGATAAGCAACAACAAAATTAATTAATAATAATAATAATAATAATAATAATAATAATAATAATAATAATAATAATAATAATAATAATAATAATAATAATAATAATAATAATAATAATAATAATAATAAGAAGAAGAAGAAGAAGAAGAAGAAGAAAAGATATAGAGAAATACAGATAAGGAGGACGGCAAAAAATAAAACTTCCAAAAAACGCTTTTAAAAGTCCATACTTTTAGAGTTTCATGAATTTTATTATGTAATTAAAATATTTAAATCTTTATTAAGGAAACAAAAGTATTAAAAAACCATATTTGACAGGAAAATATTTTAAAAATAACAATGAACCTGTCCTAAAATCAAAAACATAGTAATATAAAATAAATTCTATCCAATGTTTGAATTAGTCAGGAAACACCTCCAAACGGTAATATTATTTAGGATTTTTGAGATAATGAATAGTTAAATAATAGTTAAATAATATAACCTTAAAACTTCAAAGGTAATATATTTATTATTTAATAAAATTAACTAAATTATGCTATTATATCACAAGATTAACTAAAAAATTCCCAAAAAATATTTCATTAAAAAAAGAAGATCAAGTTGTATTTTATTATTTATTGTGAAGGATTTAGCTTTACCCATCTGATAAATTTAAAATAGAATTACAGAAACTTTGCACTGTACAAGACAATGAAGAAAAATATTTAAAAAAAATTTCCATTAATATTTAATATATATATATGTAATAAAGATATTTCTAATATATAATATTTTAAAATCAATAAACTTTTAAAAATATTATTCCAACTTGAATTTACCTCTTTAAAGTAAAGAGAGTACTGATTAGTTTCTTGCACAATTTTAATGAACTGTCCAATCTTTTCGGTTCTGTTTGAAGGAATCTGCAAAAATATATGATAATAAATTACAAATTAATAAAATTAATGTTAAAAAATTGAATCGATTGTTTAAAATTATATATATAAAAATATAAAGTGTCAATCGATAATTTTAAATAATATTTGAATGAACTGGCAAAGTAAAGGAATTTAGCTTTGAAGCAGGAAATTCCCATTAATTGAAAAATCTTATGCCATACCTTTATTATAATTATAATTGAAATAAATTATATAGTGGATTCCAGTCTAACGGAATTCATTTGGAAAATCCGATTTGTCCAAATGATTAGGTGATACAAAAACAATGCTGTATTTCCGTATGCGTAAGTTTAACATTATTAGTTGCATGATAAATCTCATTGATAACCGAAATTACATAACTATTTAAAGCTTATTTTATCATCATTCTTATTTGATATATTGTTTTAAATTACAATGATATTTTTATTTCTTTATTTAGTAATTTAATTAAAATATATCAAACAGGATTTTGACAAATTTATTATGATAAATTTAAACTCACAAATCCTACAACTCAAATTGCTCAAAATATCAACTAAGTCTGAAGCAAAAGTAGTGTAAATGTATGTTCAATCATTCGTTGGTTTCAAAAATTTCGAAGTGAAAAAATCAGCCTTTAAGTCAAGGAAAGTCACGATCATCCTCTATGTCAGTACTTCCCAACGTTTTTCAGTCTACGGCACGGTAACTATTTTGTAAAAATATACCGGCACACTAAAAAAATATACTACAAATTTATATAAAAAAAACTCTGTTAAATTTCTTGCAGAGCCTACTTTCTTTTTACTTTACTGAATTTTCAACTTATTATACTTAATTGAAAAAAATAATAATATGTTAATTATTTAATATTAGTAATAATATTAATCGAACAATATTTATCACTTCATAGATAATTTGTAAGAAAAATTTAAAAAATCCACAATTATCCTACGGCGCATCGCAAATGTTTCACGGCACACAAGTGGGCCGTGGCACACTGGTTGGGAAGCTCTGCTCTATGTTGTTTTCAACGACTAATTGAAAATAATAACCAAAGATTACCCCATTCAAATGAAGGCAAGAACTAACGGGAGATGTCGACATTGAACATTCCGCCATCATTTGTCATTTGAAACAAATAGGAAAGGTAAAGAATCTCAACAAGTGAGTGCCACATGAATTGAACGGGCATCAAAGGAATCGCCATGACGAGGTCTCCATAACAATAACAACTAATTTCTTGATAGTATAGTATTGTGTGATGAAAAATGGATTGTTTTCTGTAACACCAGGTGTTTTTATTAATGTTTGAAAACAAATAAATCACTGGCAAACTTTCCAAAATTAATGTTCCATCAAAGGAAAGTTAAAGTGACTGTTTGTTGGTCTACTGGCGGCATTATCAACTATAGCTTTCTCATTCCTTCCGAAACCATATATGATATTAAGCATGTGATTGACTTTGAGATTACATGTTGAAATATTTTTAATACCAACTATGTATTCATGTTGAAAGATCTTTGCATTTTAATTAGTATTAATGTAATAAATAAATTATTTTTTGAGTGTTTGACAAAACTTATAATGTCAGAAAAAATTGCAAACATCGCAAAATTTGAGAGCCTCAAATCAACGTCAAAAGAAGATTTTAGAATTGATATTTCTATGATTGGTATTTTCCATGAAAAGATGCCCGATGAAATGGAATGCGTAAAAGAGGATAAAATAAAAATTTTAGAATAAATTTTAATTGAGTCTAGGAAATATGTTTTAAAGAAACTAGCACGTTTACAAAAGTTCAAAAATTATTGAATATCGTCCAAGAAAATTAGGAGAAAACCGCGGATTTCGCTACAAGAATCATAATTGAAAAGGGTAGTCTAAAATAAAGCATAAATCGATTGTGTTTTTAAGGAAAACTTCAATTCAAGCCTAAATGGTGGAAAATTACTGTTTTTTACAAATTTCTAATTTCAAATATTTTCTTATAAATTTTCTTTATTGATTTCTGATCTCAAAAGTAAATGTTTTACTATAAAGATTTTGCTTCTTCGAAACTTTAGCGAAGGAGGAGACTACAATAAAAATTTTTAAAAATTACATTATACGCATATTTTATGCCATAAAATTGTTAAGTCTTTCGAATTATGTCGAAAAAATTTAATGATTAAGAACATAATGTATCTATCGTAGCGATACTGACAGAAATGTATAAGAAAATAGAAGACTAGATATTTTCTTACTAACGTTTGAAAGTTTTATTGAAAATTAAGTGAGTATCAAAATAAGCCCTTGCTGCGAATTAATAATTATATTTTTTGAAAAAAGTTTCGATTCGCAGCAAGGGTTTATTTTGTTACTCATTTATCTGATATATTAATTTATGCTGCTATCAAAAAATAACCGTTTTATACTTATACTTTATATTGAAAATTATTTTCATATTTCCAATTTTTAACCCACTGGCTTACGAATCGTATAATGTTTTCTGTTCCATTTTAAATATCTATTTAATTTTCAGGAAAATATGACTTAGAAATTTTAAAAAATTGTTTTTTGATGAACAAATATGATAATTAATGTTAACGATATTTAATTGGTAGAGACCTTACTAAGAACATGATTAAAGTGCTTGAACAAGTTACTAAATACGGACGACGCAGGTCAAAGTGAGCAAATGTGTCAAGAAATGATTTAAAATTTGGTTTGGATTCATATTTAGTGCCGAGGTCACAACAGTTTGAGGCGTCAAATGACACTCCAGCTGAGATTAAGACAATATACGATGAAAAAGTATTATTTCAGTATTCTTTAAAGGGACCGTTTTGTAAAATATGCCTTAATAATTGGTCATTATGAGTAAATATTAATTGTTATAATTCATGTCATATGATAGGTAAACCTAGCAAAAACAGACATATTACCCAATTATTTTATTTGTTATTGACATAGAACATAAATTTATTTATTATGGTTTAAAATGGCAATACAAAAAAATTCCAAAGATACTTTAACAACATTAAAAAACATGTATTTATTATCAGTGTATTTTTTATTAATGAATAACAAAAAACAGTAAATAATTCAATAGATTTTATTTGCATAACAATCAGGCATATTTTAGGCAAAAAAAATTACAGTGACATTGAAAAAGTTTTTTTGACTATGAATCAGTATTGATATCAATAAAACATTGAAAAAAAATCAGAGGTCAAAATCAAAAGAAGTTACCATAATAAATATTAATATATATATATATAAATTTAATAATAATTTCAGGGAAATAATTCCGAATGCTGACCGCCTTGACTTGCGACCAACGCATATATTATGTTTATTGGGAGGCTTAGAAACGGGCAAAGATGTCAATCAATTAGATAAAAATGTCAATTTTGAAATGGAAAATAATTCGTCATTATTCAGTTGTAAATATTTCTTTAAAATTTTAAATAAAATTTCCATTTATTTTCGAAATATTTTCATTTCATCTACCAAATAATTATTTTTAGAAGTTAAAAGAAAATGAAGAGAAAATCAGTTAATAATCTTTAATTTAATTTAATTTAAACAATTTGTTGTTGACATTAAATAATCATAATTTAGACATACTTTAATCTAGGTTTAGACTACAGACCTTGGTTGATTTTGTTTATATTTTAATTAATTTTATTGGTTAAATTATTAGTTAATTTTAGGAATTTAGAAAATTAGAAATATATTTAAAATTTTTTACTAACATTATGCTGATGGCATCATAAATCAAGGAAAAATAAATCAAAAATTCTGATAAAAGTCATAGAATATCTTATGTTGATTCAATAACTAATTGAATAGAATTTCTAAGATACTATTCCTGCTGCCTTGTGGAATCAAAAAATTTAATTTAAAGATAACAGAAAATAAATTGTAGAATAAATTTACAAATATATAAAAGAAACACATTATTACAATAAATATTTTTAATTGGTTTTAAATTGAAAACTTTAAAAACTGATCTTTTTTTGGAAATGTTATGAAAATACATTGTTAAAATAATTGTATAATGATCAATCTTTGCTTTTTGTTGTTGTTCTTATGAAGGAATGTTAAAGATTCTACAATAATTATATACATAAATAAATGTATGTGTTTACGTATGTACATAGAAAACAAGATTATTTTAAATTATACTGAATATTTCTTTAAAATTTTCGTTTTTACTGAATACTTTAATAATAATTATATTTGTTGTGTGGGCCGCACTCGGTCCTCGGGCCGCCAGTTTGACATGCCTGCTCTAGATAATATTGTGAAATGTAAAAAATCTATTAAGAATAAGCAATTTAAAATCCATATAGTTTTTATATCAAGCTTACCTGATAATGACAATGAATCTATAGAAATATATAGTTCCATAAGTTATGCTCAAGTGGAATTTTCTAATATATAAATCACTGCAATTTTAATATGTATGTTATAATCCATTTAATTATTATTTTTAATAATAATAATAAAAAAAGTTTACAAAATACTACTACTAATTATTATTATTATTATTATTATTGTTATTATTATTATTATTATTATTATTATTATTATTATTATTATTATTATTATTATTATTATTATTATTATTATTATTATTATTGTTATTATTATTATTATTATTATTATTATTATTATTATTATTATTATTATTATTATTATTATTACTACAGTAACCATAGTAATTTATATTTCATAGATATATAAGTTCAAGAAAATTTTAATTAATAATAAATTATTAGGCTTTTAAAAAATTGTGTCTTCAAAATAATTATTATCCGGAAAATAGATCACATAAAACTGAAATATAAAATGTAATTATTAGAATATGAATATTTATTTTCACCCAGAAAATTTCAGAATGGTATTTTGTAATAAGAATTTTATAATTAAAAAATTCGGTGTAGAAAATTTTTTAACCGAAATAATTACTAATTAATTTAATTTACACGAATGAACAGTCAATTATAATGAGACAGTTAAATATTTCATTAACAAATTGAATCTGCCATGGAATTTGACTGAGGCATCAATAGTCCGGTTTCTCCTCTTCACGGTCTAGAAACTGTTTTGATTATACCTTTTCTAATCTTTTATTTGGAAAAGTATATTAAAATATAAAATTAAGATTCAACTAGCGCTCTATTGTTACTGGAGAAGACCAGTTAGTACATGGTAAAAAAATAAGATAAAGAAAATGAATTTAATTCATCAGACAATAAAGATTGTTCTCGCAGTAATATTGAAAGGGATAGTTGTAGTAATAGTGACTATATGAATACGTCGCTATTCTGAGAAAGAAGGAACTATTTGCAGAAAAATTTACATGAATGTGAAAAAGTGAAGAATATTCTCATTCTAATGTGTTTAGAGGGAAGCTAAATATAATCCCAAAGCTTTTTGACCAGTTAACACTAATAATAGCTTAAATGCTTTTCCATTGCCTTTTAATAACAGTACGTTGATACCTATAGTTAAGTAGACAGAAAATAAGTTGCATAGCAAACTCAAAAATGATCACAAGAATATGCCTATCAAAGAACCTGAAGTCTTTATAAGCACGATGTACGTAAGATGAATCCAACATGCATGTATAAAATTAAATTTTTACCCAATATAGCGACAATATCTCAAATAGAATACGTACTCTCAATCATAAACTGTACAACGGTCATTTATTAGAATACTTAAGTGTGATTATACAAAGTGCATTATATAAAAACCTAGAAAATCTCTAATTTCATTTGACATGCACATTTTTAAACACGTTTTTTAATAGTTATGCAAAGTATTGTTGATGGTAAGAAAGTATAAAAAAGTATTTAAATTTAGTAAAAATATTTTTTAAATTTAAATTTAATTTTTTAAAAATATATTTTTAGTGTTTTAAAAATAAAATTTATTTGTTAAAAAGGTATATTTTAATAAAAAAATCTTTAATTGATAAATAAATTGAAATATTTTGATAATTTGTTGAAATAAATAATTTAGTATCTTTTATGGGATAAAATGACTTGATGCTTTCCTACAAAAACGTTACAAATGAGGCAGTTAAAGTAACAAAGTTTGTGATACATTAAAACACAAGATTTAAAATTTATCAAACATTTATCAAAACCATAAAAAACAGTTCAAACATATTATTTTTGTGCGGCTCATTTAATTATAAAATAGGAGAGAATTGAAACTGGAATCACTAATTAATTATTAATTAATAACAAATTATCATGTGAAATAAAACAAATATGACATTGTATTTGCGATCATTTCATTGTTTTAACTAGGCATCTGAATAATAGTTCAAAACTAAATGAATGATTTTCTATCATATACCTCTTTCTCTATAACTATGTGATACACTTTATATATATATATATATATTTATAACGTTTTTGTAAAAAATAACTTATTTTACTTTACATAATCCCAGGAACACTACAAAATGAATACCAATATATTATATAATCGGTTTCCAACCAGTGGTTCATGAATCCCTTGACATTTCAATTTGAAATTATATTTTTTAAACCACAATTTAAAAACATTTATTTTTCATGTAGTGAAATTCGAAATGAATATGTTTTGGTGGTTTAGTTCATAAAGTACGTTGTCTTTTGTCTGAAGAATATTATTAAGTTGTTTTCAGAAATCAAAGATATAAAGATCACTATAGTGAGCTTTGAATGCCAAATAAAGTAGCAAGTAAACCGTTGTAGAGGCAAACAAAATTAATCAGTGGTAATCAGTGATGTTATACTAAAATTCTATCAAACGGCTCGTACCTTAGTAAGCACCATCCCCAATTTTTATCAAATTATCATTTACTACAAATATATTTCGGCAGATTAACTGTCATCTTCAGGTACAAAAAACCAACATAAAATAGTATGGAATAATTTAAATATTTGAAACAAATAATTATTTTTTAATTAAATATTTAAAATACTTTTACACTAATTTGAAAATTCTATATAAATATAAAACGTTTTCTACAATAAAAATTTGAAATTAGTATTAAAAATTAAATCATTGAACCATTTTACTTAAAAATAATAAATTAATTACAATTTTTTATAAATTTAAATCATTTTACTTATTGTAATAATAAGATTAAACATTAAAAATCTTTTTAAACACAAAAAACATCAATTTATCACAATATAACCACTTATAACAAGTTCCCAATAATTATTAAAACTTTTCATTAAAATTTTAAAATCAGATATTACTATTTTACTTTTACAGCATCTATTGTGCTCACTAATATTGGTGAAACCCTTTAATCGACACAGCTCTAGAACTCGAGTACAGAGATGACGGGACGTCTCTCCAATGTATGTGGCATTACACCCATTACATGTAAATTGATAAACGAGATCAGAACACAATCCAACCGGAGTTTTTGATTTATTAATAAACATATTGCGTACCTTAAACGAATCTAAATTTCCCATCTGCTTACTTAAGCTCCTCTTATAATTTGTAAAACCTTCCAAGTACGACAATAATAACACACATTTCGGCTCTTTATTCATATATATATTTACTATTATTTAGATCAACACTCAATTCACACTCATTTGTCAAATTACACTCAGACTTTCGCAAACACAGATCCTTAGGATTTTTAATCAATTTGTCAACAGTCTCTTTTATCATCAACAATAATTTTCGAATACCCATTCTTTATCAATAACTCAACGAATTTATCAACATTAAAAATGTTGATAATAGAAAAGCGCCTTGAAAATAGTTGCAGAGACATCACAAAGTCTCCGTCTTATTATTAGAAATATTCCTTTGAATGATGTAAATAAATTGTCTTATGAGATATTTTATGAAACCTCAAAATAACAAAAAATTATCTTACTTTTTATTCAAATCGATAATTTCTGTTTCGGTTTGCAATATTTGTTTCAATCGCAACTCCAGCTCAGGAAAATCAGCTGAATGCAAATTAATCAAAATAGAAATCAATAGAATTTAAATATTCTAAAAATAGAATAAATAATTGGAATAATTAAATAGCTTTTCATCAGAATTTTATACAAAATAATTCATAATTGACTATAAATTGTATTTATGAAATTACTATAATTATATGTAAATGTAATATTACTAGTAATAATAATAGTAATAATAATAGCAATAATAAAAGCAATAATAATAATAATAATAATAATAATAATAATAATAATAATAATAATAATAATAATAATAATAATAATAATAATAATAATAATAATAGCAATAATAATAATAATAATAATAATAATAATAATAATAATAATAATAATAATAATAATAATAATAATAATAACAATAATAGAATAATAAAAAACATTGATTTGAAACAGTGATTTACAGTGAAAATCCCAATAGTATACTAGTTCAATGCGGTACAATGCGGGAGGCGCTCAGATTTCTCTTCGAGCCAGGTAAGTGTAAAACAGTGCCAAGTTAACACTGTTATATACTCATCCTGATGCACTGGACACCAAATCAGTTTACAATGCTTGGCTTTGAGGCAAGGAAAAAGACGAATCTTTATCTTGAAACCTCCTTTCACTTACCTCTGCGCACTACAAGTGAAACACAGAAACTGATTACAAGCTATCAGACTACCAAGAAAAAACAACATAAATTTGATTTATTCACAAATGTCTAATTCTAATGTAAGAATAATAAGAAACATAACGGTGATTCCTTAGCTCAAAACTAGTCTACTATTGGGATTTGCACTGGACATCACGTTATGTTTCTAATTATTTTTTCATTAGAATCAGACATTCGTGAATAAATAAAAATAATAATAATAATAGTAATAATAATAATAATAAATATACAGAAAAAATTTAAAATGATAATTTTCAGGTGAAAAAATAGTTTCAACAAAAATTTTTATGATGAATTAAATTAAAAAATTTAAATTTACAATAATTTGATAAAAAAAAATTTAATCAGGAAAGGCTCAAAAAAGTGATTCAACGCGCTTGTATGAAAAAAAATCTTATAAATATTACTAGGGTCCACGGTAAACTGACTCATTTCTATATGCCCTTGAAATTGAAAAACACCAAAAACTAAATTTTGAGTTATTTGATTATCAGCCACTTCATTGATAATTCGATGATTTAAACAATTAATTAAAATAAATTATGTCAAAAACAACAGATTTTCCGGCATTTTTTCTTTTAAAAATACGTTTTTTATTGTTAAAAATCAAGAATATGGTAATTACAAATGCAGGTTATAATAAATATTATTTTATTTCTAATATTTATAAAAGACATTGTATTTTCTATAAAATTTGACTATGAATCAGATTTATTTATGGTATTCAAGAATTTTCGGCACAGCCTTTTTCAAGTGATTTGCATTAAACCTGATTCATAGTCATATTTTGTAGAAAATACAATGTCTTTTATAAATAAAAATAAAAATTAATCAGAGCTGAAAAAAAGTCCTATATTATTTCTAATAATAAAAAGAAATTATTTTAAAATAAGAATATATATTAAGATTGATTTCCGGCAATTAAAATCTCACTTTTTAAATTATTACATTTAAATTTCACGTAAAACTTAATAAAGCTGAAATGTAATTTTTCTTAGTAATATTCAATTTTTTTTCGAGTGGAACTGCAGCAAATAGAATTATTATTTTCAGAAATCGATTTATCGTGCCGCTAGAATGGAATAAGTGCTCGTGGAACACATTTGATCTCAATGTAATCAGTTTTTCTGATTTAATTAATTTCTGTCATTTGCTTTTTTGCTAATACAGCTAATTAATTAAACAGTCAATGTTGTGTAAAGAACAATTTATTATTAGGAGTAAAAGAGTAGAAATGTTCATAATAATTTTCGATGTATTATTTTATAGGTGTCTATTAATAAATCCGAAATATTGTTTTATTGATTTTATTAAAATTATTATTATTATTATTATTATTATTATTATTATTATTATTATTATTATTAATATTACTAGAAGTATTACCAACTTTTATAGTCATTTGTTTTTATAACTAATTTTATTAGCATATCCAAATTTTGAAACAATAATATTCAGAATCTCATTTTTATAAAAAGTGGGATTTTTATTCGAAAAGTAAAAAATAGGGTAATTAAATCGATATTCTATAACTGGTTAAATGCTGTGAAAAATATTTAGCATCATATTTTAGTAACAAAAATTATATTTTAATAAGTTTTTTTTTATAGTAATTTTAAAAAAACTAATTATTTTTTATATGTTATGTACTTTGACTATTTGTGTAAACCATTTACATTTAAGAAAAGTTTAGAAATTTCTAATTGTAGATTATTTTCAAGCTCATTTGACCATTACCACTGCTAATTAATTGCATCAATCCAATATAATAATTTAGACCCCAGAATTATTTTTATTCCCCAAATAATGCAGTTGTACCGCAGAAATTAATGTGTAAATGCATGTAAAGCCAAATAAACTAGTATAGTTTGTAATGGAATCCAATGACGAAAAGTAAAATGAGCTAAAAACTGCGATTAGAAAGCCTACCCCATTTGAAAATGCATTTAATATCCCATCACACTATTTTAAACAAGCAATCAACTGCCAACCATATTAATTTCATTTAATATTTATCATTAAAACTAAAATTTTGCTCTTTCACAAATATTTGAATCGCGTTTAAAGAAACTGGAAGACTGAGATAATAAATAAAATTTACAAATAAAATTTAACAAAACAAAACAATCTCTATATTATAAATATATACAGGATGTTTATATTTATAAAGATTCGGAGAATTTATTATTATTATTATTATTATTATTATTATTATTATTATTATTATTTATAAAAAACAACTTGTACCGCTACATTGTTGCTTTAATTTTGTGATATCGTAATTTCTACAGTAGGTTTACTGAACGAAAGCATACTTTGCCATCTCAGAGAAATAAGGGGGGGGGGGTTAAAAGAGGAATTTAGACATTATTAGAATTTGGATTTTGTTAGATTATTAAATTTTTTGATTTAAAAAAACTTTAAATTTTCTAAATTTATTTTTAAATTTAAATATAAATTATAAAGTATTTTACAATATTTATATAAAATTTAAAAATTAATATATTTTTAGTAACCATTTAAATTAAGCTTTTATTTAATAATAATAATAATAATAATAATAATAATAATAATAATAATAATAATAATAATAATAATAATATATATATATATATACCACATGTTTGTTTTCAACACATACATAATCGCATAATCTGAGAATCAAGGCATTCGACATTCATCAACCAAATATTACAAACATAAATACAAAATAATTAATACATAAATTATACACAAGCAATAATACATAATATAACATAAAGCTTATGGCGTGATAAACATGTTAATGCACTTTGAAAAAAATACTGAATTCTGTGAATATTATAAATGAGTTATTTCTCAAAATAAAAATATCAATTGAAAATCAGTATAATATACAATTTTACATTTTATGGAAATTATAAAAGAGCATTAGACGGTAATTTAACACTATTGTATCTGATGGTAATGAAATATAAAAATGATTTTTTAAATATTTAAAATTATTTATTTTCAATAATACATATATCCATAATTTCGTAGTATTATCATGTTATAAATGATTGTAAGTATTTGCAGGAAAGCTTATTCAAATAGAATTTTCGATTATAAAATAAACCTTTTCAATTTATTTTGAATTGTTTTTGATGTTGCAATATTTTAACAGAAATTCCAAACGAGATCAACTAAAAATTGTTACAATTAATAAATGAAAAATAAATCAGAAATTTTTTATTTTTATTAATGTTTTTAAAATCGATAATATATATTTTTTTTAAGTGGCCATCGGAATTGATCACGATATATTCATCAATTAATTATAATGTTGAACGATTTAAATATTTTTATTAATCGATTATTCACAAACATTTATTGATTTGTTTTAATTTTAATGGTGAAATTAAACAATTTGACATTATTGTTTTTATTTTTTTGTGTTACATTATTTTGATTGAAAATATAGATTACTAAAAGCAAATATCAATTAAAATAAAAACTTCAAATGTGTATAACATTATAAAATTAAATGAACAACAAAACAAATTGTAGAAAATGAAGCCAGTTACCTTTATTAATAGCTAAGCATTTGCTGATTCTACTTAAATGCAGAGCCAACATTTCTACTTCATCAATATTCACTCGACATTTTCTATTCAATACATTCATTCTAAGATCTTCAATCGCTATTTCCAGATCTTCAAGCTTTTCTATTTCTGTATTCACATCTGCCGTGTATTCTGAAATACTCTTTTCAATATTAATTCGTTCATTTCTAACTGGAGTGTAATTTAGACCAGGAATGGTGTGAATTAATTTCTGTAATAATATAAATATAAATAATTAAAAATATAATTACAAAATTATTTACTTCTAATTAATAATAATAATAATAATAATAATAATAATATTAATAATAATAATAATAATAATAATAATAATAATAATAATAATAATAATAATAATAATAATTGAAAAACGCCAACTGTATATTCTATAAAATAACATTTCACTATATATTTCGACCGTTTATCAGTCTTCCCCAGGCTTGAAATCACATTAACAAAATCTAATGATCATTTTAGGAAATGTACTAGTAAAAAAATAGGTTTGTCAAGATAATTGCAAAAAATCTGAGTAATTATTGGGAAAGAATAACTTTCGAGGCGTTGTTAATAAAATCTTTAAATCCTATAATTAATGTGCAAAATGTTCAGTCTACATGTATTTTAAATGTATTTATGTAATTGAATGTAAATTGTGTATATGATGGTTTTGATGTTTTGTAAACATAATTTTTAAATTTAAACTTTTATTTTGCAATTTTAAGTTTAATTAATTTTTTATTTAAATTTTATTAAATATTTAAATTTAATGAATATTTGATTTTAATTTTTTTAGAAATTAAAATTAAATTTTATAATACGATTTAAATACGATTATTATTGATTTATTTGTTTAGATTTCCTCTATTTTCATTTAGATTTTGTTATTGTGATTTCTAGCCTAAAGAAGACTGATAAACGGTCGAAATATATAGTGAAATGAGGTTTTATAATAATAATAATAATAATAATAATAATAATAATAATAATAATAATAATAATAATAATAATAATAATAATAATAATAATAATAATAATAATAATAATAATAATAATAATAATAATAATAATAATAATAATAATAATAATAATAATAATAACAATAATTTAAATTCACCACGATTTGTATTTTTGCTTAATTTCATTTTAAGATAAAATTTTTTGATTGAAAAATTTTCAATTAAAAGGTAACATGCAATATTTTATTACTAATTAACTAGTCAATTAAGTTAAAACGAAAATTATTTTTTAAAAAATTAAAATACTGATAAAATAAATTAACAATCAATTAATAAAATATATTTTATTTCACAATATTTGGATTTATATTCCTACTATAATTTTTGATTTTTTTTTATATGCATGGAAATATAAAAGGTTTATTGATAAATAATATAAAAAGTGTATTGATAGTCCCATAAAAATTTCGAAATATCTATTATTTAAAATAGAAATCCAATTTCATCATCCAAATTAGGCAATATTTTTTCATTATCAAATTATAAACAAAAAACTAGTCAAATTTATATTATTATTAATTTACCAAATCAAAAAAATCCAAAGAAAACAAAAACAGAAATTATCAATTCCAGAATTTCTATAAATAATGTCTATGATTCTCTTGGGTTCCAGATATTGTCACAGAAAAACTCTAACAGTAGTTAACTCACAGCTTAATGAATCCCAGAGGTCAATGTATTGGTTACATTAAAAGTGCATTCTAAAATAATAAAAATACTCTGTGCCATTAAATAAGATCAATTATTTTCTTTCTAAGCACGTAAAATCAACAAAAATATTAATTTCCCGATTAAAATTATTATTTTTGTAACATGCCACTTTTTGCAGATTTGTTGAATTTCAGAGGACTAAGGTCAAAAAATTGGATCAAATCTTTGCTATAATAGTAATTGATAACTTATAAATTAAAACAATAAATTAATTAAAATTGTATTTAATTGTATTAAATTTTGTATTACAGTCTTTCGATATTTGCACAAACGCAGTTTTCTATTCCCACTTCAAAATATGACATATTTTTATATATTTAGGTTTATCACCTTATTACTTGTAGTGTAAAAATTGCCTGAACGATTTTATTTCTCTTCGAGCGTTACTTGTGACTTGAACAGTGTTATTTTGAATTTGCAAATAATATATACTAGGAAATAGTTTTATATAATAATTTTTTTTAAAAATTAATCTTCCCTATAAGATATAGTCTGGATTGGTAGATTAATGGTGTTTTTTGTTATTTATATAATAAAAAAAGTTGCTTTTTTAGAACACTGGGAAAATATTGGTATTAAATTGGAATATTTTTGTAGGTTTCCTACAGCATCAGAATCATTGGAATTGGTAGAAGATGAAAAGTTTTGGGACGATATGGAAAACTTAGACATGCTTATAACTCATCATGAACCGACTTAACGGACGCCAGTTGCAAGCTCAAGCTATAATTTAGTAAAAGAACGGAACTGATAATTTTAGTGAAGAAACATAAAGAACATTCCACTTTCTGAGCTTTGAAAGCAGGTAAGTGTGCATAAGGCAATAGAAAGAACTTGGTCAATAAGATGATTTAGAACCTAATTTGAAGAGCATAATTTTGATATAAGCATAAAAAATATCAAATGTTTTTTGCAACTTTCTTGTTATCAGATTTTGTGAATATAACTAGATATAGAATGTTATTGGAATGTGATACAGAAACTATAATTCATTGCAATGAGACGAATTCCTTTTGAGAATATAAAAAATATTTAGTTATACTCTAAAGTTTTCAATATAACTGAAACAAGTAGACTTAGAATTAGTTATTGTTAGTAGACATTACTCATTAGTACCTACTCAGCCAATAATTTTTACTATTAATGTTAAAATTTAAAATCTTACAGACTTAGATAAACAGAGTTTTAGATAACGAAGTTTTAGAAAATTTAAAACAACAAGACGTATGATGGACGATTATAATCTTCGAAATTAATATGGTAAAAATGTTAAATTTTAAGTTATACATTTTATGAATAAATTATATTTATTTTTTCGCGTAGCACTTAGCCACATCTGGTGTACCACTGGTTGAAAACCGCTGAAATAACACACAAAACAATTTTCTTTAAAAAGCGGTTATTTATTTAACATACTCTTTAAACTAACAATTCAATTATGTAATGATAAAAAATTACATTAATATATTTTTTATTGCAATAAAAGTAATAATAATATAGTCAATAATAACAACAAGAATAACACTTGACAAAGGCAATACCGAAGATTTTTATTGCTTAGAATTATTTTTTGATCTTTTGCCACAATGAAAATAAATGAAATAACAATAATAAATAATCAATATTGTTTTAATATTTTTGCCAACTTTTTTTTCAAAATCACAAAAATTAAACTGTTGTAAAAACTTTAAAAATATTATTTATATTTTGAATAAAGATATTTTCATCATTTATTTTCACTGACAAAAAATCAAAAATCTTTTCATATTTTATTAAAGTTTTTATTTAAAACTTTTAAATTAAGTCGTCTCTTAAAAACAATCATTTTTTAATTTTTATTTCTTTTTATCAATTTACCAAGAAAGAAATAATTATACCTTCATTTGAAGAAATGCGTCGTTACATTCGTTTTTAAAATTTATTCTAAAGGTTTGATTTAATCGTTTTAAGGCAGTGATTTCTTGTTTTAGTGATTTAAGTTCAGCCTGAGTTTTATTAATTTTGCTAATTACAGTTCCAGGAAGTTTCTCCTCGAACACCGGCGATGATTGTATTTGACAATTTCCTGTTGATGTGATTTTATAATATCCTGAGTTATTATCGGAACTGGTAGCTAAAGCGAATTTTAAGAAAATATTTATTAAGAAATAGAGACTAACTGCTTTTTGCAGAGTAAGCACTGTCGAGACTGGAATTACTCGGTGTAGCTTCAACATTTATGTGACCATCTCTGAAATCAGATGGGAGACAGTCACTTGTGACAATGTAGCACGGTAGGCAATTTTTGTGTTGAGAAAGACTAATAGATTCTGTAACAGGAGGCACATGAGTTGACTGGTTGTTATTTACAGAATTATTATTTGCTTGTAAATGGCTTTGGGTGTGAAAATTGTTCTGAATCCAAGTGGTTAGATACAGAATCTGAGATTCCATTTTGTTTATTTGCGCTCTAACAAATGTTTGATAAATATATATTTATTCGTAACAAAACTGTCCATTACCTCGCTTCTGTCATTGTCTCCGGAACACTAATCTGCCGTGAATGACATATGGCTTGCTGCGAACTTGATGTAGGATAACTCATTGACAGATTGCTTGTTAAAGATTGAGTCATATTAGTATTTGTAGTATCTGGACAACAAGAAGTGACAGCAGCACTTTTCAACTGAGAGCCATAAGGTATCTGGTTAATCTGCCCGCACATTTGTTGGGATTCGACATTTTGATTGGAAACAACCGGTTTAATCATAACTTGTCTCTGATGTTGACAAGGTTGAAAATGGATCTGTGGTAAATGAGCATGTTGATGATGATTTGGTATTTGTATAAGCTGTTGTTCTAGTAAAGCTAAGAAAAAAAAATTAATTACCCAATTTTTATTTTTAAGATTCTTTTAGAAATTTGAAAAAGCGAACAATAAAAATCTTTACCTAATTTAAAAAACCACTCACAACTCAAATTGTGTCTATTGTGAATATGGAAATTATTTTATATTGAAATATACAATGTACTATTCACCAGCAAGGAAAACCACAGCTGAAGAACTTAAGTTTAATTTAGGATGAATTTGAAAATAAAATTTTAGGTTGGAATAAATTTTAATCATATAAACATAAAAAGAATTGAGATATTTTTCTATATTCAAGAAAATTTTATTCAACGAAAACTCTTGAATCTTTTGTTTATTTGAAGCATAATTAAGAAATATTGTGTTTTACTAATTTGGAACAGGTTAAAGAAAAAAGATATTCTAGATATAGTTTATTATTACAATAATTTAATTTATAAAATATTACATTATTATTTTAAAATATATAATATGAATAAAAAATTATAATATTTATATAAA
This sequence comes from Schmidtea mediterranea, assembly GCA_022537955.1. Classification (NCBI taxonomy): domain Eukaryota; kingdom Metazoa; phylum Platyhelminthes; order Tricladida; family Dugesiidae; genus Schmidtea; species Schmidtea mediterranea. The sequence goes on from CM039680.1 coordinate 234,623,157, forward strand.
AAATTTTTAAAAAATTAGTTAAAAGTATTTAAATATTTTTTGAGTGTTTATTTATTAAAAAATTTAATTAATATAAAAAAATAATTTGTTTAAATTATAAGTTAATTAAAATTATTTTTAGTTGGTTTTTTGAGCCTGGAGATGACAGTCAAACTATCGAAATATATCGTACGAAGAGCTTTTTATTTGCGTTTTCTTTTAATATATTAATATAATAAATTAAGGTATTTTAGTGCATATAGGATGCACCGGATTATAACTCACACTCTTTTATATAAACAGGTTTTGGGGGTTTCAGTTAAAAACATTATATATGTTGCTTACACATAAAATGGTTTCAATTTTGATTGCTATTGTTAACTGTATTACAGTATTCTATCTGAAAATATTCATTTAGTTCAGTGGTTCTTAACCGGAGGTGTGGAAGACTCCTCTAACTATATAAATTATTTTTGCGATATATTTGAAAACTTTTTGAGTAATTTTAAAAGTTTTTCGATGTCATACATACACAATATATTTCACAAAAAAGTTATTTTTCTAAATGAAAAAATAGAAACACATTTTTCAAATGGGGTGCGAAGGCTATTTTAAAATTCGAAAGGATGCGGCTCATTTAAAAAATTAAAAACCACTTATTTAGCCAAATTAAAGAAAATTTTGTTTAAATAAGCCGCAGCATGGATTTCTTATATGTACTTAAATGCGGTAGTTTAATTATTATTTGATTTATATTTTACCTTTAAGCCCAAATCTTGCATACCACAAGTTATTTATTTTTATTTTCCCAAATTTTCAATATTTTGTTTACAAATCAGTAAAACATGAAAATCTTATTGCGAAACCGACAAAGCCTTGAAAATATGAATTTCTTGCCACTGATTTGTTATTGATAAAGACAAATTTTCTTTTTATGACAAAATTTATTGTTTCTAATATTTTTAGAGTTTATTTTATTAATTTATTCTAATTTTAATATATTTTGTTACATCATTTTTTTGTCAAAATCTACTATTTGTTCCTTGCAATTTTCAATATTGATATTTATTCCTAATTAAAATATTTTAGAAAACACTAAAGTTGTTTTATGACATTTATAAATTTGTTTAAATTGCTATTAAAAGAAAAAGTACAAATGTTAAATGAAAAGTCTTAATGCAATAAATCAACCAATAAAATTATATATTTATTAAATTAAAATTTATTGGTCATTTGTAAAAATTGATCAAATTTTGGGACTATTTTTTTTTTAAATCTTTGAGAAAAACAATCGACTTAGAGCACAACTTTGAATGGGGTAAAGATCTTTAAAGTCACTGTGGCGCCTATCAATACCAGTGCTGCCAGTTCCGAATACACAAATAGAAACCTTCCTATAAGTTAGGTTTGAATAGGGTTTTATAATATATATTAATTAATTAAATATTATTGCTGCATTTAAAAAGTTTTTCACAATTCGACGATAATAAACTGTAGTGTTAAAATGTAAAATTATTAAATATAATAAATAATGTTTCTACTTAATTAAAATTTTTAGTGGTTTTAATTTGTAAGTAACTGTTTAAAAATAAGATTTTGAAATTAATATTAACTATAAAATTTGTAGATTTTTTTTTAATATTTTTGATGATAAGAATGAATCTGTAAAAATGTATTTTAAAAAAGTGATGTTCGAGTGGCGTTTTTATAATAAACAAATATACTGTTGAATGATTTTTTGACAAAGAACATTATTGAAGTCAGACATAAATTATAGCAAATAAATTGAATAAAGTTGAAATTGAAATAAGATTATATAAATTCAAAAATTTACAGAAATATTAAAAAAAATATTTTTTACGAAAATAATTCTTTAATAAATCACAGATTTATATATTTTTAATTTTCTTAAATTTCTTATTTATCTTTAAATATCTTTATTATCAAGAATACTAAATGTGCCGAAAAAAATATCGCTTTTGTAAATTCATGAAAAAAGAAACTACAGTATTTTATTGGAGAAACTATTTGATAGACATAAAAATGATGATTATAATAAATTTAATAATTAAATTTATGACATTTGTCAAAAATTCTAATTGCGATATTAATTGATAATATTTTGATTATAAACAGATAAGCTTTATAACTATAATTTCAAAAAAAAACTTATAATATTATTAATTTAAAATCAACATTTCCGAATTATTAAAAGAAATTATCCGATTGGTTAAAATAAAAACAACTGGAAGTCTGAAAAATAAAACGCCAGAAATATGTGCAATATTGATCACAAATCTTTAGATATAAATTTATTGAGATTTCCGTGAAAAAAAATTGAATTGATTTTATCTTTTTTTATTTTTATTGCTTTGATATAGAATTCCTTCAAATTTGAATTCATTTTCCATTGAGAAATGTGGGCAAAAACTTTCTGTATAAACATCGGATAGAATTATTTTACAATTGAAAGAGAGCTGAAATATTTATTTAGTCGAAGAGAATTTCAATGGCATCGATGTAAGTCGATCCCATCAAAATTAGTCAGGAAACTTTTCCAGTCAGTTGAGATGAGAGCTTAAGGTAAATAACTGGATAAAATGTGGATCGAAAAAATATTTGGAAATTATATTGAATCTATAAAATGTGTTTGTTTGTTTTAGAAATCGATAAAATAATTTTTTTGGCTGATTTTTAATTGATTTCTTAATATATTTTAATTTTATTTTTCCCATGACTTTCTCAACCAATTTTGATTGGTTTAAAATAAATATCTAATATTATGTAAGTTATCCATGGCATAATTATCATTGTCTATTTTTATTATATTTAGAGGATAATTTCAATAAAAAGATCAAATAATATTTACAGTCTTATTTTTCGAATGATGAGTGTAATAAATATGACATTGACTTTATGTAAAGAAATGTAAATATAAATGCAAAAAATATATCTGGGTTCATCGCAAAGTTCTTTTCTTTTAAGATCTCGGCGAAAATGTAAATGAGCCGGCATTAAATTTCAGTTTTCATTATTTGATAGACCACTTGCAACACGTTCGCGGAGCAGTGGTTAAGAACCACTCATCTAACATAATGAAGATAAATCAAAATGAACCAAAGGTGACGAAATTGAAAGATTTTAATCAAAAGTATAATTTTAATAAAACAGTGATCTTGACAGATTTTATTTATTCTGCACAGTATTGGCACATTATTAAATTTTGTTTGGTTTTAGTTTGTGATTAGTTTAATTAAAACTAAATTTATTTAGTGTCATTAATTAAAATATCCATTAATAGAATTATAATTATATATTGACAATATTTAAAACAATTTATTGTATTATATTAGTAAATAGAAATTAAGGTGGAAAATTGTGTTATCGTAAAAAAGTAGTGTTTAAAACAGGGATGCCCAACCCGCGACCCAGGAGCCACATGCGACTCATTTGAATACTTTTTGCGGCCCAATTAAAGTTTTCAACTTTCTATATTATTTTAGATATTTAGAGTTTAAAAGTGCTACCACGGAAAAGATATTAGGGATAAGATCATAAATTGGGCGCAAAGTCGTCAGATAGATTTGTAAAAGTTCAACTAATTTTGAAATGTTTATTTACCATTGTTTTTTGCACCTCGAGAATATATGTGCACAAGTCGGATGTGCACTTTTGGATGATCAATGGCTTCTAGATTTATGTTTTCTAACAGACATAACAATGAAACTGAATGAACTAAATCAGAAGTTATAAGGTGAAAATAAGTTCATTACAGATTGTTATCAAGATAAAAAATTCTTTGTAACAAACTTCGGCTTTATAAAATTTTTTCAGCTACTATATACAGTACCAACACGGGCTTGCTTATGGGTATATAGTGGTGTGGATTAAAATTATGGGGCGTTAGTGTGAGGCAGTGTAGTCCATAGGATACAGAAGTGTGCCAGAAAAATGTTCAAAATATTTTTAGCTCCATTTAATGTAGAGGTGGAATCAGCGCCTCTAAATTTACAAATGTAGCTAATAGAATTACAATCAAGCATCGAGCTAAAATGCCTGTACAAAGAGTATAAAATTGAGTATTATAAAAAATATACTCTCGAAGATAAATTTTCAAATTTTAATCGATTGGCAACGTGCATTATATCAGCATTTGGAACTACTTATCGTAGCTTATCATTTTTTTAAATTAAATTTGGTTAAAACAAAGTTGCTCGATGAAAACATGAGCAATCTACTGAAAAGCGCACCGACTAAATTATCCGTTGATATTAAATCTCAAAAAAATACAAAAACAAAATTTTTTTTGGCCCACCAACCGATTTGGGTTGGGCACCCCTGGTTTAAAAGTTTGATGAGATTTTTTAAAAAGTTTTTTAAGATTTTGTTAAATATCAATTTTATAAAATTTATTAATTTAAATTTTTAAAATGATTAAATTTTAAATGAAGAAATTTGTTTGAATAAAGCATTTAAATCAATTTATTTTCAAGCTCTACCAGACGATTACAGTAAATCTGTCGAAATATACTATATACGATATTATAGAATAATATGTGTTGAATTGGCGCTTTCTTTAAAAAAATTAAAATTTGTTTTCAAATATTTGTAAAGAATAATGCTAAAAAGATAAATGATTGCCTATTTATTAGTTTATTCAATAATTACAAATTAAATTCATCATTATTTATTTACTCTTTCACTTAATACTTCATCAAATTTGACATTTCGATATTTTTCAGAATTAAATTTTATACTGATTTATTAATTTTTAGTATACTTTTTTAATGATAATAATAAACATAACTATAAAGAACAATAATAATAATATCTAGTGTAAAATGTTTTGAAAAATTTCGAAACTTATTCTATTTATTATAAGAAACATTGTTTACATTTATCCAGTTATTAATAAAACAAATGCGCTAAATAAACTTCTAAAAAAAGTATTAAAGACATTTAAAGAAATTTTTGAAGAATAATTATTAATTATAATTAATAATTTTCAATTAGACATCGGCATATTTATTTATTTTAATCAATAAAAGTTTAATATTATATTTCAAACACTTAAAAACGAATGTATCATAAAGTCGTGTATAAATAAAAATATTCATTTATAACCTGCAAAGAGTAAAGAAATTGAAAATCAAAAAGTTATATGGTGAAAATTATAAAACCTGATATTAATAAACTAACAAAAATCTAATTATTAATAACATTTAATGATCATTGCTCCAAAATAAAACAAATCACCGAACAGCTGATGATAATTATGAATAATTAATTGGTCAAAAACTAATATTTTATAAATGCTTGAAAAAAAATATATATATATATATGTGTATGCATGTATAAATATATAACTCATGGTAATAAGAGTATCATTTTAGGGACTTTATAAAATATTCAATCATATCCAAAAATTTAATTTAATAGAATGATTAATTTAATATATTAATTTAATGTAAAAATGAAAATAATTTCAATTTAAAAGTAGTTCCGGGAAATTGTCCACAAATTTATCTTTTCTTCTTTGAAAACGATTACACTGAAAAAGATTCGCACTGAAAGTATTTTAAAAATGTGAAATGCGTAAAATATAGGTAAATTATATGCTTATCATTATAATTATTTTTATTTAAAAAAGGCTGTGCTGAAAATTCGCGAATATTAAAAAAACATCGATATCTTTACTGATTCATAGTAAAAATATTTTTTTAATGTAATTTGATAATGAAAAGGAATTACAGGTGAAAATCAATATAATTTCTTATAATACAACAACAATAATAATAATAATAATAATAATTATAATTATTATTATTATAATTATTATTATTATAATAATAATAATTATAATTATTATTATTATTATTATTATTATTATTATTATTATTATTATTATTATTATTATTATTATTATTATTATTATTATTATTATTATTATTATTATTATTATTATTATTACAGGATTTACTCGAAATATAAAACTTGTTTCCAATAAATATAAAACTTATTTCCAATTAATATAAAAATAAATTTTAATAAAAATAAAATAAATATAAAATACTTTCGACAACAAAAGGAAGACCAGCCAATTTAAATAGTTAACTAAAAGCTAAATTGAGAAATTTAATTGAGAAATTAGCTGACCATACATTAGAAAATATGCAAATCACGTTAAATGCAAAATCAATAATTGTTTCTAAGAGCACCATTTCCAAATATCTAAAGAATATGAAAATTTCCAGAAAAAGATTGTCATTGGTTCCAAATGAACGAAATACTGATCGTAACATCGATCTAAGCCAGAATTATTGCCGTTACATTAGCAATGTAGAAGACGAAAATTTAATTTTTTTAATGAGACCAGGTTTTATTTACATCAAAGACAAAATTATGGTTGCTCATATAAAAACTTAAAAGAATTTTGTCATGTTCAAGCAAACAGAGGAAGAAACATATCTTTGATTATTGCAATCACAAAACGTGGTATTCTATAATATGATATTCAAGAAGGCTCATATAATAGTGATATTTTTATTGAATATATAAATAGAGGATTAAAAACGCATTTCAAAAACAATCCTAATGACATAATAGTAATGGATAATTGCACTTTTCATCGTCGAAGAGATGTAACAGAACTCTTTTCCAATTTGAACATCAATGTGAAATATCTACCACCATATTCTCCACAGCTTAACTCAATCGAGGAATATTTTAGTTATTTAAAATATAATTCTTCTAATCCAAAGCCAAGAAACAATGTTGAAATAAAAACACTTAATTGAAAATATTTTAAATAACAATAAAGCTGATATGAATGGATGGTTCAGAAATATGCGAAGATGGATAGAAAGAGGCATTGCAAGACAAAAATTTATTTAAACACCGTTATATTAAATTTAGGTTTAAAATAATATATAATTATAAATTTCCGGTTTATTAATAACATTTGAAATTTATTTTATATTTGTTATTATTTTTAAAGTGCTAAAATAAATCAATTAGTAAAATATTAATCAACATATTTTAAAAATGAAATTTTAAAATCATTCCAAATATGCAATTTTCAGGAAAGAAATTTGATTTCATGCAAAAATTTAATTTAACAAAAAAGTAGTTTTCTCTCGTTTACCTAGTGTCAAGTTTGATTAGATGGCAGTAAAATATTTCAAAATCTGGTAATTTTAAGAACACATTAGAATTTTGGCATTCGGCTTAAAAAAGAAAAAATATGCGAAAATGATGGGCTATGTAAAAAATGACAGTTATTGTTAATGGATAGATTATAAAAATATTTTCCTTACAAATATTATAATTTTTCGATACTTATTTGATTTAATTGACTATTTATAAGACACAATTTATTGATTATAGTGTTTTATTAGTACTTTTATCAATTATTTATTTTAATTATGTGATTATCATTGATTAGGTAATATAAGGAGACATAGTTACGTAATAGCACAACGTTTTGAACAATTTCAATTCCATTTATCTCTCAGTTTACAGATTTTTTGGTGAATTTGTTTGATAATTTCACACGGTCCTTGATGACGTTCACTGTATTTTTTATTTTCTTATTTTACAAATACATAATCTCCCATATTGAAATTCATAGAAGTTATTTGTATTTTATTTACTTATTTAATTTATTAATAGTTTCTTTTAGAATTTCTTTTTTTTCTTTTGTCAATATTGATATTTTCTAAATCCAAATTCTTCGTTTCAGTCTATTGTCGGCATATTGTCCAACCAAGCATTACTCCTACAATTCAAAATTTCGTTGTCTTTACGTCGTATTATTTGCATCCTTATGTGTCACTGCTGTCAGCGAAAAACATCTGCTGAATAGATCAATGATTGCCAAATATATATTTTTCCTTATATTGTTTTATTAAATGACCCACAAAAATCAATAAATATCTGCTTAAAAACTTCATCGATGTTTTGTCTTATCATGCCCGTAATTGGACATTAATGTGTTTCTTTGTCTTAATCATAAATTCTATTGTTTTATGTTCAGTTCCTTAAAAGTACTGAGTGAAGTAGTAAACTGTTGGCAATTATTTCTTGGTAATGCAATACCCAATTTCATGTTTACTCATATCCTTCGATCAATATACAATCCTTTATCATTTACCTTTGATAGTACTCCTAAAATCATTTGTCATAAATAATTTCAACTTTGTTCAATACATTTTGGTTTTTCGTATTCCTGTATTTAATATCTTAAAGTCTCTTCGTCACTTGACTTTATACCATTTTTATTTATAATATTTTCTACAACTTTTATCTTTCGTTTATTAAAATTACATTTTCTAAGCATATTTATACTCCTGTTTTCTAAAATAATTTTAAACCGAGATGCTTTAATTTAAAATTTGTGTGTAAGGTATTTTAATTATAAATTAAATTATTACTGTATGCTGAAATCCTTAATTTTGCATTAATTATTTTTATAGAAAATTCCTCAAACAAATTATTAGGAATTTGTTTAAATATATGATTGTAATAAAAAGAATAAAGATTGTATTTAAAATATTGACTTTTTAATGAATCCAATTAACACGTGAAGTTCTGTGGCTAAAATATTAAAAACCGGATTGTGAGTCCATTAGGTCTCACGTGTGCTCCCCCTCTACTATTTATTTGTTTTTGATTAAATTAATTATTTAAATTGATAAATAACGAAAAATCAATTATATATTACTTATATTATTTACTCTCAGAACAAACCAACCAATTAAAAATTTTATAGAAAATAGTTTAGTTTAAATTTAGATAAACATTTTATTGTTTACAATCAAAATTATTTCAAATATTTATTAATATTTTTAATGTTATAATTTAAATGGGAAAACATTTTGAATTAATTTTAATAAAACAATCATTTTTAAAAATATTCCACAATTTTCCGAACAATTTGACTGGAAATCAAAAATTTTGAAATTTAAACATCTGTAAGTTAATGTAATTTATACATTCTTTTCTAAAACACTATTTTTTATTTCTGGGTTATACAAAATCACATGGAAACTTTTTGATTTTTTATGTAATACTAAAACCAAATTCAACTAACCAGGAAGTTGAAAAAGAAAAGAAGAGTGCATAATTTGTATTATACGATCAAAAATGTACTAATTCATGCCAGTGATCTATTATAAACTGCAATTTATTGTTGTAACTTCATGGTGCCCCAACCTTCTCAACACATATTTCGTCCCTTTCGAATTTTATTTTTCAACAACCTAATTGGCAAATATCAAAAAAGCCTTGAAAAGTCTGAATATGTTAATGGTAACTTTTTAAAAATAAATAAATTAGCTGTTGTGAACCAAGTTTCGTTTTTGGGTATGTAACATGATATTATTTTAAAAATTAAAATACTAGATAAAAAGTATTAATTAACTGTATTGTTTACAAAGATTCTATTAGATTGCAATTAAATTTTATCAAATTTATTATTTAATTTTAAATTATTTAATTTTTAAATTAATTGATTTTTATAAACGTTATTGATAATTTAAAATTTAATCAACTAAATAATTTAAAGAAAATTAACAATTAATGTGGTTAATAAATAAAGAGTTAATATTTTGAAAAGTAATTACAGTAAATTAAGAAAATTTTTTTCAGTTAAATGGAAATTTAATAATCATTCTGACAAAGCTTTGATGAAATATATTTTTTAAATATTAAAAAGCATGACACAAATATTATCAGAGTGTCCTTAAAAATATTTAGAATAACGAGAATATTAGGCTCCGGAAAAAGTCAAAGGTTTACAACAAGAAATTCCTGGTCATCTTAAAATGTATAAAAAAATTTAGAATTCAAATATTAAATAATTGACACATTTTAATGATGTATTTTCTTGCATTCATCAAGATCTTTTTCAATTTATTTATTCAACATAAAAGTATTTTTTAAAAATAGAGTAAATATTAAAATAAAATTGCTACCTTTACAGTAAAAAAGTTTTATTGCAAATATATATATATATATATATATACAATTACAATAATTTTTAATCTTTTAAAAACAAACAGTAATCAGATTTTGAAATGTTTTAATATTAATTTTGTCTATCACAATTCATTTGTATATTTATATATTTTATAGTTGAATAATTAAAATAATTTTTTTTCTTTTAAATAATTTTAAGATTTCATTAATATGATAATAAAAACAGAAAATTAACCTATATCTTTATTAAAAGACTTCGATTTAAAAAAATTTAAAGATTATACAAATAATAAAAAGGTAACGCATATTTAATCTACTTCTTAATACTACTACTCATATTAGTACTAATAATATATAAATAATAATTATGATAATAATAATAATAATAATAATAATAATAATAATAATAATAATAATAATAATAATTTTATTATTATCATTATAAGTTTTGTTTTTTTGAAAATAATAATAACTTAAAAAGATTATTATTCATTGTTAAGAAAATGATAACTTCTCGAGTCTTCTGTGGAACGTTTTCATTTTTGAAAATTACGCTATCCTTTATTTACGATCTCATCTATTGTTTGAATGCATACTTCTGCATTGTAGATATTTTGAAAAGAAAATCGGAAGGAAAATTTCAATTTCAATAGATACTATTGATGTAGAAAGGCAATGCAAACACGCAGCACGAAATGCCAAATAATCCAAGAATATTTTAAACAAGCAAAACATGTTAAAATTTTTTTTTAAAACATCCTTAATTGCTTGTATCAACTCAATGTTGTTTAATTCATGAATTTTGCCTTTCTTTGTTTTTTTAAATGAATTACTAATGTTAGTGATTTTATTAAATTTTCTATATTATTTAAGGTATTATAATTACAATTAATAAATTGTTTTATTTAAAAAGAACAATATGATACATCCTCTGTATTATAGAAAAATCATTGAAACACATTGAAATTTACAGCATGGATTTGGGAGATTTTTGCTACGAGTTTAAAAATTAGTAAACATTGTTGATTTCCTTAAATAAGAAAAGAGATTATTTGGATATAATTGAAAAAATATATATTTTTTGAAAATTATTTCAAAACTATATAAGTACAAGATTATAAATATTTTCATGCAATAATAATACCATTTAATAACATTTAATACATACTAAGCTTCTCATATTTATAAAAACCATTCTAAATCGTTTAATTTAATTAAAATAATATTTTCTACAAAATTTGACTATGAATCAGATTTATTTAAGGTATTCATAGTCAAATTTTGTAGAATATATTATGTCACTTATAAAGAAATCAGAGGTGAAAAACAAAAAAAGTCCTTATTATAATTTAATTAAAATAATATATTTAAACATATTCAATGTTTGAGGAGTCTCTAAATAGGTAATTAAAGTGTAAATAACGATTTCAGAATTCAATAAAACAAATAAAACATCATGCAATATTATGTTACCAAATAGTTTTATTGGATTATCATTGGTCGGAAATTGCAAAAACACAATTTTAATAAAAATGGTGGGAAACATTACGAAAATTAAAAAAAAAAGTTGACTTTACGAAATTATTATATTCTTTTAAATATAAACAAATCTTTATTTTTTAAAATAAAACAAAATATTGTAAATATATAATTTATTTTATAATTCTAACGGAATGAGATTGGAATATTATCACATCTGTTACCCAAAAGACTCGTGGGTTACGGTTTTTTCAAAATTGAGTTTTCAGTACTAGAAAAACACTTTATTTAAACTTAACACAAATCAAGTACCCAATTATAACCCAAATAATTAATAATAGAGTTAATAATATAATATTTAATTAATTATTTATATTTAATTAAAGTAGATTACTTAGTTGGTTTTGTAGTTAATTGTTACTTTTATACAAGAAACGTGAAAAAATTTATATTAATCCTAATTACGTTGGAGTGAGTCTAGGAAACTCATTTCCATTTCGTTTTCATTTCTTTGCCTCAACATTTTTTAAGATAACCGTTGGTAAATGTATTCTAATATTAATTATTTTAGAACGTATTTCCATATTTATTGTTTTATTTGTACTAACAAAGTGTTACATGTGTCAAACTCGAAAAACTAACGCAAACACAACCAACGCAATTAGGGTTAAATAATACACCAAAAGAATGAAAATTATTTTATATTTATTATAAATAAAGAAATTTAAAAGTAGTTTAAATTTATTGGATTTTATAAAGTATATTATTGTAATTAATTATTATTTTTAAATTAATGGCTATTTTACTAATAATTCAATTTGTACCAGATATCATCAAATTTCTAGAGTCCAAGAATCAAGGGACATTTGTTTTCATTTTGTGTATTAGAAGTTGTAGCATTTTATTTAATAAAATATATTCAAAATTATTTACCAATTAAAATATTCGAAAACATTTTTTTACAAATGGATAATAAAAAACTAATGCATTATAACAAAAATTAATGATAAAAATTCAAAAGAATGAATAAAATATCAAAATTGAATGGAAAAAAACTTCATTCATATCAATTAGGATTAACTCCTGAATTGTTTTAATAGCAAAAGATTAAAAGGTTCATTAAAAAAGTATTAAAATCCATTTAGAAATCAATAAATTATATTTTGTTTATACGAATATTATAAATTTAAATAATGCGCAAAATCATTCAGAGATATAAATTTTTTAAAAAATATTTAAATTATAAATAAAATTTTTAGGTTTTTAAAATGTAATGCCTCAAAATTGCATAATCATTAGAATAATTAATTTGTTTTAATTAAAATGAAATATCGAAATTATGAATAGACACGTTACATGGAAATGCTAAAATGAAAACAATGCATTAATAAATTAGTTTTTTTGAAATTTAATAAATATTTAAATAGGAGATGAGAATTTAATCAAATTTAAGAATGAGGTTCCTTGCATTTTTTTTTATTTACAGACAATCTATGTCTCACCATATAATTTTAATAAGTAATTAAATGAAACATAATTTAAAAACTTAAAAGGAATTTATTAAAAATGGATATAAAAATAGCAACTAATGATCACAAAAGAGTAAAAATCCACGGAAAATGGTTTTTTAATTTTAAGATTATAATTTTAATTTTAAATGAATTCTCAAATATTTTTCAGAACCATTAAAAATTAAAAAGAACTTTTTATAAAATTTTTTTTGCTTATTTTTGCAATAACTGAGTTTATTTAATTTCAGTCCAAGTATCTTTAGAAAATCTAGAAACCCACAAAATACGAATAAAATTCAAATATCCCTTGTTAAATTAGGGTCTTCAAATCTTCATTGGAATAAGTCTTAAAAGACTTTTCATATTTCATTGCAAGAAATTCAACTGTTGTTTGTGTAACTTAGTATTCATAACAAATTAATTAATATATGAGAAAAGTAAATAATAAAATATGCCCTTGTTGCAAAGTAATCTTAATATTGATAATCGAAAATATTTTTCATAAATATAAATATAACTTTGTAGCAAGTGCTTATTTTATTATTTACTTATCTGACATTTTAATTGATGCTGTTACCAAGGCATCAACGTTTTATAATCAATTAATAGTTATTCTTCAAATCAGAAAATGCACAGTTAATAATTGTAATAAGCTGTCAAAATGATTTTTATTAAAATTACAGATTCCTACTTTCATTTTTAAATTTATTTCTTAGAGTCATTAATAATAGGAAAATCCTTAAGAGTATTTTGTTCCACAAGTTAAGCCCAAAATTGCCATTTCCATGATATGTAGAATTATTAATCTTAAACTAGAATGACATTCACTTTTTGAGAAAATTTTGAACAATATATGGTTAATAATTTATGTTGTTTTAATTTATATTTTCCGTATTTGTTTTTTAAATAAAACATTTAATTTTTTTATTTTATTTTCTAACAATACTTTGTTTTAATTGCCTAAACTGTAATTAGAAAGTTTCTGATAACGATTATTTCCAAAAATAGAAATGCAAATAAATGAAACTTTTGGTAATTAATTAAATGAAATAAATATCTAATATCTAATATACAAAATCAATAGTTTTTGTAAAATAATTTCGCTATATAATAATGACAGAATTTTGTTCCTAGAAAAAAATGAAAATATTCATTTTGATTAGCCGTCTTTTTCAGTGTTCTGCAGAGTAAAATTAAATTTTTCGAAATATAATTATCAATAAATTTTTTACATATTTCTTATAAACTATTTTCACTTGAGAAATTTTTAGCAGCTAACAATTGTCATTTATAGAAATTAAATTAAAAACGGATAGAAAATAATAATAATAATAATAATAATAATAATAATAATAATAATAATAATAATAATAATAATAATAATAATAATTAACAATAAAATGTCAGTAATTACGGTATAGATAGTTTGAAAAGGGGGCTGTAAGATTTGTAAATTCATATATTGGGATATCCAAGCTCAAATTGCTCAAACAGAAACATAGAATATTTCAAAGATGGTAAAGATAATGGACAAAACATCTTCCAGTCAAGAATTCAATAGAAAAACTTTGAAACGACTTTAAAAATTGTGATTATTAATATATAAATAAATAAATTTTATTTTTATTATGCATAATTTATTAATAATTCTGAAAAGTATTTTGAACATATTTATATTAAATTTTAAAATATTTTTGAAATGACTTTAAAACATGCTATAATGTCAAAATGAATTTAAATAACATTTGAAAAGGCGGTGCAAAAGATTAGTGTTAAATACAAAAAACAACTGGTCTCCAAGTTGGTGTATCAGTTATACAGTAAAAATATCCGGGCCTTGGAAATACTTACCAAGACAATAATAATTATTTTATTTTAAAAATACCTCATTAATATTATCATTTTTAACATATTTAACTTGACGTGATTATGACTTTTCGATTGGCAGTAAGTTAACAGTTGGTAGACAAGCTTGATTGGTAATCAGTAAAAGAACATTTTAGAAATGACCGAAGCAATGTAAAATATATTTTCAAAGAGAGAAAATAAACATGTGGTCATATAAAATACATGACTTATTTCTGACCGATCAGTATTGTCAAACGTCCAGTTTTCACTCGAATATCCGGGGTAACAGTTCTCAAAAAGTCACATGTGATATTTAAACAACGTATTAAATATCACAATAAACATCATAATAAGTGAATGGGTTATAATTAATCTAAATAACAATTAAAGACAAATGAAATGTTTTAAATTATTATTAAAGAGTTAATTTGCGTTATCATGAATATATAAATCACAAACATAATAATTCAAATTATTTAATAAAATTTATATACAGACCAATTCGTTTTTAATGAGATTTACAAATAAAACCATCAGTCAAGGTCAGCGATTTTGGTATGTTAAAATAAAAATTTTATAAAAATTTTTTTATTTTATTCTTACCAAACACAAATTGTTAGCTTTGTCTTTATCAAGTGTTTTTAATGAAAAACAGTCCATATATGACCAAAAATAAAAAAAATACGAATAGTTTTAGTAGATAAATTAACAGAAAACCATATATAAATGAGTTATTCAACAATATAAAGTAATAGTTAATTCAACATTGGATCACAAAAAAATTATATATATAATTATATATATATTAATTAATATATTAACCATTTTATTATGGGAGAATTTCTTAATGTAATAAAATAAAGTGAAAGAATATTTATATTAAATCTTGAAAATAGGTATTTTGGTATATGGAATTAATATGGAAAACGCTGAAGCTAATAATGTATATTTATAAAATTTTACATAATTAATAAACTCTATAAATTAAAACAAATAAAGGGGTAAAAATAGTTGATTTGGGATTTTAGGCTTCAAATTTCATTGATATTGGATAGGGAATTAAGTTGTTAGAGATGGATTATTCTCAATTTCCTTTTGAGTTTTGTAATTATTTAATGTAAAATAGTGAATGATATGATTATAAATATTATTTATAAATATTATTTTAAAAAATATTATTATAAAGAAAAAATTCATAAAAGTTCTGTTTTGCCTCATTTTTAGACATATTTTATTATGTATCACACATATAATTAGACATAATACAGTATTAATTATATTAATTAAATTACAAGTTAAATTAAATTAAATTAAATTGTTTAAATTATTACAGAAAAAACAAAACAATGGTAAATTAAAACCAATTAATTTATCATAATTTTATAAGAAAATAATTAAAATATCTTAATAATATAAAATATCAAAAACAAAATAACTCGTTTTGAACATATCTTTATTTTCCAAACCTAAGAGTAAAATCTGACAACAAAAAAACTGCATAAAAAATTAATTATATTATTTTTCTATTATAATTTTTTGAAACATGGAACTACATAAAGCGGAAGTTGACAATCACTTTCCATGGGAATCTTTACTATGGGAACATAAAGGGAATTGTATTTTTGAATTAATTTTTGTCGGCGGCTGTTATGATATCTGAGAAATGTCTCGCTGGAAGTCGAAGTGTCATGGTCATATCGGGTTGCGTTAAATACTATGCAATGGTTTTCTTCAATTAACTTAATAAGATTCATCCTATCTTAAAATGAGCTTTTTTCCGAGTTAACATTATTTACATAAATAAAATACAAAATTTGATTTTACATGAACACCGATTCTAAAACGCCACTTCTCTACCAATAGTAAAAGCAAAGTCAGTTTATCAACGGTGCCCGTAAGAACTATCTTTAATGCACTTAAAACTCTTTGTCAAATCCTTGTAGTTCTTAATACCAACAACTGTTCGATTGAATACATGAATCGTAATTTTGTCGCCGAAAATTTTGAGATATATTAATATTATCTACAAATAGGTCTTACAGCTCCTATTTAACGCTATCAAAAATTCTTGATTAATTCCAGTTTAATATAAAGCAAGGCAAGGAAAATTTATCAACCATCCATAAAGTAAAATCCGCCATGAATTAGATAAAGGTCTGTAAAAAATTTGTTGTTTTACTGAGTAATTAATAAATAATAACATCTTACTTTTAATGAAAAAATCAAAATTCTAAACATAATTTTTTAAATCTAAAACTTTAAACAAAAAGCCATTTTTATTATCTAAAATGCTTTTTGTATTAATGTCAGTAATAAGTTATTCTAAAATAATTTTTTTTAAAATTCACTTATCTCAGGGTTTCTTAACCGGTGAGATATACCTCCCTTGGGGAGGTATACTAATGTGTTGGGGGAGGTATGAGATTTTGTTTATTTTTGTTATGTTTTTTTTTAAATTAAAAATTAAAATTATTTACATTATCAGTATGAATTAAATATGATTTTTTTATAAATATATATTAAAATGGTAAAAATAAAATAATATATGTAATGTTGGTATACCACTAATTATGTTTCTTATCTTTTCTTAAAATAAATTAATTATGCTGGAGATGAGAACATAAAATTAAATATTAGGTGAGGTATGAAGTAAAAAAGGTTAAGAACCCCTGACTTATCTGGTAATTTTATTAAAACAAATCTGTTAGAGAAATTTCTTTCGGTGAAGTAATATAAAAATAAAAAATTCAACAAATAATATCAATCAACAACATACGTTCACAAAATAAATTATTAAATTTAAATATTGAAAAAAAAGGATGGCCATTTTTAATAAACACACTAAAACGACAAATAAACGAAATATATTTCAGTTTACGATCATAATCTGTGTTGAATGATGAATACGGATATATTAATGATATAATAGTTATAATTAAATGAGTTTGTTCAATAATCACAGTAAATTTCTTTAACCACTTGTTATTTAAGTTTAATATCCTTTTTTCAAATCTTTTAAATGAGTTGTCTCTTTACACATTTGCTATGCTCAATAATATTACCCACGTCCTTTAGTCGGCTATGTTGCTGAATCCGTTTATGTATATGACAGGATGTCTCTCCAATGTATACGCACTGAACACATTATAGAGAACTGATAAATTAGATCAGGGATGAAAGATTTATTATAAATTTATTTAATGATTTTAAAGATTTCGATATTATTTTAATGATTTCATGACATAAAATTAAAATTTTTAAAATCCTCTCAATGTGGAATAACTAAACATGATATTATATAAAATCATTTGATTACCCATCGTAATTCAAAAGAGAACTGAGCTTGTGTTAAAATTGTTAATAATTTTAATTAATTTAAACAATCACTTTGATTAATTAGATTTTCACAACTTTCATATTAAAATCACTTTATATTAATTGAAATTGTTTGAAATTTTTCCATGATTCATAAACCAAAATACCCACTTCTGAAATCGGATAAACAAACGGAAATCAAATTCATTATTTAGGATCGGAATAATATTCAATTAAATTATTGAAAGTATTTATTTGTTTTTTTAAACAACTGAAACGGCGAGGAAAATGCTAATTAGAAATGAGTCAGCGATTCGGCCACTGCTGATTGCCAACGGATGAATCAGTGTTCATCCAATCAGACGCATTCATTGATGTACGATAATGTACGTTTAATTTCATTTAATAAATATCATAATAAATAACGGAAGATATGAATATGAATATAATGAAGCATTGAGTACACATAGCAAATTCATTTAAACAAATATTTTTTCAGAAAATATATTTGTGAAGAAATGGCATCGATTGAATGTTGACTGGCAGACTGCCAAGGAGGAATGGAATAGAGAGAAGACTGTTGACTATGATGACACTTAACCAGCCAACAGAGGGAAATAACTTGCAGTATTGAGGAAAAATAGAAAATATATATTTTAAAAGGTCTTAAGTCTAAATATTTATAAATGACTCAGAAAATGCCCATTTTCTAATTTATTCTTTACATCGGGAGGTATTTCTGTGACAATATAAGAGATATCAATAAAATATTTTATTCCCTTCATCATTGGTTGATTGTTTTTATTATGAATAAATTTTATCTTCATTTCAGACAATTGTAAATTTAAGTGAATTTAAGTTAATTGTAGTCATTCTATGGAAATGGATTGGTGAAGGAATTATTATGTACTTCGAAGAAAGAGACTTTAGAAAGTAATCTTTATAAGGATACTTTTACGAAAAAAAAATTTTTTTATGAAAGTTCTTGTCAGTTTCAATTATAATTATTTATTACATAAAACTAATAAATTATTATTAGTTATTGAAATTTAAAAAAATTATTTGATGATTTGAACAAACAAAGTAGCTATTAGAATTCCCACTGCTAAATCTACTTATAAAATAGAATGGGTTTTCATTAAAATCCCTTCATGACTGTATACTTTGTATTATATCAGAGATCTTTTACTAACGAAGTAATTATTACACATTTAACTTTTATGTGTTTTGTATAAAATATAAGATTAGACAAAAGAAACGGTTATACACCAAAAGCAGTTTCCTCCGCAAAATTAGCATAATAAAAGAAATAAGTTATGAATCTACAGAGGTGACTCAAGTCCACAAAAGGTTAATGAAAAGGTTAATAAAATCATTGATAAAACCAGTAAAATTCTTTATAATTCCAATGAGAGGGACATACTAATAACTAATACTGATTAGAAATAATCGATAATAAAATAAAAATATAAATATTATTTATCCCATTTGCATCATCGCTCAGTATTCATGATGTAGTTAAAAAATTTAGCATGCTCAACAGCAATGCTTGATTTAGTCCCATAATATCTATAAAATAAAAAGCATTTTCTTGCCGATTATTCCACTTTTGGTGATAAGTAACAGTCATTTTTTGTATATTATTCCGTCAACTGATACAAATGGATTAATAATAGTAAAAAAATGAATTAGAAATCTAATTATGAAAAATTATTACTTTTATTTGACTTCAGACATTTAATTTAAAATAATAAATAATTAAATAATAAATAAAATAATAAATAAATTAAACAAAATAAACATTATATTTGATAATAATTGTTGATAATATTTTTTTCTTAATTTATAAAATTCTATTACAATTCTATTAACATTTATGTATAAAATAACAATTTTTAGATTATTTTTTATTTTTGAAAAAAAATTGAATTTATAAATAATATCAAACATATTTTACTTGTTAGACGTTTTTATTTTTTTTTACATAATGCCAATAAAAAAGAATTATAAAAATTGAGCGTACAGACTAGACCGTATTTGATAGAAGTTTAATATTTACATTTTAAATTTCCATTAGACGCACTGTGCAGATTTTCTGGATATTCAACGTTAAATATAACTTTATATTTTGAATTATGAAATTATAAAAATTTCTCAATAATAAAAAATAAAAAATTGAAAATTTTTTCAAAAAAAACGGATCATGCTTTATTAGTTTCTTAACATTTCGTCTATTTAATGGTTATGTAAGAAACCGTCTTTAAATCATTCCAAATTATGTTAACTTTGCCACTACTTTACTCATATACTCTAATGGAGTAACTCCATTATGTTAATGAAGGCGTCTTTGATTCTTCAATTGTATTTTGAGAATTTGGTTAGTTTGTTCCCTTAGCCCCCATGTAGTTTAGTAACTTGGAGATTGGATTCAAAATTTGAGTCTTTTCTCCAAGTAACAACAATAATTAAAAATAAAAGAAAATGAAAAAATAATTTTATTTAAAAAAGACTTGAAACGGTTTGTTTAAGTCTTGGAAAAAAAAAATAGAAAAATTCAAATAAAGTTAAAGTTGTTAAATTTGTTAAAATGTGTTGAATTTAAATTTAGTTTATATATTTAATTGATCAAAAAAATATTTTATAATTTTCTCTCATATCTTGAAGTACTTTATATCTTATGTCAATTAAAGAATCTAGAAAATCTAAGGATTTTTTATCCAAGTTTACAAATCTTTTCAAGAAAAATCAATTAGATTCGAAATTGAAAAATGATGGTGAGGGTCATCGGCTGTGTGATAATACAAGACAGCCAATTATTAATATAAAACCACAGTATATTCCTTTTAATCGAAATGAATTTTCTGAAAGTTCATATAAAGCTGGTAAAGCAGCATTAAATCGCAATGAGAAAATCAAATACGTTCCTAAACCTAAACCTTTGAATTTAAATGATTTCAAATCTGAATTTGATAAAGATAAAGAAGAATTGGAAAAGGCTTATGATCTACAATCAAGAGCTTTTGGAAAAGAAATAGATTTTGAAAAACCTGTCCAGTTAATTAATTTGTACAAAAACTCCTTTGGTCTTATGAAAATTCTAATAAAAAAGGGTAAAAGATTTTCGCCTAGCCATAATGTGCAGAAAGACAGCAGTGATTCAAATTTATTTTCTCAAGAAAGTCTCTTAAATGCATCTAATGATAAAAATGAAAGTTTCTGGCAAAGTTTGTGCAATTTGTGGCGAAAGGAAGATTGTGATGAAGTTTCTTTAGTCAATGGAAATAACTTATCATAAAATTTCAAAAATAATGACAATAATTGATCAATTGGAAAATAATATCGACGATATAAATGAATGTTTGTCGCAGGAAAAAGTGATTACAGGTGACATACTAAAATGTAAAGACTAGTAAAATTACTTTAAAATTATAAAAAACAAATGATAAAAACAAATGACCGTATAATATAGCGTATTAGCTACGAAATTGATTTCATAAAACTTTAATTAAATGGTATGCAGGAAACTTTTAAAACAAATAACATTTAATGATAGTAAAAATAAGAAACAATAAACAGCATTAATAATGTTATTGTTAATAATGTGATCAACATAAAATCAAGAATTCGTTTGATTGAAATTCAACCCAACATGTTTTAAGGATCACCTAATGAGGCATTTTGACATCAACAGGATTTTATTGACAACTTCCTATTATTTCTGAACTCAAACGCTTTTGCTGTACTTTGACAATCAATGATATGTTTTTGGAATGTGAAATGGAAGGGGCAAAGTAGAATATGGAAACTAGAGAACCAATCGAAATGTCATTTCTTCCCAATCTAAACAAGCTAGATCAAATAGTCAAGACGAATCTTATTTCAACAGCTACTGTAGAGAGGACTTTTTTTACTTTAGATCGTATTATGACATTTGTACATTCTAGCTTGGCAAGTGAACGAGCAAGTGATTTAGTATTGATGGCCTTCTACAAAAACTTATTGATGTGAAAGACAAAGGTCAAATTATAGAAAAGTTGGCTTCTTCACCCACGAAGTTTACGTTTTTAATTAATAGTTATGCATTCCTCGTGGTTGTATGCTGTTAATAGAATGGTTTTGTGAGTTAACAAACTTGTTTTAAATTGTAAGTAACAAAAGGGTGCGTTTCTTATTTATTCTAAATGGGATATTTTTATTAGGTATTACAAAAAAATTTTATTCAAAAATTTTTCCTTTTTTTATTAAAATAAATGTAAAACTGGAAAAGTTTGTTGTGCAAGGTAAGCACACAATTTTCTCTACAATGTCAGCCTTTTAGGACTTACATTTGGAGCATGTTTCAATCTTTGTAAAACTATGACTATGACTGGAAAAATTAGCAGCCCCCTCCCAAATTTTGAAGTTGGGATCCGCCTCTGGTCATAATAATTATGTAAACTTTTATTTTCGATAAATTGTGAAAATGAAAATATATTTAATTAAATTATTTAGTAAAAAACTAATTTATTTTCAACTAAAAAATTAGAAAAATCATTGAAATTCCCTTCAAAAAATGTTCACCAATTCAATCAACAGTGAATATATTTTCCCGGATATATATTTACCATATTGTAGAGCATAAGGTACTTATTTACGTATTATATTTTTTAATATAAATTTTACAAGTAAATTCCGTTTTTAGGTCTACAATTTTCGATTCAATTTTCGCGGTTTATTTTTCATAGACGTTCCCGACTGAAAGTTTCGAAGATGTTTAATATTTATTTGCCGTAATATTATCAAAAGGTCTTGTTTATAATTATTATTTTTATTTCAATAAATATTTGATCCTAAAAATTTAATAACAGATAGATTTTTCCCAGGTAGAAATTATTCACGTGTTTAAAAATGCATTCGGAATATTTAATAAAATGCAAAGATTTTGAAGGAAAATTGAAGAAAAAAATAAAATATTTTGAATATTTTGACTATGTTTTGATGAGACCTAGGCAGAAAGAACAGTTTGGATCAACATTAAAATTTAAAGATAATCAAATATTCTTAACTCAAAATCTTTTCAATTATAATTTACCCGTTTTGCCGACAGCTTATGCCTTTTAAAATTTCATTATTTTCATTAATTTATTTTTGTTCGTTGTTTTTGTATCTTTTGTCTTCAAAATTATTATTCTTAATTATAATTCTATTCCGTCAAATACATTTCTACTACTAGATTTTATTTCTTGTTTATTATTTAAACCTTTATATATATATATATATATACCTTTAGACTGAACACCAATGAAACATATATTTTGATGTATATCAGGGTGGGTAAATTTTATTGGCAAAAATACAAAAAATGATGCACTTAAATACAAAACAAAAAAATGACAAAATACAAAGAAATGCAATATATATATAAATATACAGTCATACCTCCATAGTTTTCCATTTTCGGGGTTTTATACAATGGAAATGTACGGAGATATGGTAAATTATGGAGGTAAACAATAAAAAAAATTAAACCGTAAAATAATGTATTTATTATTTTATAAAATAATCAGTAATTTTGGAAAACTTAGTCGACTTCTTTTTTGTCTGTAAGAAATTCTCAATTACTTATAACGACTCAAAAAATATAAAAAAACCATAAAGTGGAAAACAACGGAAGGTGAAAAAGTTTGGAGGTCTGACTGTATATATATATATATATAATGCAATATACTTGAGTTCAATTTCACAACCATAAGCACATTCAGCATTGGTAGCCTTATAAGTATAATACATAGGGTTCATATTCTATCATTTCAGTCTGTTAGTGCACGGGCTCTCAAGGTGTGTCTATAAATTTTTTGAACTTTTATTAATTTTTAAAATATAATTAATTAAATTTTAAATCGATCTTTTTTTAACGTCGAAGATTTAAAATGTTATTCATATAAATGTTATAATTTTTACCTAATTTTTATATAGATAAAAATTATAATATTTATATAAATAACATTTTAAATTAGTTAAAAGTATTTGAATATTTTTTAAATGTTTATTTATTACAAAATTAAATTAATATAAAAAAATAATTTAAATTAAAAGTTAATTCATAATATTTTTAGTTAGTTTTGTGTACCTGAAGATGACAGTTATGCTGTCGAAATATATCGTACGAAGAGTTTTTTATTGGCGTAAAATTTTTATTAAAAAAGTTATTAAAATATTTCAATAGAGTTGTCCGTTGTCTGTTTGGTGCTCTGCGGCGAGCTATAATTGCCCCCTATGTCGAGCATGATTCTGGCGCTTCAAATTTTGTTATGTCGGTAAATTTCCTATATAGCTTATTAAAATGTATATAATATATAATTATTGTTTGAATAGATAGAAATAGATTTGATTTGATTTTGAAATTAAATCTGATTTTTAGATTCCTTTTCTCATTTAATTTCATTTTATCAATTGCTTTATTCAAGACAAATGAGCCACTAAACAACCGAAATGCACAGTTGAATATTACGCAGAATATTTGTCAGTTATTAACACGAGAACTAAATATTGAATATCACACTTTCATAAATGAATTTAATTAGTAGAATTTATGCTGTCTACATTTCTTCAATTTCCTACTCTTTCCATTAGATATCAAATTTCTTTTTTTCCTTTTTCTAAATTTCACTCCATTAGTTGTCGTCAGAAACGAAATCAATAAAATCTTTTTTTTTGTTTATTTTGATCAAACAATTTTCTTTTCTCATACTTCCTCTGTCAGTAAATTCACTCAAATAATATTTATTGTAAAAATTAATTAAATGATTATTAAGCTATAATTATTTCCTTTATTTGTTAGAGAGTAATTTTTCTTCCTTGTAACACAAATTTTCAAAACTGCCTTTTCCAAGTGTAATTTAATACTTAGG
The DNA here is from genome assembly GCA_022537955.1 of Schmidtea mediterranea. NCBI lineage: Eukaryota > Metazoa > Platyhelminthes > Tricladida > Dugesiidae > Schmidtea > Schmidtea mediterranea. Next base: position 234,648,157 of record CM039680.1, read on the forward strand.
GAAAAATAAAGTGTCAAAAGCTTTTGTTTGAAATAAAATATTTAGAAATTAAAATAAAATTATGTCAAATGTGAAAATAATAATGATAATTATTTCAATGAAATTTTTATAATTTTATTATTGTCGAAGATTTTATTTCATGTTAAAAAACTAAAAGCAATTTTTCTTTATTGTTCTAATTTGATTAGTGAAAAATATAGGAAACGTAAAAAAACAATGAAAAGGACAAAAATTTTTATTTACCTATTTTTTTACAGAAAAACAGTTGTAGAGCACAAATAACAACTAAACAGTATGCATTTAGTAAAATGAAATTAATAAATTTAAATTTCACTTCCATTTCTAGTCAATTACATTTTTAAAAAATATATATTTTAAGTAAATTCGATTGTAAATTAAAACAAGATTTTTTTTTAAATTCACTATGCTTGATTGAATAAATAAAATCTTGTTTACAACGATTTGTAATTTTGACAAGCACTAATATGATAAATAAATGCAATGTCAATCATTGAATTAAAACAAATTTTAGTATTTTTAATTTATAATTTTTCGATAATTCTAACTAATTATTTTCAAAATCTATGATAATTTGAATTGTTTTTAAAAATACTTTCAAAATTCAAAAATTCTAAAATGAAAAATAGGTTGTTGGATAAATGGAAAAAAATAAGATTATTAAAAATAGAGTCTGGAATATACATTTAAACACATATAACATTGAAATATGGTATATTTTTTATTGGAATGCAGGACATGTTTAAATCAAAATTTAAAAAACCGTTGAACACATTAGAAAACAGAATTTTCTTAGATTATTTATTTGTGCGTTAATATAATGCATTAACTACCATAAAAATAAATACTAAACTTCATTTCTAATGAAATTGATTAAATAATATATTTTTGTAATACAAATAATTTGATACCGCAAATGTTAAAAGATTTAATAAGATTTAATTGCGAAAATCCAGGACAGTCTCGCACAATCCAGGACGTCTGATCACTTTAATTTAAAGGAACGTTATCAGCAATTATAAGAGTAAATGCAGTGGATTTATTGAATTTCAACAGTAAATAAATTCATATATTATATTAAAAAAATTCTAACATATCCATAAGAATTGAACCTAAAACCTAAAGCTCACTTAGCCAAATGGTTTCGTTGTTTATACAAAGATAAATTAAATTTTTCGATAATTTAATCAATAAAAATGTGCAAATTATCATAATTTAACTTATTTTATAAAATTTAAAGAATTTTGTTATTTAAAATGGGTTTAATTATATAAAATTTAATCTTTTCTAATATGTAATTAGTTTATTTTACTCATTTTATTTGAAAATATACGGAATCTATACAGTGAAATTAGTGGCGTAGCCAGGAATTTATGAGGGGGGGGGGGTTGGAGTTGAAAAATATTTATTAACATTATGGTCAATAATTTCAAGCGTGGATGAATGAAGGTACCGAAAGCGCGAAATAATGACGACATTTGCTGGCAACATAAAGTACGGAGATAACGTATTGGATATCAGTAAAAAATAACCAAAATAAAATTTAACAAAATAAATAATCACAAAGTACTGAGAGTACAGACTACAGAGTACAGACAGATGTCACAGTATTACATTTACAGTAAATATAATAAAGGTAAAAAGTGTATTTTGTTTTTTACATTATTTAGGTATATGATCTTTTAGGCACTCGATGTTGGCAAATATTTGTACATAAAAAATCCATTGGGGAAGGAGGGGGGGGGGTAACTCCCTAACCCCCACCCCCTTTGGCTAAGTCACTGAGTGAAATAGTACTATTTTATAAAAAGTGATTAAAATAATTCTCATCTGAAAACTTAAATAGAAAACAAATATCCAATTTATAGTTGGTTATATTAATTTTATATTTTATTTAGTATAAACCAAACTATCAATAACGTTTCAAAATATATTTTACACAGCTTTATCGATAAAGTTGATAAATTTTATTGACAAAAATTTGTTTTGACTTTCATTTTTTCGAAACAGCTAATAATTCATAACTTATTTTAAAAAAAAAACAAAAATATTCACAGGGGTATTATTGAAGTTTCTAACAGCAGAGACGTCAAATTCTGCCAGTAATCTCACGAGAAATAGATCATTTATTTAACGTATTTCAGTCAGTAAAACAAATAGATAGTTTTAATTAAACTTGTATAATACATTTGGATATTACTTATATTAAATTATTTGAATTCTGATTTTATTTTAGTAATATTTTTTATGATTTATTAATATCTGCAATCGAATTATGTTTTTAATAATATATATTAATGGCTATTATTATGAATGAATTTTTGTTTGTGTATTGCTGGCTGATTTTTAAGTTTATTTTTGAGACGTAAATTTATTATTTAATTTTAATTTAATTTCTGAAATTAATTCAGAGAAAACTAAAATTAAACTAAGAAAGTCACAGAAATAAATATTTCATAGCATTAGAAAATTTCTCTCAGTCTCTATCCTTTTGTACAGACAACTTTAGGTGTTTTTATATCAATTTCGTCAACAAGTTATATGAGTTGACTGTACTAATTTTTTTGATAGGTTTTTACAGCATAAACATATATTATTTTGTCTGTTAAATAAAGTTCCGTTTTAAATTCTTATATCTAAAGAATGAAAAGTAAGCTTTTCGACAAGTAAGTTTTATAACAATAAAAAAGTATAATATGGTGTGAAAGAGTAAAAATGTCTTCAGGATTGTAGCGAGATTCTTTGTTAGAATGGACTTAATAATGTTTAAAATGGTTTCACTGCATTTATCTATAAATCTTCTATGTTAATATAGTACTTTTATATAGTATTGTTAATCTTCGCAATAAATCGTATTTATCATAGGCCCTAACATATGAAAATCACTGGGAACATTTTTATGAGCGTAGTGGATAGAAACGAATGTTTGACGTTTATTGTGAGGATGACCATTATCACTATGATAAAACAACAAATGCTATATTTATAATTATCTTTATTAAATTTATTCTCTCTTAATAAGTTAAATAATAAATTCTGACTCGTACAGAAAATCGTGTATTTTAAACCATTAGCTATAATTTATTCGTCTGAAGAAAGTTAAAAAAAATATATGTTTATTATTTTATATGATATGTTATCATAATTCTCTTTACTCTCGAATTTCATTATTCTTTCATTAACTTGTTTTCTATTTTTCTAGATAAGACAAATTTTTGATAAAATAAATTTCCATAACTCACAAAATTAGCAATTTATATTTGCATAAAATGATAGAAAATATTATTTCTCTCCCCTTGTAAAATTAAAAAAAATGTATTTTTCATTCACTGCATTTAAATTTTTAGTTACCCATTAAAACAAAAACACAACAATATTTTTATAAAATATAATAGAATGAAAGTATTGATAAAACAAATTTTATTGAAGTGTTTTTGTATATTTAATGAAAAGTTGTAGTGGAAAATTACATTTTTGTGATTTATTATTTCACGCCAATTTTTACTTCTAGATTATTATCCAAAATGCTTTGTTGAAATTATATTTTTGTTATATTCTTTTCAGTCCAAAAATAATTTTCTCTTTAAACTAAAATGCGTGTTTGAATAATTAATTACACTAATATTGTAGTATAATATGATATTATTTTGTTTTAATAATAAAGAGTATGAAAATAATGGATTTTTAAATTATAAAATACAACATGGAGTCACAATTTTTTCAGCAGCCCTCATGAAATTTCTCCTTTTTAAGCTGAAACCGCACCAAAAATTGGAAAGAAATTATCACTCAATAAGAGATTGCTGTCAATTTTAGCGTAACTAGTGGAATTGCAGAATTTTTACCAAAAGGTATAGATGACTTGTTTTTGACTAAGAATTATGAATTTTACTTAAAGCCTTAGAGTAAGCTCATGTTTGAAGATTATCAAGTTTTACGTGCAAAGTTAGCGAGTTAGAGAATCCATTAGAGAGTTTATGGCTCGGTTAAGAAAATATACCAAAAATTGTGATATCAACAGCCTAAAACAAAGCGATTCAACTCATGAAAAAATTATCAAAATTTTATAATAGTTGGCATGAATGAGAATAGTTTAAAGATAAAATTTTTAGAACACAAAAATAACTATGAAGAAACTTACTGGAGAGATAAGTGCGGTGTTAGTAGGAAGGACTTTGTACAAAAATATGGACTAAGGAAAAAGAAAACATTCACAGTATATTACTAACATACTGTACTTCAAGAATAGTAGCAAGTAAGAAAGGAACCCTTCCAGAATTAATGTTTCGAAGACCGATTCGACATCTAATATTTTTAGTTTTCAGACTGCTCATCTAATTTATACTACAAAAGTGAGTCAAAAGCCGAACTCTGTAAGTTCATCGCATGAAACTTTGTGAGGAAAGCTTATGTGAAATGTAATGGAATTGGACGACTTGTACACAGATCAATTAAAAGAAGCTACTAAAACTCAAGAACTCTATGATTGAAATTGAATTCAGAGACCTCAATTAGATATCAAAACTAATGATGAAGAAATAGAAAATGACCACGAAAACGACTCAACAATGATATCATCTCGAACGAACAATCAACGACATCGAAGGCTTCCAGTTTGGGCAGCGGATTTTAGTTTCTGGGAATAAGACTTTCTCACTGGGAGGACATGTTGTATAATATGCTAGTATTTTGTTTTAATAATAAAGTTTATTAGAATAATGAAATCTGGATTTTCTAATTTATATTTTTAAATTAATATATTTATTCAGAAGCTGTATATTATTGACAAATAATTTTTTTTGCATTTAAATCCTTCATAGACATTTGGATAAATCAAATATTGGAACATAAATGTTTTAATTGATAGACTTACTGATTTGAATTTTGATTAATGATATTAATTATCATTTATTTTTATTAATTAAAATATTTATTTATTGTTTTGAAATAGTGGTTGAAAAATTTTTATTATTGAAAATAAAAATTTCACATTTAAACGCAATCCAATTAAATTTTAACATCAATGAAAACTTTTAAAATTTAATAATTTTCATTGAATTTATTGAAATTGATCTGTATCAATTTGTCACTGTGCATTTTTGACAGTAATTTGACAATAAAATGATAATTTTCAAATAAGGATTTTTTCTGAAAATGTTTCTATAAAAAAATTATACATTAGAAGAATTTTTATTATTATTGATTTTTATTAACAAGTTGACTGCACTCCAGTCACCTGTGACAGGTGCCTGCCTTACCGATGGTCACCACAACAGTCATTCGTGACCGAGGTTTATGTATTTTTTAGGAGGATTTAAACAATAAAAAATATTTATTTTGATCCAAAGGGCAAAACATGTGAAATCAACATATCATTTAGAAAATTTTCACAAATCTTATATAAGTAAAAGTTAAAGTTCTAAAAAATAGCAATTAATGTCTAGCGAAATAATTTGTCCAAAAAAGTCATTTTACAAAATGCACTTAATTTCCTTTTGCACACATTACCAATTTTTTGCACTTCACATTCATCTGATTGGTCATCCAATAATAAAACTAATACATATTTTTAAATTTATATTTGTCTTGGAATAAGATTTTGAGATCAAATAAAAAAATCGGTAAAAATAGAAAGTCTAGAATGACCTAAATTAAAATTTTAATTTATAAATTATAAAAACATGAGAAAGCCAAATAAACGAAATATATTTCGAGGATATTGTCCTCATCAGTTTGTCATAATGATCTTTGTCCTATCCTATAAACGGAAACAATAATAACTTGAATGTTATGATTTGTTGATTTAATTAAATAATCTCAAAAAAATCGTTGCTGAGAATGTTTATTTTAGGGGATTGTTATTTAATCAACAATGCCTCACAAAAAATTCTTTCTCAATTATTATTAAAGTTTTAAAACTTTTATAATATTTCGATTATTCCTTTGCACATTTTCTATGCTCAATAATATTACTCACACCTCTCAATCAGCTATGTTCCTGATCCCGTGTGCCGAGATAGCGGGAAGTCTCTCCAATGAAAACTTATACGCTAGCTCAGACACTAAATCTAATGAAGTGTTTAGATTTATTATTGAAAAAATTTATTGATTTTAACGATTTCCACACTAAATTTAATTATAAATTTAATAATAAATATTTGTTAAACTAAAATTTAAAAAACAATCATTTCTATTGACTATTTCTAACCAAATTAAAAATTAAAAGAAATTTTATTGCGTCAATTTTAATGAGAAATGGTGGTAAATGAGTTAAAACTTGAAAATAAAACAAAATCTAAAATAACAAACGATTACAATTATTGCCAAAATTGTCTAATAAAATTTTAGTTTTGATCAATAATTCAAACAAAATAACTTTACTGGAGCTATTAAAATATTTGTTTGTTTATTCAGCAGTTGGCTGGACAAATAAAAATAAAATTTTCATTCACTAGTCCAAAATTTGTTTCAATCAATAACATTATTTTCATTCAATTTTATTTTAATTTTATATCTCAAGACCGAATATCTGGTAAATTGAAAACAATTTGTAGATATTTACCAAAGAAATTAAATTAAAAATTAGTGAAAAAATTGGCTGTCGGGTTTAAGATAAGGGACAATAAATCGCCAATCCTGATCAAAATGTCACATTCTCACATGAATAGATATTCGGCATCTTGAACAACATTATTTATTCCAGAGAAATACTATAAAATCGTAGAGCAGCAAATGGGTAGCGCCAGTTGGTCGAAGAAAAAAATCTGAAATAATTTTATTTTAAGAAAAGAGAAAAATCATACAGTGTTTAATTGTGCTTAATTGAAAAAATGTGAAAATAAATCTTATTTTGTTTGGAATTTTCTATAATTGATTTGACTCGTTGATCACAAAAAGTCGAATCGAGTTTCATTTCGATCGAGAAACTTCTTACAATCCCAACAATTAGTATAATATTAAAATATAAAAATCGTATTGAAAGGTTTAACTGGAATTAAAACATTTCAATATTATAATTTCAAAACTTTATACATAGAAAACCATTCGCACAATTTTTTACTCGTCTAAAAAAATGTTAAAAATATTTTCTGGAATTTTGAAGGGTAAAATAGTGGAATCGCTTTTTCTTAAAATATTCTATAACCCTTTTTCAAAAGTTTTTATGATGTTCGTTCGATTTAGTATTTAATTAAAAGACTTTATCTCATTACACAGATTTGAATAAATGAATATTTCGGATCAAATTCCACAATTTAAACAGCAAACTGTTAATAAAAGCCGAAAACAAATCTAAATAAAAAACAAATATTAGGTCAACAAAAAAAATAAATGATTTCATTAAACAATTTGTCTTTCAATAAAATTTATAGTTAACTGCAGATTTCTATTTGCTAATTGATAAAAAGAGGAACTTTTTATTATAAGAGACAAAGTTTGATTTTTATTTTTTATAATTCTCTGAATATAGTTGAAAACTATAGAAATGTAATGTACCAACATCTCTCAAAAAAATGATTTATTTTTTGTCTTGAACTAAACAGATCTCAAATTTTTGTATTTGTATTATTTCAACCTCATAATTATTATTATTATTTACTTGTTTGATATTTTAATTTATGCTGCTACCAAGAAATTATTGTTTTATACATTTATTATTATAATTATTAAAACATTTTTTTTACTGAATCATTAAAGAAATAGATTTTTTAGTAAATATTTCATTTGAAAAATGAAAAAAAATCATTGGTGAAAATCAAAAAAATTCTTATAACAAAAATAATAATAATAATAATAATAATAATAATAATAATAATAATAATAATAATTATTATTATTATTATTATTATTATTATTGTTATTATTATTATTATTATTATTATTATTATTATTATTGTTATTATTATTATTATTATTATTATTGTTATTATTATTATTATTATTATTATTATTATTATTATTTTTTTTTTTATTATTATTATATCAATTTAATGAAAACTATTCAAATTTAAACAAATTATGTTTTTATATTTTTATAGTACTTTTTATATAAAAAAATATAATAATATTTTTTTGAAGAAATAAGGATAATTTGAAATATTTTTTATTATAAATAAAATGCTGATAAATTGTTTTTTCTTAGTGGTAGAAAAAATTTGAAACTCGCTTAATATTGTCAGTATACAAATTGAATCTAAAAATAAAATTTCTGTCTGAACTTCAAAGTAAATATCCATAAAATCTTTTGTTATTTTTAAAAGAAAATAAAAATTGAAATTCATAAGTAACATTTAAAGAGAAATAGAACAAAATGTTTAATGAGTCTTCTAGCACATTTAATTTCATTATTTAAAATTTCACATTTAAATTTTAAGAAGTATTTTAAGAAGGACTTCTTAAAAGAAATTTATATTGTTTTAATTATCTATTTTGTTTTAATGATATCATACATAATTTTTGAATATTTGATATTATATTTGAGTTATCGATTTTTAATTAAATAATTAAATTAACATAAATTTAAACTCTATTTAATTTACAATAATATTTAAACAACGTATCATCATTAATTTAAAACTATAATTCATATATAATTATATATCACATTTAGTAAGAATCATCGGTAAACATTGTTAGAGTTTTTGTTGAAGTTGTCATAGATGTGCCAGTTCGTACACTTGTTTCATGTGATTGAACAATTCACGAGTCATTTGGTATTTGTTTTACTTAGTTAAAGTCTCTCTGGATGATTTTTCTATATTTACTTCGTAGTAAATATGTCCATTTATTAATTGCTTTGCAATCTGAAAAATGCTATAATATTTTGAAATAGCACCTTGATTGTTTTATTTTTTAACCAATACCATATCGCCAATTTAAATCTCCTTGGGCATTCTTCCTTTATCATAATACGCATTTTAAATCTCATGCTTTTTTTGGGTGTTTTCTGTGACTTTCTTCTTCATTTCTTTAATGTTTAATTCCCATTACTCTTTAAACGAATTATGTAAATTATCAACATCCAATGGGGTATTAATTTGGGGTTGCTGTCCGAAAAAAATTCCACGTGATAAACTTGTCTTTTATACTGTAAATCTTATTCCCATTTCGATCATTGGTAATAGTTCATCTCAACTGACAATCATTCCCTTTGCAGTTCGAAATAATCTTTCAATCAATCCATTACATTAAGGATAATACGGAGATGGAAAGCGATTTCTTGTGCACATGATCACATTGAAAATCTCAAATAGCTTACTCCTTAAATTTGAACCGTTATCTTAATGAACATATTCTGAACATCCACACTTTATGATCCATTAAGTCTATATAGAATTAGCCACAGTTTGTGCAGTATTTTGTGTTTCGTAAAATAATTTTAAATACCAATAATATATCTGTTTCCTTGTGTTGTTATTTGAAAGGCTCAGTTTTATCAAAAGTGATCATCCGAAATGACTGAGAAATTTTAAAATTTTGAAGTGGAGGACTAATTCCGTTAAGCATCCTGCTTCCGACGCCATGTTGTATTTAAGTTATAAATTAATAAGTAACATAAATTTAAACTCTATTTAATTTACAACAATATTAAAACAGTGTATCATCATTAATTTAAAACTATCAATCATATGAATCATATGTAAATATCAATTTGAATAAAAAAATCAATAATTGTTGTTTTATTGTCAAATTTAAGCATTTGACATTTTTATCAGAAAATTTAATTTCTTAACATTACATATATTTAAATATTTAAAAGAAAATTAAATTTAAGTTTTTAATCTCTCTAAAGAAAAATTTATTAATCAATTGATTTGATGTTTTTTGTGAAAATAATTATTTTTGTATTTAAATTTTTGACATTTTAATATGCTTATAATTTTTAAAAATTCTAGGTAATGAAAAATGTTGAAAATATGGAAAATTTATATTTTATAGATACACTGAAATTTATTTTTATTATTAGATAAATTTTAAACTGAATCAAATGTTAATGATATAATAAAAAATACGTAATGAAGATAATCGAAATGTTTTTTCCTTATCAGTTAACTTTTATTTAAAATACGTTTTTATTATATTTTACCTATCATTTTTTAATATTTGTATTATAAACATTATCATATATAAATTTTTACATTTCTGTTAATTATTTATAAGCACTGATTTTTAATATCAAAATGATAATTGTTCGGTTAATAAATTATTACCATTTTGTGAATAGATAAAAAATATTTCATATATTTGTTTAATGTTACTGATTATTTTGCCGTTAATAATTTACTTATTTTGATTATTTTTTGGTTATTTATTAAATTTTTGCCATAAAGAATTATTATTATTCTTTGTATTAATTATTATTTGTGATTATTTATTATGTTTATAAGTTATTTGTAATATATCTTTGTATATTATATGTTTTGTATTATTATAGAAATTATCTATCAGTTTATAAGTTTAGAATATGTGTTGTAGTTAACTTTTGCAGGCATTCTTACAATGCAAAAAATAATATTTATAATTTATTTGGTTAATAATTTGTGTTAAAAATCTATTCATATTTGTTATTACTTTTAGTATTTATTATTAACCATAAAGTATTATTAAATATATTATTATTTTTTATTTATTATTTTTATTAACTAATTGTTTATTTTATTCGGAATTTTAATACGTTTTCAGTATATAAAGATTCATATAAACGTTTGATACAGTAAGATTAAGGTATACTTTTGTTTTTATTCCTAATTGTAATGTGGATAATTTTTGTAAAGTTTTATTTTATTTGATAATATTTTATTTTAATAAAAGTAAAGTAATTTGATTAAATTATTTACTGTAAAGTAATAAAAATTTTAAGTTTAGGATAATTCTATATTTGGAATAATAAGTAAAAGATTGTAAGCTATTTTATTTTTAAAAGATATTAATGGAAATTGCTTAAATAATAAATTACTTTTCCTAAAATAATCCAATTTTAATCCTAATCATAATTTCAATCGACTTTACTTATGATAAAAGACTAATGAAATACTTTAGATTCAAAATTTTAGAATAATAAAAAAAAAGTAGAAGAACATTAACCAATTTTCTGAAAATTTTAACAAATTTACGTCCAAAGCGTTAAGGCGAAAAATGTTTATTTAACAAACTTTTTTCGCTATTTTATTCAGATTCGTTTTAGTTTGATAACATATGCTAAATCCGCTAATTTTTGAATAAATTGCTGTACAAATTGTTCCGTCTATTTCTATGAAAGATGTTGGATTATGGCCTAACAAATTGACGGCAATACAAGAGTATTCCTGGAACGTCAAGGTCCGTTTGCAATTTAAAATTTGGATGCCAATTTCAGTGAAGGAGTAAAACGTCCTAGTAATACTATCAAAGCCAAAAGTGAAACAAAAAAACTTAATCAAGGCTGTGGATGGTGTATTCACCAACGAAGAAAAGTATTTATTGTTTTTGTTGTAAACTGTTTGATGAACTTTGTCAATCAAGATTTAACACAGAAAATGATTTTAACAAATGGTGGAAACTTAATCCCAAAAAAAGTCAACACGAGTTGAGTCAACTGCACATTCAATCATTTTTCCGATGGAAGAAATTAGAAATAAGACTTAGACGTGGTGCAACTTTGGAAAATCTACAACAGCAGAATATAAGGGCATTCTTACAAGAATACTTGATATAATTAGATTCTTATGAAAACAAAACTCGCATACAAACCACCATTTGATTAACTTAGAAAGGACGGCAAATTTGAGACCGCCCCGGGCAGTAAAAGTTCGAGGTACGCCACTGATATATATATATATATATATATATAATATTTAATATTTGTAATATAATATTTATTTTGTGTTATTTCAAAATTATGTAAAAAAATCATGTGAAAAACGATTCGGTGTAAAGACTTATTTTGTACAAAAATGATAATATTTTAATTATAATATAATTTTTACGGACATTTTAAAAACACAAATTATATCGTAATTCTTTTTATCAATTAATATAAAAAAATTTAAAAATAGTTCAAGAAACTAAATAATTAATTTTTAAAAACAAAATATTTTTATTTCATCGACTCTAAATAATAAATCCCGAGAGCGTCTTTGAATATAATTTTACACATGCAATGACAAATTTAGTTTGAATTTTATTTAATTTATATAAAATTTCTTTAGATTTGATGTCAATTAATAAATAAAAAAAAATGAAAATTATATAATTTGTTATTGATGATGGATTAAAATTGAATTTAGATAAATAAATAATCAATAAAATATAATTTTTAATATTAATAAAAAAATAAGTTCACAATGGTTCTTTTCCTAAAATATCCATATTATTTTTTACTAGTTTAAACAAAAATAAATTCAAACCTAAAGGTTATATATATATATATATATATATATATATATATATATATATATACATATATCATTGAAAATTCAGTTTAAAGGTAAGATGGGATAACTGACTCTTTCACTTTCCTTTGGACGCTTTTGTTTTTATATTAATGTCATACCTTTATGAACTTCGGGTGGACAAGTGCACACCAAATGGTTCTGATTGGATTTTAAATGATTCTGTATCTGTTGTGCAATATATTGATTCATATGGATCTGTGATGGAATGGGAACTTGGTGCATTTTCCATTGGTTTACAGTAGCACAATTGTCGGATTGCGGATTATTAATTGAATCGATTTTGGAATTTGAGATTGGATGGCGACTGTTAGACATTTGAGGAGACATTTTGAGTATATTTCTATCAATCTAAATGATTTTTTAAATAAATTTTAATATTAAAGTTTAACATAATTTTAAAAAATTTATATCAATTATTCAAGTTGAAAAACATGATAAAGTTAATATTAAAAAAAAAATCAAATCGTACTTGATATTGTTGTTTATTAGTTCCAGAGTTTCGCATTTTATCGAGATTTACTGTTCTAGAATAAAAATTAATTTTTATGTATATTAAACAAATTGAATTGTCAAAGCGTAAGCTTTTCCATTAGAAATTCTAAATAGTAGTCATTTAAAAAAAATATTCATCAACTTATCACCAGCCAATTTAATGTATAATTAAAAATATCAAATAAATCTTTATAAACTCACATTTTAGAAAGTAAAATCCGATTTTCATAGAATAATGATTCCAGAAAAATTCAAAATTTAAAATTCACTTATGCTTTCGAATGGAAATTATTCATAACAAATTGGAATATTAAATGTTTGCGATTGAAAGCTAGCAATAGCTACTCAGATAAACTGCCATGATCTCATAAGCGGTACAAACAAGTCAACCGTGTGTGTATGCAGAATTCTGTGAGAGAAAATTTTCTTCCCCATGCGTGTGTGTCAGTCTATAAATTTGTAGATTCATTAATAAAGTTGTGTGCCTCTTCCATGCAGTAATGGGCATGAATCAATATGCTACGACCACAATGATTTTCTGTTCCACAATATTTATTTTAATCTAACCAGTTTTGATGTCGAGATTTAATTCTAAATATTTTTAAATTAATAGATGTTATGTATAGATTCAAATTTTACCGCTTCTTCCATTCAATTTTTTTCATGTATGAGAGATTTGATTGGAAATTACTTAAAATTTGACAATCTATCTAATGTTATTAGCACCAAAAATATATTCAAGTCATTTATAGTTTATATATAGTTGAGACTTGTTTGATAAAATTTGGTTTCATTAACCAATATTGTATGTATTATAATAGGAATTATTTGGTAATGTTAACTTTAAGAAATGTACAACTTACCCTGATGTAGTGCAGTAGAATGTTACCGAATTAAACTGAATCCCTTCTATGAGAGAACTTTGATTTCCGTGCAATGTATAACTTACATACCACAGTCGGAGGTTCTAAATCTTGCTGAGATTATAATTGTCATCCTTCAAAGAGCTACTTTGAAGCAATATATTCACTGTAGAAACACTAGCTGTAGGATTCTTATATTATTAGAAATAAAACTACTTTTTTCGAAGTCTTGGGGAAAAGTGTTGGGTGATATTGAATACTAGTGTTCTTTTTATCAAATAGAAGAAAACTCAACAAAATAAATTTGTTTAAATTCAAATTTATTTCACGTTCGTCAATAGCACTTAATTTACATGATCTGTACTATTCTTTTAACTAAAATAGGTTGGCAACCCAATCGATAACCACCTCTGCGAATTAGACTAGATTTCACCAAAGATTTTCCACTCTAATTCCTTCTAACTTTCGTCGTTGATCCTCAATTATATTTTAACAGTTTCCACCATTGTGGCAGTTTTTTTCAATTTTCTGGTTACTTTTATAGGACACTACTGTATCCGTCATTATCTAATCCAAATTAATACTGAAACTTTGGGGGAAATAAATTAACTCATCTCTAGTCTAATAGATTTGTTAGGGTTAGTCTGGGCTTACTAGGTGCTCGCCCAAGAAAATTATGTTAATTTTTAGAAAATTAAAAGTATTGGTTTTAAATAATTACTATATTTATATAATAATAATAAGTAATTACTATAAATAAATATATTCTAAATTAGGGAATAAATAATATAAAAATAGTATTAAATAATAAATATAGTAGTTTTAATAAATAATTTGTAATGTCTTTTTTATATAAATTGACCTGACAAACAACAATCTAAGTAGAAAAATATCAATTTTCTGATCAAATTTTTCGTGTAGTAAAAATAGTAGTAGTACAGTATAGAATAGTGATCTACGCAACTTATCTAATTGTGGATCAGTATATTTATCAAGTGTAATTTTAAAGAAAACAAAACTAAAAGCTATTGTTAACGTTTCGAAAGGACTTTGAGATAATATTGAGGAAAACGAATCTTGGTGACAGAAAGCAAAAGGCAAAAATAATTAGCCGAGAAATATTAATAAATATTTATAAATTATCAATATTATAGCCGAGCTAATTCAGTTTTCTCCTAACAGAAAGTGACTATCAATTGATAAATTGATTAAATCATTTGAAACAGTTACTAGAAAGCGTTATTTGAGTTGATTTCTTTTGGCAATAGTTTTCTAGGGAAACTGCCTTGCTGTAACATTTAAATAAACTTTGAGAGGGTAGAGAATAAGAAAGGTTGTTGCTGAGTCTTGGTGACAATCTATAGCGCAAAATTCTGGTATCCCTCTTCTTTTGCCTATCACATTTGAGCGAAGCAGTAGGTAACAATTAGAATCCAGCTCTCGCCACTTGGAAGTCTCTGAGGACGGTTTGATACAACCAATATACTTTGCTTCAGAATCTTGCTGCATTTTTCGGTATTTATATATTTTTGCAAACTCTTGTGTAATCCAGCTAAATCATATTTATATATTTATAAATAAAAGTTTAAAAACAGATCGAGTTATCTTAGTTATTCTAATCAATTTATACGTAAAACCTTTTGGAGTCAGGTTACGATTTGTGTTGATCGTTAAACCCACTAACAAACCCAACAGATTGACATCTCCCCTGTCAAATTATAAAACATTATGTTCAGTCAAGATAAAGATGTTTGGGTTTTAAAAATATTGTAAAAATTCGATTTTTGAAGTTATTTAACCTTTTGGCTACAGAAGTCAAATTTATCTTATCTGTCTTCTACCAGCTTTGGCTACGGAGATTGGATCTACTAGACGAATTTTAAGTTGCTCTATCTCATTAAAAGATACTTGCATAAAAAGGAAATAATTTTTGCCGGAGATTTGATATTTGAATTGTTTTACATTACACAAACGCATTATATGTGGCGAAATGGCTTCGACATAATCCTCAATGAAGTGTTTTTTTATTATAAAAATGTTTTCAAAAAGTCCTTAGCCAAAGCTAGAAATAAAATCAGTAGAAATTTTATTTCTTAAACACATGAATCCCAATAAAGGTTTGCATTATTTTATATGGGTAACTTCTGTTGCATTACACGTTTTATGAAATCATTATAGAAATTTGAGAAAAGCCTTTTTAAAGAAATTTGGGGTACATTCTTCGAAAAAATCATTTGCTTTATAGATCCTTTTTAAATTCTGACCTGAAAAATGCCTTGTGTATGGACTGGTCTCTGTTTATTTTCTCCTCTTCTTTCTAGCTGTTGTTACAAAGTAGTATTCCTCAATAATCTTAACTACTTATCCTTGCTCTCTCAGAATATTGAAAGCATGAAAAAATTTGGTTGTGGGAAACATTTATACTTTTGGGGATATTTTCAAAGTGGGTTCTCATCCTATACATAACGATTACACAAGAGCTAGTTTCCATGCTACTTCCAGATGTCAATGCTGTTTTTCCTAAGATGCAAAGATTTTCCAAAATGTTTCACCAGATGAAATGAAGCTTGAATAGTTAACGCAATTTTTGCTCACCTTAAGCCTACAGTGGATAAAATGTGAATACTGATTCTTTGCTCCAGCTGCTACATTTTCAGAAATATTTCGTCCAAATTGGCAGAAATTTCCTGTATTCGGCATTCTCTAAAGTCATTAATAACTGATGTTTAACCGCCTCTGACTCCATTTACCCAGTTATTCACATTTGGTAAAGATTCATCTTTTTCTTGCCTTAGAGCCAAACTTTGCAAACTTATTTGATGTCAAGTGCATCAGGATAAGTGTATAACGGTGTTAACTTGACACAGTTTTTACACTTATCTGGCGCGAAAAGAAATCTGAGCGCCTCCTGCATAATACTGATGGGAGCCATTAGCTCGAAACTAATATACTATTGAGAATTATACTAGATATCACTTAATGTATCGTAAATATATAAATGTCTAATAATTGTGATTTAACTGGCGACCACTCCGAATCAATCTATGTAATGACGAGGAGTCAAGTTCGAAAAGGATTACTAGAGCCACTTCCCAAAAAAACGATTTTTGAGTTGCGAGATTTCAATATCAGGCGATTTGAGGGAAAAGCTATTTAAAGGCTGAAAAATGGTTAACCGATATGGAGAAATGGATACAAATTAAAGATCAACAGTTAACAACAGTATTTAACCTATTGCTGGTTGACGAAGCAGAAATCCTTTGAAAGAAACCAAATCCAAACAAACGAAAAAAATGTCTGGTAGCGAGGCAAGGATGTGGTTCTTAGAAACATTCAAAGTTAAAAGATTGATTCTGAGCAAGATCCAAGAATTGAGTTCATTAAAACAAGGTATAAATGAAAGATTTGCAATGTTTGAGATTAAAGTACGTAAATTGATTAGTGAAGTTTATGATTCGGGTATGTCGAACTAAGAAATAGTGCAGGATGTTATTTCCAAATGAATGCAGAATGATTGTATTAAAAAATTACTGGCTACGAAACCAGACATGAAATTAGAAAAGACGAGAACTTTGGTTAAGACTTTCGAAACAATGGATAGAGAGACAGAAGTAATAAAAATTAATAATGAAAGAAATTATGCAAATGTTGTGCAAACTAATCATAGTAGAGAAAATGAGGACTGTTTCCAAGATGGAGGATATAAGAATTATAAGAAACTTTCAGTATTTATATCAGACCAAAGAAGATTTCCAAGACAAAATATGGAGAGAGAAATAAAACCGAGCAATACATTGTTTCAAAAGAGATATCCTACAATATCGATAAAACATAAAGCGACAAGATTATACAATTATAGTTGTGGTCTACCCCAAACAAATACAGAAAATCTTTCTCCCGGACAATGTTTTTGTTGTGAAGAAAAAGAACACTGAAGGTTTGAATGCTCTTTTAAAAATAAATGTCTGATACTACTACCGAAGATAAAATTTAAGATAAACGCGACTCAACAAAGTTCAATGGGCTGTTCCCATTTTTAAATTATTTTCGGTAGAAAAATCAATTTACATTCTACTTTACAATAAGCACCAGAATCCCAAAAAAGAAAAACACGTTAGAGTGAAATTGAACGCGGAAAAAGCAGGGGTTAAGATAAAGAATATGGATGGAAACAAGAGAGGTAGTAAACTTTTTGAAGAGGGGAGGTTTTGGTAAGAAAAGAATCACAAAATAGGAGAAAAGATTGAATGCAATATGAAGTCCCATACAAGATCATCAAGTTTATTTCACCATACCAAGTAGAATTCAAGACTGTAACTACCGTCAAACAGAGAAGAATTGAATGGCTGGAGAAATGGCAATAGTCCTAAAGAAGAGGAGAGTTATGTACTTTTAATATTTAAATGTTCTATTAAAAATATTTTAAGATATTGAAATATTAAGAGTGATTTTTGAAATTAATCTAATTTGTTTAAATTAGATAGATTTATCTAGTTTTAAGTTTTGGAATAAATAAATAAATAAATGTCTAATAATTGGGATTTAATTATGTCAGAATCAATTCGGAAACAGAGTAAGTAAAATGCAATAAAAATTAGAAATAAACTATAAATAAATTTTATTTAAATTACAAAGTCAATTTCAAATTTAATAATGATATTATTTACATTTAATAAAATGCCGCAATTAATGTTCATTAGAGTGGAACCGTTTTCTAGTATCCATAGGCGCCCGCAGAAATAAATCCAGGGGGGAGCAAAACCAAAACAGAGATATAGACATAAAGCTTGATACTTATTTTGTAGTAAAAAGTTGTGTTCTTTTATAGTTAAAATTAAAATAATAAAAATTGGACTGTTTCAACATTTATTTTTATTCATACCAAATATATAATGAGCCATTTATATGTACATAGATGACTTATACAGATAAAAAAATACACAGCTTTGTTATACAAATAACTTATTCTATAAAACATCTATGGTTTAATGACATTAAATATGAATCCCCAGAGGTTCTGGAGATATTAATATTACCCAACTAATTTATTTTGCCCAACTTTTCCCTATTGTAGTAATTGTAGCATTCTCCGATCTCGTCCGAAGCGATCTATGATTTCTGAGTAAAATCCTTTTTCAGTTAACTCATTGACTAAATTGCGATGTATGTACATCATACAGAGGGCATCAAGTCTGATTTCCGACATTGTCGAGCGCAACCAAGTTTTAACTTTGTGTAGTGTGCTAAATGATCGTTCTGCGGTTCAAGTAGTGGCTGGAATAATAAGACCAATGCAAAGAGCCCTGATTACTGACGGATAAAATAATTCTGCTGCCTTTAAAGCATCGAATACATTTGAAATTGATTCGCTAGCATCTTTATAAGTCTTATAATAATGATACCATGTTGCAGATTCTGCTTGGTAATTTAGAATTAAGTAGAATTTTCTAATAATATTTTATGACTTTATATTTTATATTTAAATAATCTTTTTTTTTCTTAAAAACCGCGAATTGGTATTTATTTCCAGAAGCCAGGGGGGCAACTGCACCCCCCTTGACCCCCGTTGTGGGCGCCTATGCTAGTAGCAGAATTTTCAAAAATGGGCGGAACTTTCAAAACTTTCGGGAGGATGCATAAAATAATTCAAATTCATCTGTTTTTGTTGAATTAATATTTAAATAAATATTGATCAATCCTTATGATAGGGTGGGTGATGCTTGCTGAGTTGTATCCTCTTTAGATGGTAGTAGAATTTTAAAAATTCTGGTTGTAACTTTAATTACTTGTCAATATTTAAAACAAACACTTTGATTTTAGTACTAACTGAATCTAGGAAAACACATGTTTACTTTGGAATATGGGAATAAAATAAGGCCATTAATCTAGTTCTGTTTGCTTGTTTAATTGCGTGTAACAGCTAAGATCTTAAAAGTTTTAAAAAATTTCTTTTCAGTCATTAAATCAATTCCCAGTTGAAGACAATCGCGAAAATCGCTGATAATTTATTCCAATTTTCGTGGCAGACCTCATTTAAACACGCGACCTGCCACCACCGATAAAAAAAATTATGTACGGAGTTGTTATAAAATGATTTAACGATAAATTATCTGACAGGCTGGTAAATTTAAATTTATTCAATACAAAATCACAAACGTATTCGAACAAATTAATTTTTTTAGTATTATACGACACCCCTCGTTAATTCTCAACATCAGCTTTTACAAATTCTCGGATATCACCAGGTATGTAGCACTTTCATACTGATAGATCTTTAGAGGTTGATTTTGAATTTGATGTTCTTTCTTTTTAAATATCAGTCTCAACATTAGCATTTCCTTACACAACAGTTTTTAAAGTGAGTGTCGCGAGCTGATGGGTGGCCAAAGATTTTAGTATTTTGTTGATCGGGATTAGTTGTGTGCACATTTACATTATATTTGGTGTAATAATTGAATTATAGGAACTACTGTCTTAATTTTTAACCATTTATCCAACCCTTAATAACAGTTCATTGAAGATTTGGGATTTCAAACTTGAAAGACTCAGTTCAAAAAAATATATAAAAACAGATAATTAAATTTAAAAATAAAGTTATAGTGGGAGGCTGAGGAGTTATATTTCAAAGCCAAATATTCACGGTGCAATGTTTTATGCCATTTATCCAAAGGTAGATTGTTAAGCCATTTGTCTACGGGGCATAGTCCTTATTACTTCTAGGCTTTTTAATCGATAGACGATATGTTCCAAATTTTATTTTAGGCTTTTTATTCTAGAAAAAATACTAAGGCTTCTTATTGAGAAAATATTATTAGGCTTTTTAAGAGAATTTATTTTTTTAGGATTTTTCATCGAAAGTCAAAAATACCCCCTGACTAATCTTAGGCTTTTAATCGAGAAATTATTTTTAGTTTTTTTTCGGTAGGTCAGTTTTAATTTTAGGCTTTTTAATCAAGAATTTATTTTTAAAAATTTTTAAAAATTTTTAAAAATTAAAAAAATTAAAAAAGATAATTGCATCTTAGAAACAAAATAAATAAAATTTTAAAATCATTCAATTGCTATATATATATATATATATGGGGGTCAATTCTCTTTCATTATAGTATTTTAAAGTTTAATTTTACGCGCTTTCTCAAAATATATATGTCTATATAAGCCTTGGAAGAGAGGGGTCAGAAGGGTCATTTGATACGGACCTCCGAATTTAGGGGGCCTGCAAAATATAGCTAACAGCACAATTAGAAACTTTAAAAAAGAATAAAAAAAAATATTCGCGCTTTTATGTAGTCCCTACATTTTAGTGCAAAAAAAATTATCTGTTATAAAATCGAATATAACTATGTTTTGTGCCGCGATCAGCAATGGTCCGGGATCGCGTAAATGGTCGGGCAACAATCAACATTAATTGGGATATTGCGAGAACTTTTGATTATTCTGAATCGATAAGTTCTTTTGCATCTCTAAAGACTCGAGAGGTACTTTTTTAAATTTCATTATTAAATTTCGTTTTCGTTTTGTCATTTATTGATCTAAATTTTAACTCATCAAAATTATTCAACTTTTGTAGTTTTTGATCAACAAAAAGGTTCAATTTATTTATTTTCAGTCTACAGGGATTAAATCACATCGAACCAAATTATCACATTAATATCATTGTTTCAGTCACATTATTATCACTATAAAGTTACCATAGTTATTTGAATAAATGTTATGGAATCTCGAACTTTCCTTACAAGCTTCATGGCAAATATTTATTGTCCTGAACATAAATATTTATTCTTTACTTATTGTACTCTATTGTATAATGTTTAAATTTCAAAATTTTTATTTTGTACCAATCATCTAACATAAAGACTAAAGGAGAGAAAACAAATACGGGCTTTCTAATGCAGTTCGCTGAACTCAGAGTGTTGATGGACCAGAACAATATCGGTGATGAAACTCACTTTTATAAGAGTACCAACCCTCGGTTACAGAACCATAGTTACCTAATAACGGTGTCATGTGGCCATAATGCCAAGGTTGTTTGAATGGTTTTTTTAGTGGCAGCAATTCGAGAGGAAAATGTCAAGAGACCATGTAGCCTATCACAGAGTTTAAAACGTGACATTCCTTACAGTGATATTATCTGATCATGAAGTGCTTCAATACATTAACAGTTATAGAAACGGAGTTTCCTTTTGTTGACTTTCATTCACTTGAAACAAGAAACATTCGTTTAATTGTTTAATTGTCAGGTTAGTACAAAGGTTTAATTTGATTATGTTTCACAAACCCACCACAAATTAAAATCAATTTGGGATTTCTATTGTTGTTGACTGAAATCATAGTAACACCTTAATTTCCAAACTCGAAACTCTTACGTGTGGAATCCTTCAAAAAGTTTCTAATTCCCACTAAAATTTTGCAATTTTATTTTAATCTAAGTCATTCGATTCAATCCTCCTTCATTAAAAATTCTTGAGAAATAAGGTAAAAATCATAATAGTCGAATATGGAAGTTAAAAAAAGAGTCGACAGATCGTTAAAAATTAGCCTACTGCAAACCCAAAAAAATAACCGACATCCAACAAATTGTTGGGCCAGAACACAAACGACCTTGTGAATTTTTAAATGAATCGGTAACACGCACGCAAATATAACATGCAAATTTAAATTCAAAACCTATTAAAACATCAATTAAACCCTATCAAATATGAGAAAGAAGATAATTACATATAAAATAATAAACACAAAAATAAATTAAAATAATAACAAAAAAGCAATAAGATACGCACGATATAAATATAAACATAACACGAAAACCCAAAAAATTCGACCGAAATTTGATAATTTAACAAAAAATGAAAAATTTCATGAAAATGAAATTAAAATCAAAGAATTTGAATTAGAAATAATTCAATAAAAATTTCAAATAAAAAATTATCAAAGTAAATTAAAAAATAATAAAAATTAAGATTAGAATACACTAGAAAATACCAAGGTCGAATTTTGTTTTACTAAATCAAAAAGAACACGCAAGGTTAGGGAGAAAAAATAGGTATATATACCGATTCATTTTTACACAATTTTAATCGTTTTGAATCGTTTTGAATCGTTTTAAATCGTTTTTACTACTAAAACAGTTTCTTAAAAATCTATTTTAGGTGAGTGAGAGTTTTATTTGGAAACTCTCTCCACGTCGCGTCCTCGCAATCTCGATAGAGCTCTGCTTGGATGTCGGCGTGGGGAGAGTGGTATTTTGTATGATTTTCGTTATGGACAAGTAATTGTTATATTGTTTTTAATATTAATAAAGTATTTATAATGCATAAAATCATTTTGTTTTCATTAATTATTTGCTAATTGTCGAAATTTTTCCGGCCCACAGCCAAAACACATCACAAGTCAGTAAAATCAACATATTATTCAGATTCGTGTAAGTGCGTGGAATATCGCCGATGATCTGTGCCCGTGAAGACCCGGCGTGCGGAACGCAGGGATCGGAATGTCAATATTATCCCATATAGAAGAAAGGAGAAATAAGGAAGTGGTCTTTTGGTTACTTCCTCGTTTCTCGATTTCTTTAAAATCGACCTAAATTATTCTACACACGGCTCAAAATCACCACACCGAGTAGTCCAGTGGGCGCTCATTAATTATAATATGAATACAACGCGCCTAAGGTCAACTAAGGGAAAGGTGACGGGTAATCGAAAATGGAATCGTTGTTTTAAACTAAAACTTAATTTTAAATGTGAATTAATAATTATGAATTTCAATATATTAAAGTGGATTTAGAGCGGCCCTAAATTATTACGCGACAACCATAACCTTATGGTAATTAGATCCTACTAAAATGGATTGCGATAGATCATGAACACCCGTAATTGTCCGCAATTCGATAAGTATACTTTTAGGAAACTGAAGTAAAAGAAATTTTTTTTTGCCGTACGCTTATATCAATACAATAATAATTTACGAACAATCCATAGATTTATAATGCCGCTTGAGTCGTTCAAATCATTCGAGGTAACCAAGATTTAGATAGCCTTTATAAACTCTTGACGACCCCGCAGGAAGCATTATTAATATATAGATAATAGTAAGCAAGGACAATTAATAAAACCAGCGAATACCCTAGTAACATTAAATTAGTATCAGTCAAAGGCAGAATAGCTTGGCATGAGAATTTAAGGAGTAAAAATCCAGACTCAAAGTTCCTTAATCAACTTACCGAATTCCGAACCCAACACAACTTTCATTCCCACTGACAGACTGATATATTGGAATTAATTATGAACTTACTAAATAGAAAAAAAATTTTCCCATAATTTAAATAAGTATAAGGAAAAGAAAAGCCCATATTAAATTACAAAAATCGTAATATATAAACTATCAAAATACCCAAAATAAAACAAATTAAAATTGTAACCCAAAGAAATAAAACCTCAAAAATAGAATTGTAAATCCAAAAATAAAAATACCAAAAAATCAAATTGTAAACCCAGAGATCCGGAGAGTCATAAAAACTTAATTTCTAGTTCCCTCAAATGAATAGCAATCCATACGTCCCGAAGATAGCAAGACCTCAACCCTGCCCATTTTTATCCTAGACCCACGACTCACCTAATCTGTAATGATTAATTCGAAAAATCCAATATCGGAATCATAATAACACCAGATAATAGTAACCACCTGAATAAAAATAAATTAACCTACTAACGCCAATCTCAAAGAGACTAACCAACCACCCCATTAACATATAATCGCTCATAGATGGAGAATTAGAGGGGGTTTCCAATATAGTCTTCCGTCTAATCGATGCCCACTACGAGTCTAATCTGTAAGAGAAATTTTATAAAATTACCCAAAACTTTTCAACGATACCCATAATATGTTTCTATTAAAATAAGTAACTGACTTCAGTTGAGCGGGTATGAATCTAAAAATGAATACATGAAAATGAAATTGGAGACAATACAGATATAAACCCATTAATGATTAAGCCATGAACTATTAACTAAACGAATCAATAAATTAAATATAACTAAAATAAACAAACCTGATTAGTAACCACTCGATCGCACCACTATCAATATTAGACTTTGGCACACCAGGTAGATCTCCAAATAAGCTGGCACACCCCATAGCGATTTCATTTCTTGCTGGACAAATTCATGATTAAGAGATTAGGAAAAATCAATTACTTGCCCGCCATCATGGTATTGAAAATTCTCATGGAAGTGGCAGATATCGCACACACCATCAGGCAAAGTGTGATTACACTGGTAGACAAGCACGGGACATACCCACCCACAGTGATTTGAATATAAACATACCGATCAGCATTCTTGGAATAGTGTATTAAATATGATTCCACATCAAGTTTTACATAATGGGAATGCCTCACCCAGAACATCTAGCGAGGGAATGGTACTGGATCCCGATCCACAGATTGCAGGTAAAAAATTCATACGATTTTTTTTTGGATATTAGTAACTTCGCAGATTTATAATCAATTTTTATCAATTTAATTATTCATATGTCAATACATGGTTAAATTTTGAAAACGTATGAGCATTTACATTTAGCTTTAATTGCAAATTTCTAATTAAACTTTTTGAGTTTCTATTAACCCTTTAAAGAATGTGGCAAATAGTTATGCCACCAAAATCTAAATCCTTTTCATCTTTAATTAACACGTTTTCCTAAACATTAGGCAGAATTATGATTGACCACCCATGGTAGACTAAAATATTTTTCTCAACTATACAAACTGAATCAAATTATGTGTTTCTTAAAATTTAAAAATATAATGCCTTATAAAGAGTTATGTCAAATGTAAAAAGTAGGAGTTATAACAGCGTGAAGTTCATTTCACCAACATTAATCGGTGCGATGGGATTTTGGATGATCAATCCAACAAGTTACTTTTATTGACCAAAATTATAATTATAATTATAATTAAAATTACGCAATAACAATAATGTAAAAGGGGAAAAACCTTTGTTATTACAAACGTCTAAATAATTCGGGCACAAAACCAAATAGTGATTAGAGATGGAAATCCAGTAACCTGGTTGTTTTTCTTTTCTTTTTTCGTACATTCGGTATCTGAAATGGAGTGAATGAACCAGGGATATCGAAATAAAATCAAACCCGGTATCTTGTGCCTCGTGAGCCCGAATAACTGATAAGAGATTATTATTTTGCAAAAATCACAACAAGCAGCATAACTAGAAAAATTATTTTTACAATTCGTATTAAATAAATATCAGAAATATTGTATGAAGTATGCTTTATTAAACTTTATCAAACTAGGTACAGAAATTCAACAATAAAGAATTGTAATATCAAAATAGCTAAATCCGCTGAGCCAGTTGGACAACGGTTATCTATATACATGTGTTAAAAACTTTTTTTTTTCTTATTATTTTTTTTTACTAGTTTGTAATTATTTCCATAATAAATGAACTCTTCTAATCACAATCCTTATTCAGAAAACTCCGGACTGATGTTCTATGTCCCTACCCATGTTGCCGATCGATGGAGGCAAGCGTGGAGACAATTCAGTCAAGACAGATGCCCCGAGCTTTCCCGACCGGAATCCCGACAGCTCAGCTGGCAATCGGGGAAAGTAACCACAACCCATGGCTGTCTGACCAACAATGGGAGGAGTGGAGCCCGGCTTGGGAGATCCGTGAACATGCCCGCCATCTCCTCGGTCGTCTCGAAAGCCACCAACGACAAGTAGACGTGCAAGTGATCAGGGCCCGCCAATACTTGGCAAACATTGAAGAAGACATTTCAGCCGGCCGGATCGCCAACGTCTACCGCCACTCACCTCAAGGCAAGGCTCCGCTTAATTATACTGGCGGAAGGACCAACGACCACCAGGAGGATCCCACCAGGCTCAAAGTTACTCGGGTTCGCAACACGAAGCGACCCGTGATGATATTTTCCAACTGTTCTCCGGAAGAATGGGTGGGGAGGAGGTTCACAGACTCCTGAACCGTCGTTCCATGGAGGGGACACTCCAGTCTGACCTAACATCATTAATGTGGTTAAATGTTTCCTAAATAAATAGCTTGTCACCTTAGAAGGCTTTTTTGTTTGATAGTTTTAATAGGAAAATTTTACTTATGTTTAATGATACGCATACTAAGCAATTCCGAGTCAATAACTAATAATTTAAATGTCATTAATTATAGCAATGGACTCCCTACAATTACTACGGACGAAACTGGCCCGTACCCAGCAAACCAACAAAGCTCTATACGACCAAATCATTCAATTAACTTGGGAAATTCAGCAAACGAAAGCCACCTGGGTGGACCCGACTAAGATCAAACCACTACGTCAAAGGCTCACCGCTGCTTAAAAGGGGTAGGCCGATGAAAAGCAAATGAACCAAAATCTCAGAACCCAGATACGGGGGTTGGAGGTCGCCTTGTCCACCAGTCAGGAAGGAGTGGCCGTAACTTACCCTCTCGTTTTCGCCCTGGCTCAGTTAGCTTACCGTGAGTCGGTAGCCACTCCACCATTGGCCTCAACCCCAGCTATAGCAATAACCACTAGCTATCGTCCAGGACGCAAGGAACGAGCCAGACGCCGAGCCGCGCGATTGCCAAATAAGCCTAAATAACGTTCAAATGCATTGTAGTCTGTAAATGATACATGTTTTGTTGTATAATTATATCAATCTTATGTGTGCTTTAGTCCAAAATCATGGCAGGATCTCTGTTATTTTATATTAAACTCCAACATTAAAATTGATGACCTGAGGGGGACCCATCATCGAAAATCGAGCATACGTCTTCTAACGACAGCTCGTTGAACCCAGGGATTGTCCGAGCAATTACAGCATTAGTAATAGCGCTCACTTTTTGCGGGCAAATCCACCCACTCGAACACATTTCCAACGTTGCCTAGCAACGGGTGCCGAGTGGTAGCTAGGAATATTTATATGGCGTTACTGGGGTAACCATAGGAGGATTTAAACAAACATCGACACCCTGTAACCCACCAAAATGGCAAAAAATTAGTCGATGACTTGATATAAGAATCCCAAAAGAATCGTCGACAATTTAATTCAAATAATTTTTGGGAAAAAGTTAATAGAAAGTTAACTTCATTAATTATAAAATCTAATAAAAATTAGTTATTATAAATTAACTAACACCCTTTTAAAAAAATTGTATTATTTTTGGCCCCTAATGTTTCGACTATTTTTTTAGGATTTAATATTGTCGGCTATTTTGTTGTACAACAGTTTCGATGATTTTTTCGGGTTTCAACATTGGGCGACGATTTTAGCTAATTAAAGATTTTTTTCTTTGGCGATTATTTTTTGGCTTCGATATTCAACTATTCTAACCCTCACCAGAAATAATTATATTTAAAGTACAAATTAATTATTTTATAAAATAATTCATCATAAATATTCAATTTCACTGCATAAAAATTTAACTATCAAATGTAGAAGTTTTAAATCTTTAATATCACTCGTATAAAAACATATTGTTTTATTATTACCTAATTTATTATATGTAATGTTTAAAACTAAAGTTTTAATTAGAAATTTTGTAGAATATGTTAAATCTTTCATTGGTAATTTTTTTAAATTTGCTTAAAATTATTTTCTTTTTAAACTAGGTTATGATTTTGCCGTATTATCTAGTTATCCAAATGTAGGATGTCCACCAATTAATTTCGACATAAATGCTTTAATGATGGAACATATGGTTTATGGAGTTCCCAAAAGTAGAAGATCTCTTGAAATTAGAAGACGTATGAAATTTAATAAATACAATTTGAGTCTACGAAAACTTAATCCAGATATAATTACCTGCCCTTTTTGTGGATATTGGCATGAAAAAAGTTGCATTTGCAGTAAGACATTTTAAGCTATTACCTCATTTATATTTTTATTAATAGCCAATTGTTACATGGATACAAGAAGTGAAACTAATGTGTTCAAAAATAAATTGAAAGAAGAAAATGAAGCAATACTAAATCATATAAACTTACACGGGAGAACAATTGAACAATCAGCTACGAATGAGATTGTAGAAGTAGATACGAATAAACCTCGATGGTTTCCCAATATATTTAAAAGAAAGAAAGACTAATATTAAAATGTGTTTATAATAGTGAATTGTTTTTAATATTGTCGTTTACTTTAATCTTTATCCTATTTATATGATGAATTTAAATAATGAATTGAATTATTGTGATGCACTAGTACGTTGTATAAATATTTGTAGAGAACGATAAGATTTATCTATATCCCAGTAATTTCTCTTAAAGACAAATTATTTATTATGATTATTTAAACAAGTAATTTCTAAATTTTATTTAATAAATTAAGTGCTCTTACTTTATATAAACCGTTTTGAAAAGATAATTTAAAAATATTTTATAATTTTACATTTATTTACATCTCGGTGCTAAACATGGAAAGTCATAAAGGACGAATACAAATCTGATGATTAATGTTTTGTTTGCTCTTATGGACCTTATAAATTGACATCACTGTCATTTGGTTGTAGACATGACAGAATTGAGTATTGTGTAGGGTTAGTGGTGGCTATGACCTTGACACCCATCATACAGTAATATGTGCCTACCACTGGTTACCCGTCGCTAAGCAACGTTGGTAATGTAACCAACGGCTCTTACTGTCAAAGGTGAGCTTTGTTTCCAAAACTGCTAACACCCGGCCTACAGCTGGTTCAGTGAGCTACCGATGAAAGGTCTGTGCTCGTCTTATTCGCTTAGGTCCCTTACATTCCTCGCTTACTTATGTTAGTTGTCATTCATTCCATATATGGACTACCTTCATTCTCAATAGGTTTGATTTATAAAACAACCAAATTAAATGAAAATACTTTTATTTGTAATACGGTACAATTTAAATCACATAATAGGGAAATTTCAATCCGTTCGTTGTTTTTGTTGCTTCTGACGTGCTCGTTTGGCTCTTCCTGGCCTTGTGCGTGACTTCAGTTGACTTGGTCGTTCCGCTGGATTCATCTAATTTTGGTAGGCCACTTGGGCTGGGCAAATACCAGAGGGTACGTGACCGCCCTTCCTTCCTGGTTTGCCGCCACAGCCAATTCTGATCCATGGATTTGGATCTTTTGAGCCTGGTTTAGGGCTCTTTCGTCTTGCCAGCCTTTCTGAGCGGCATCAATTTTTTGATATATCCGTTTTACTCTGGACTGCTCGGACCACGTAGTCTTGATCCACTGGAGTTCACGGCTGAGTTGAATGCATTGTTGGTGCAGGTTGTTGTTCTCTCGGCGGAGCTTCTTTAGCTCTAGTTTAATTCTTTGGATGGCATCCATGGCTGCAACATGTGAGTAATATTAATATGATATATTAGATACAACATCTAAATCATTTAATGGTCCTTGGATGAATAAATGCTTTCCATAATGTCTTATCTAAATACTATAACCCACTATTCTTTCGCGAATTAATATTAATAAAAAACTTTTTAATTCAATTAAGCCTTATACAAGTAATCAACTCAACAATCAACAGAAACAACATTTATTTCTCGTCATTTATTACAGCTTCATTAATTGTTCGTTTTCGCATCAGCTACCTTCAAGAGTACACGCGATATTCTTCACCTCTGTCCTCCAACATGTCCCTGATCTCTGGTTGGAGTAAGCTTTTGGGGACGACCAGATGTATGGGCGCATTAAGCTTTAAAAGTTTTGGATCTTCTGGGTCGTAGGCCACTCCATAATTACTCCACTCCACTAGTGATATCTCTATAAGTCCGCGCCAGGCGTTCCCTTTGCCGTTTAGCCAGGTGCCTATATTGTCGCTCCAGTTATTCGAATCAGTGAAGCGCTCCTTCCGCCGCTTGTCGGATTTCCTAGCCGAATTTCTCCCTTGTTCCCTCTTGATCAAGATACTCGGCAGTTCCGTATCCGTCTCCCGGTCAGCTGAGTTCCGATATGGCCATTCGGGAGTACCATAGGTTGATATGGAGTACCCCCGATCCCATAGATCCTGGTGATACCTCCCGGCAAACCTGTTTGATATCGTCAGTGTGGCTACTCGATCTACCTGTTAGAGTTAATAGCAAGTGAAATTTATTAGCGTCCCAATATTTATTCCTAGTCGCTGTTCACAACTCGGCTCTCTACTCCATCGTTCCCGAGTTCATAGGGCACGGGTTTTCGCTCTTTTAGTCCTATTAGGTCGTTCCTTTCCAAATAAAATGACCCGTTTTGACTTGGTCGTTCTATGCATTAGCTTCGATAAAGAGCATACAGTCATCTAACCGTCTCTAGTTTAATATCATAGTGGGAACAAAAGTGGAATCAATAAGTGGTTGTAAAACCAATAGTCGGCTCCTGGTTCCACTATCTAACTGAATTCAATTAACTTATAAATCGGTTTTTATGATGATCCTGGGTATATTCCGAAAAAATTCCTTGTGGATAACTTATATAATCAATTTCTAGTGTGAGATTATGGGAAGCAAATCAATTTATTACGACTATAACTACGTGAACTGCGCGCTATTTTAATTTAAAAACCAAAAATCACATTCAAGAAAAACTCGACATCCGTAAATAATTTCTCTCATTAAACGAGCATTACTATGTAGCAAAATGTGACGATTACCAACAAAAGGGAAACAATTAATATTACTAAATCAGCTCTAACAATAATTAATTATTAATATGTAGGGTCTGTGATTACTTCGACAAGAATTTATGAACAAAAATTATTTCTTAAATAATTAAATAACTATGCTTTCAACAGAAAATATATTAAATTAACCAAGTTCGAAGCATTATGGTAAAATCGGCCTTACCTGCCGAGTTATCTCCTACATAGGTTCCTTCATGGGAACATATCCGGGCAGCCTCAGTTTCATTTCGTCGGGCGTGGACTAGTCTCTGTGTCATCATATTCCTCTCAGTAACGGAATCAGCCTTCTTCGTCATCTCCACGCTACATCCATCGCGATTTGTCACAGATAAATTTGGCATAATTTTCAGGTTACGAAGTACGAATATACTGATGATTGTTGTAGTTCAGCCCGTATTTATATCGGCTGTTGATTTCTCTTACACGTAGACGGGTAGAAACTTGACTTGGTGGTGGCGTTTACTGATTGGTTCTCATTTGAAATTTTCTATCATCGATCGGTGAGGGCTGTAATTTTCTGCAGTGGATATCGCCTTGGCGTGTTGGTTATTTCGTATCCTCTTCCACTCGGGTAGGGGTGTTGATAGTGGCATGTCTTATATTTTCTGGAGTTTCATAATTCGACCTCAATATTTCTTTTGAAAATCATAACTCTTGGTTTTTTATCCGACAGTAAGATAAAATTGTTTTACAAATTTATTAAATTCTTCCTCAATTAAGGTCCGATTTGTACACCATATTAACCTGGTTATACTTGTCACACATTTCTCTCAGTTGGCCATTGCCGAGGTCTGTGCGTTGGTCTTTCAATTGCCGTTACCCTAATTGGGCTGGTTTTGGCGGATCGTAAATGTATCGTTCTGACGCTGGTGGATATATCTGCAGTGTCAATGGGTGGAAGTCGCGGCGAGTATCTTGTGATGGTTCTCATTAATAAATAGATTATTGGGATTCGACTTTTTATTTTTGATTGGGGTGAGGCTGAATTAGTATCTTACACTGATAGCTATTATAAGTGTATATTCTCAGTAGTTAAAGGATGAATTAGGATGAACTTGGTGGTTAGGTGGGTTTATCGCTATTATTTTATGGTTAGTAGATCAGGCATTTGGCCGACGATATCGTTTAAATTTTTAATTACATTAACCAGAGTATCTAAAGTAAGGCACTAGTGGGAGCTTGATATTTAATTATTACGATATCTATGGGAAACCTTTTATTCCGCCTATTCCCATTTACTCCCTAATTAATTAGTTTCTGTTCGGTTCTAGTTAATAAATTCACGTTAATTCTACTTTATTGACTGGATTAGTTCCACGTCTTATTAGCAATATGGTTTTTTAGTAATTAAAGGTTTCCACTTAAACCTCTCATTATTTACCAAATTATTATTTTATTTTCCCAAAATAGTTAATAGAGTTTAATTTGACACATCCGTTACATCGAATTCAGCAAGCTCCTTTCCCTTTAACCTCAAATTGTTCCTAAGAGATTTGTATATTCATATTAGATTTTAAGAGTGTCCACTGGACTACTCTGTGTTATAATTTTAGCCGATGGGTATCAATATTTTAGGTCGATTTTTCGGGAGTAGGTGGAAAGGGGATCAACCAAAAAACTGATTCCCGATCTCTCCACTGCTTTTATAAGTGCAAATGATTTGACATTCGAGTCCGTCGTTACCCACGGTGAGATCTCTCATGGGCACGAGCTGTTGGCAGACTTACACTGCTCGGTAAATATGTATGAGTTTAATATCTTGTCGGTGTGTGGCTGTGGGCCGGAAAAATGTCGACAAAAGTTAAATTCAAAAGAATATAATTATTCGTCATGACATTGGTTATTCATAAAGGCATTTCATTCAATCTCATCTTTCATACGTAAATTGTCATGCTCACTTTTAAATTCTTTTAGAGTTTCGGTTAAGTGGCGATAGTTATAAGTGATTCTTTTCTCAAGTGATCGAGCGGTTATTCAGTTCAGCAAAAAACTGAAGGTTAGATTGAAAAAGTTTTAAAATTATGTGAAAATGGATTGATATTTATACCTATTCTGTGACCCTAACCTTGCGTGTAAAATTTGATGCGATAAAACAAAATTTGACCTTGATATTATTTGTCTAATCTAATTCTAATTTTTATTATTTTCTGGATTTAACTTGGCAATTTATTCATTCAATTTTTATTTAATTTATTTCCACTACAAATTATTTTATTTTAAGTCAACATTTTCATTAATTCTTTATCTTTGCGTAAATTGTCAATTTTCGGTCAAATATTTTGTTATTATTATGTTATTTTTATGTTATTTCGTGCGGATCTTGATGCACTTGTTAATTATTTTAATTTACTTTTATGTTTTTTCTATTTTCTATTTTATGTCTTTCTCGCATTTTAGGGTGGTTATTTGGTGTTTATGGGTCTGATTTTAAATCTGCCTGTTGTGTTTGCGTGCTATTTTCAATCCATTCAAACAAAATATAGTGTTAGCCCAACAATTGTGTCTCTGGAATTAAATGTGCACAAAGCAGCTCTGAAACTGGAGAGTGAAGGCATAATGACTCTTTCTTCAAATAACAGAGCAAAGTGTTCAGAAATATACCTAGACTATTGTACTAAACTGTCGTGTTTATGATTTTACGTTTTCCAAAATGTGGGTTTTAAATTCTGACTATTTAGCATTAAATAATACAAAAAGTATAAAAAAGGGTGAAAATGTAAAAAAATATGTAAAAAATATATAATAACATTTAAAAAGAATTGAAAAACATTAAAAACTATCAAAATTAACCAATTTCATCAAATTGGCTCCAAATTCATACAAAATCTGTAAACCAGGAGAAAAGTGATGAAATTTGGTAAAAACGTGTAGGCTTTTTGTTTTACCGCATCAAAAAAACATGCGTGTAAAACACCCCTATATAAGTCGATGCCAGATCGACATTAATAAATGCTATTTTTCTTAAAAAATACAAGTCTCAAAAATTTTGCTAATTTCTCGAAGAATCGTGACGCCTTTTAAAAGAAGTAAAGAGGAATTATTGTCCTTTTATATTTTTAATTTTAATTTTTATATATGTTATTTACCTTTAATTTTAGTGAAATTCAATTGAATTTATTTTATCATGCAAAATTTAAATGGTAGGTCTTAGGAAATACCCCACTTTAAGTTATTAGTTTTGATTTTAGGTTTATGAATGTTATATGTACCAAGTGTTAATTTTCAAATTATATAATTTTTTTGTTGAAATCTTAAATTGTTCCAATAATGTACAATATTAAAATAGTTTCCTTGCATCGATCAAGTCCCAAAGAAGCTTTGCTCCCATGGTACTTGACCTATACAAGATGCCTCATGACCAACCCTCTATTATGATAATTAACGTAAAATCATTAAATCACATAATATCATTAATAACCATTTATTGTATTCATTATTGTGATTATCATTCTTAATTATAATCACGTATAAATTACTAATTGTATGCTCATTATTATTAATCGTTATCAAGTTCAAATCATTAACCATCTGATCGTCGAACTACATGCATACACGAAATCAGAATTAATTTTTCACCAACTAGTCTAAAACTAGTACTTCGGTGTGGAGGTACCCGTAGTGAATGATAGTTCAACGGGTCAGATCTCCTCTCCAAGAACCTCAACGTCAAACCCTCAGTTGAGAATGAATGATTATGAGGAAAGAGTAAATAAGGCAAAAAATTGGAAGAAGAAAATGTCACTAGCAAAAGAAAAACCAGAGAGAATAAATAAAAATATCAAATGAAAAGAAATTTGAATAACGAGTAACAGTTCAAAATAACTTATGAATTTTTAATGGATAACAAAATCAAGCCAACACAAGAAAAGAAAAGATCCCGGGTAGATATTTTGAATATGAGTACATAAGTTAATAATGAGAAAATAAGTTCAAAGATCGTTTTTATTTGAAAGAATTTTTTTTATTTTATAATAATAACTCATTTCAGGGCATAATAATTTTAGGTATCATTTTCTGAATTAACTTGTTGACGAAATTCTTTGATAAAATTAATTATAATCTTAAATATTTTTAATTTTTAATTTTTATTAAATTGTATCATCGAGAGAAACCAGCTCCAATTGAAACCGAGGTTTAATTCACTCTAAATCATGATGCCTGCCAACTGAATAATACGCACGAAATTCGGAAAAGAGGAGAAAAGAAATTGTTAATGCTGCCGATGTTTAAATAAAAATAATGTCAATTTTTAGTTTGTTAAACAAAAAAAGGAAAACGAAATAGAATCATAATTTATTATTTTTATATTTTATTTTCAACAAATAAAATTCCATAAACCTTATACAAATTTACCATGAAATAGCAATAGAAAATCAATAGAAAAGTTAATACGCATCCCTAGAGAATATCCATTAGGAAAATTTTTCTTTTATAAATAATTATAATTAAGTATTTTCTCTTCTGATAGAACCCGCCAGGATCAAAGAATCGGTCATACAACATGTAGTAAAAATTCCAACCAATTCAACCTGATAAATTTTGACTAAATAAGTGTTATTACTTAAAAATTAAAATCATTATTTGAAAATCATTGTCTGGTTTGAATCTTTAGGGTAATTTTGTTGCGCTAATTGATGCGGGTAAAACTTACCAAAGAGTCTAGAGACGGAGAATTACATGATTAAATTGATAAAAAATTTCTAACTTGTGATATGCTTACTAAACCAAGATAATGAACTATTTGTTCAAGAACACGACGATAATAACTCAAAATTGGAATAAAATCAGAAAATTGTTAATAGAAACTAAAGGGAAAATTAAAAAAAATTGACTAAAATAATTCCTCACCATGAATTGTGGTGCGAAAACAGAAAATCCCAATTTATTTTTAGAAAGGAATTTCTTGTTTAAATCGATAATTTTTAGATTTTGAAATCTGGGATTTTAAGAGGGAAGGGATACGAATTTAAAAATTTGGATCACATTTTCGATTAAAAGCATGCTTTTAGAACCTTATACATATGTCACTCGACCAAACTACTCCTGAAATTAATAAATTAAACTAAAATCTCCTTGAAATTGACGGAGTTCCACATAGATGTTACATCATTTCACAAACTATTATATTTTATCACAATATATACATTTACCTTGAATAATGTTTCATAAACTTCATTGCTATAAAATTATTCCAAACCGATTGTCGATTTGATCTAAAATTTCTTCCTAATTATTCTAGTGCAACCTAATCAAATTAAAACGGTAGACGCAGGGATGTTCCCAAAAGACGTAGCCCACTACCACAATGAGGCCCTGAAACAGAGTCAGCAAGCCGAATCAATGATACAAAAATGTCGCCGGATGGAGGAGACCTGGACTCGGCCAGAAAAGGCAAAAAAATTGAACCAAAAGAATGAGTTATTAAGAACCCAACACGCTGAGATGGTAGTCGAAATAAACAAATTAAAGAAAGAAAATTACCAGTTAAAACTAAAATAAACGATAAGGAAAGAAATTGGACACCACCTAAGTACGGTTTTGAGGTTTGATCCAAATGTCACATGGCCCATCTCAAGCTCTACTCCAATTAATACCACAAAACCTAAACGATCCACAATCAAAACCGAATGTCACCCCAGCAAAGCGGAGAGAGAAAGAAGGTGCAGATTGAAGACAGCCCGTTTACTGGGTCAAATAAAGAAATTTGGATCCATTTCTTCTGACAACCCCAGATAATCTTGTGATATATATAATAAAAATGTTCTAGGTTTTAAATCGATGATAGTTTGCAATAATTTAAATTTTTTGATAAATAGCAGAACTAAATAAAATGGTTTAATGATCGATATTATTTCAATTAAATTAGCGATAAAAGGACCCATAGTTAAAATGAACATGAATACCTTCTGTGGTAGCTCGTGAACCCAAAGGTTTTCTAGAGTATTAGAAGTCATGGCAATGTGGCTCACCTTTTACTAGAAATCGCCCATTGGAATACATTTCCAACGTCATTTTTGATGGGTATCCAATGGCTATAATTCTTATGCGCGCATCTGGTGGGATTTCCTTGTAAGTGGCCGAGAAAAATCTTATATTGTTTATCCATCAGGTGCCCAGCACTATTGTAGAGGTATTATTACGTTCAATACTTACAGAAATGTCAAGTTTGTACGCTTGCCAATTCAATGTTGAGCATTTACTATTTTAGTTCATCTAATTAAATCTTCACATGAGCCGAGTCAGAAATAGAAATAGAAAGAAGATCACTGTGAGATAAATCTGACAATTAATTTAAATTTAATATAAATATTAAATTTATAACATTATGGTATTAAGTATTGGTATGATTGCAGTTCATTGACTTCACTCAAAAACTAAATGTGCATGATTAACTTCTCCAAGTTCTATTTGACTGTTTTTGTCTTGTTGTGATTGAACGAGATTTGTCGATGAAATTTAAACTCGATCTGATTCCTCGTGTTCACAATCAATATAATTAAAGAAGTCAATCCCAACAAAATCTTTATTTTTTAATTTTACAAAGTTTCCAACTTACAAAAAACAAAATCCAACAAGGTAAACACTTAAAAGGTATCACCCTCAATCGTAAGATAAAAACACAAAGTACTTTTTCTTTAATTATCTTCCGTCGCTTTTCCCGGAAACTTTCAGAATAACAAAATAACTTACTTCGATTAACTGGTTGCCTTCGTTTATTCGTCTCTGCATTTATAATAGTTTCTCGCCCATAAATTTTGCTGCTTCAATCTAATAAAACTGTAAACACGAACACGTTTTTGAAATTTTATTTTACAACATTTTCATAATATTTTAACAACATAAATTATTTAATATTATTACATCCACACCAGATTCTTCTGAATCTTCAGCAACTCTTTTTCTGATATCACCCACGTGCGGCGGCATATCATATCGATATTATTACAGAATAAAATCAATAATTTAATAATTACAGATGATAAGATAGCTTTAAAAATATACGAATAGAATCTTCCATACATCTGACTAAAAATTTTGTATTTGATAATGGTTTAATGATATGCTCGATTTTCTATCTTTCTGTGCTTTTTGATTCAAATTCGGTTTTAACCATACTGGGTCACCTGCAGAATATTTTGCTTCGATTATTATCTCTTTTTATGGTAGCTTGGCAAATTCAGTCTTGGGTTATATTTAAGTTATATTAATAATCATCCAGTTGGCTGATACTCTCGTTAATACATCAGCCTTGTTATTTTCTGAAGATAGAGAGAAGGCCGATTTCATCTAGGAGAGTCGCGCTCAAAGACAAGTGATTCAAGAATTGAAACGGCAGAGACCTGGCTGCGAAAAATGCTCTGCAACTGAATATCATCCCAGATCATCATGTCCAATGTAAACCTCTCCATCCGGCCTACAGCGATCTAATCCATCATACTCCTGAAGAATCTCCAAAATTGACTGCCAAGACCATTATAACTTCCCATTGACATAACCCCAGCAAAAACCGTTGCCGACGAGAGCGTCGTCAAGCGGAACAAGTTTCCCTTATGGCAAACATCACCTGTCTGCTCACCATACTTACCGGGGATGAAGCTTCAATATCCAGCTCATTGGCCTCCACATCGTCAACAGGAATTTCATCTATCACTCTGGAAGACAATATCATGAAGTTGTAAATGGATATAGGAGCGGTTGCAGCTACTCTTTCCATAAAACCACCAATGACTATCGTAGCCCAACAAGCAGCTAGTCTAGTAAACATGTGAACGGATGAATTCGGGGACGAGCTTCAACATAATGTGGACCATCAATATTAGGGTACCCAAACACAAATACTTCACAACAGATATTGATGAATGAGTTCCTTTAGGTGTTCTTTCCGTTAAATTAAATATTTTCTTAATGATTTTTTGCGCGTTTCGTAATTGAATTTATTTTATGATATTGGTATTTATGAGTAGGAAATCGTATGACAGAAGTAGTTCAGAAAGTTTAAGTTTAACGTTTATTATTAGTAAATTTTCATTATGAATGTGTGAATGGAGAGTGTATTAAGAGTAGGCTGAGTATAATTGAAATGATGTCATGAAGTAATTGTCAAGGATCTAAATAAAAGTTAATAATCTTCAGATAGCTCTAATTCAAACGAGACTGAGTTAAACAAAAGAGAATTGTCATTAAACGATATACTTTGTCTTAAGCAAATTTTTAATCTAAAATTTTAATATAAGGAATTTTTGTGTCTTTAAGTTAAGTAAACTTTTTGAGAGTTAAATTTTCTGGCAATTTAAATGTAAGATAATAATGTCGTTGATGAAATTTTAAAACCAGAGTTCAAGTTACTTAAAGTTAAGTATAATAATAATCTTTATCTATACAACCAGGCTTGTCAGACCTCCCGAAAAATATTGACTGAAGATTTATACTTAAAATTCTTGTTTGATTTTTTAATTAAAAATACTTTTGGGTAACTGATTGCCAATACTAAAAAAATCTTCGGGTGCAAAAGTTTAAAATTAAAAATGCACAAAGTTTAAAAGAAAAATAATTTGCTGGAACTCGGTATCATCATCAGGTAGACTCACAGTGAAATTTTTCAATAGTAAGACATCAATAAATTATCAAATAAAACTCACAAAAATCAATAATTCGGAAAATCGATATATAATAAATTCACATTAATAAATATAAAAATAAAGAAAATCGATTAATTTATTATATCATCAAACCTTGATTAATGCTATCGG
Organism: Schmidtea mediterranea; assembly: GCA_022537955.1. Lineage (NCBI taxonomy): Eukaryota > Metazoa > Platyhelminthes > Tricladida > Dugesiidae > Schmidtea > Schmidtea mediterranea. The sequence goes on from CM039680.1 coordinate 234,688,375, forward strand.
ATAAACACATTTGAAAAACACTCAACAACACCAGCAGCAGCACACAAATTGATCGATAGTGAACAGAATAAAATCAATAATTTCATAATTACAGATGATAAAATAGCTATAAAATATACAAATAGAATCTTCCACACGAATCACGATCAGACTTTTAATTAATCCGAGAAATTGAATTTCACTTTTTCAATGAATTTATGAATCCCTATTAAATATAAATATATATATATATAGAGAGAGAGAGAGAAAATGGGGGAAACAATTTCACCTTAATCGAGGAAATATTGTCATTTCCACCGGTGACATTTCCATCTCCTCCGACATACATTTGAGTTTTAGTGGAATTCATTTTTCTAGATCCGACTTGCGTATTTAATTCCGCAATATGAATCGACATCTCCCTCATTTTGTTCTCATATTGGATTCTAGTCAAATCTAAATCCTCCTGAATATTAATAATCGTCTTCGAGTTTTTATTTTTTTATTGGTGAAATAGATTACTTGGCTTAATACTAGTTTTTGCTTCATGGACTCTATCTCATCACGTAACGCATTGCTTTCTTTTTGCTCTATTTCCAATCTATTGACCATTGACTTGGCCTAGCAAATAAGTTTTTTAAAAATAAAAAACGTAGTAAATCGGGTGATTCTGTGAGGCGAAAAGTCACTGGAACATGGGACATACGTGTCTTATATGAAATGTGATAAAGCTTTTTTTATTATAAGGACTTTTTTTTGTTTTTCACCTCTGATTTCTTTATAAGTGACATAATATTTTCTACAAAATTTGACTATGAATCAGATTTATTTAAGGTGGAAATTTTTCAAATTAAATTTACCAACATTATAAATTAAAATAAAAACTAAAAATAAAATATATTCACTCAATTCCAACAAATGTTATAAATCTATCAAAAATTTATGTAAAATTTATAAATGAAAAATTATATAAAAATATTTAAAAGAAAATAATAACTTGTTTAAAATATATTAATTAATCCATATTAATTGTTATATTATTAATTTTCTTTCATAAATTAATAAATAAATAAATTTAATTAATTAACAATTATATAAATTTTGGATCATGACTAAAAATTTCCCTATTGAAATTATAATATAACAATATATTGATTTATTAAATAATTAATATGACATCTGTATTTCCAATAGACTAATTTGAGCAAATGATAATAAGAACTGATGGCTTAGAATTGATCCATTTTCTTATGAATGAAGATCTGATTTTAAAAGAATTCTTTTGCCTGTTTTGTACAAATCCAACGACACTAACAAAATACAAAAGAAATATTTATGGATACGCTTGGCGTTGCTGTAACAAAAATTGCAATAACTTTCAGCTTTACTTCTCTCTAAGGAGTGAATCATTTCCAAGTATTTAGCTAAGTAGAGTAGATTCAGCATTAAAACAAATCTTGATTGTGCTGATGCTACTGTTGCAAAGTTTTTAAAAACTGATTTAGAAAATGCCAGTGCCTGATTTTAGAAGATCATAACCCGATGGTCATGGATAGCTCACCTATAAATGTAAAAGTCACCAAGAAAGATCTACAGAAAACAAGACGGATACCATGTGTTTTGTCGAATTCCCAAATCACATTACCAGAGCCTTTGCTATTGTAATACCTATTAAGGAAGCTGCGACTCTTGATCCAATATATGCGGCCAAGTTGCAAATAACTCAGAACATTTTAGGTTATTCTAATATTAGGCTGTATTTGAAGAATCAGGTTTTCCGGTTTCAATTAATTTCCGTAGGATAACGATTTCTTGTGACTCAAAGAAATCCACAATTATTGATCAAAAATATTAAATAAATCTGGCTTTCAATCAGTAAATTGCTATAATCTCCCCAATACTTCAACCAAACTGGAAAATTTCCATTCTAAATTAACGAGCTTATATATAACTATTCCCAATCAATCAAAATAGGAGATTCTTTCCGGAAAGAAAACCGTTCATTTTACTGTTTCAATCACCATGTGTAGGCTCACCCGTGCCAACCATTAATTCTATCAATGTCAAAAAAGTATTTGTTTTTCTTCTCTAGAAATGATTGATGAGATCGATAAATCTTTAAATAACTAATTAATTAGTTTGCATTTTATTACACCTGACCTCCCTAAGTCTGCTTTGTGTTTTTCGTCTAAAATATGTTTATTTTTCAGTCTGTCACTTTTATGTATCGTATCAATTTGTGTAATGCACACACATACAAATTAACTATTATTATTAAATTAATCTATAAATTAACTATTTTCATTTTACATCAATTTTAATGATCTTTAATAGTATAAATCGATATAAAATATGATAAAATTAATTCCAATCTTTTAATAGCAACGAAAAGAATTTTCCACATATTTAACACAATCAATATATAAATTAATTATTTTCATTTTACATCAATTTTAATGATCTTTAATAGATACAAATCGATATTAAATATGTTAAATTGTTTTGATTTTTTCAATAGCAAAAAAAGAATTTTCCTCTCAAAAAATTAAAATTTCACACAACCAGATTCCCGACAAGATGCGAAAAAGTTGTCGCAAGAAAAAATGTATAAGTATTTTTGCAAAAAGAATTTTTCAAACATCTCATACTTTAGTGAGATAAAACAAAACACAAAAATTGCACCTTTACACAATTTTGCACTCAAAAATCAATATTATCATTTTGTTAGAGTGCAAAAGGAAACTCTATTTAAACGTTCCTTGACTATATTTAAAAATAAAAAGTGCCCCAGATTATAGTTTTAATTACAACTGCACTCAAAAATCAATATTTCACTTTAAAAAAGAAATTCCATATTTTACCTTCTCTACAGACGATTGTTAATAAATATTCCAACATTTCGCAAAACGAAAGTCAATTTTTAAGGTGATATCATAACATATAAAAATAGAATTAAAGTGCAATAAATGAACCAACTTTAAATGAAAGGCAATTTTGATTATATAAATTGTAATATTGTAAATTTAATAAAAATAATGAATGTAAAATTACTTCATCAAAATAAATAGCTGCCTTTCCAATGGCATCATATAATTGCTTGTTGAGTAATTGGAATTTCGTTTCATAAAATTCAGTGATAAATTGATCGTTGTCAGACAATTTTAAATTGTCTTGTTTTAACAATTGCAAAGGTTTAACCAATTCCAATTTTGGTAACTCATCTCCTTTTCTTGTAATATACTCTTCATAGCAATCTCTATACTGAATTATAAATGTTACGCTGTTTTCAATAATTCGTAATAACAAAAAATATTTCATATCTTCAAACTGTTCAATACGAGACATGTTCTGCACTTTTTGTTGAATACCAGGAATATATATATATCGTATTTTTGTTTTCTATGCCCCTCGTCGGAAAAATAACCAGAATGATTGCAAATAAGTAAAACTACCAATGTCGTCTATTTGGGAGATATCTTTTTAAAAATATATACAGTCAACCCTTTCTAATATAAACACTTAGTTTTAATAAAAAAAATAGTATTCATATAAAGTCAGTTATTTTAGACTTCTTATGTCGCCTTTCACGTATTATCTTATCAATTATTGGCTTTAACATGCAAACTGATTTCGGGGAATTATATACCATCCAAGATTCGATAAGATCAACTGCCATAATTACTGCCTTGATAGCAGGATAACAAAATTTCCTTCTGTGGATTTAATAAATGCAGTAGAATCCTCCTCAATTGATTCTTCCTGTGTTGAAAAATTGTTTTCAATTTCTAATAATTCATCTTCAACTGCTTCAATTGTCACCTCTTATATACTCAAATATTCATTTTCTAAGAATACCCCGCCTTACAAAAACAATGCTTAATAATTTCAATGGAAACATCCGATCATGCATGATGTATCATGCTTGCACACTGTAATAAATTTTTTCGAGTAGCAGTGTTCTGTATTTGGATTTAAATGAGTATTATTCCTTGAACTAGTGGCTGGGTTTTGCTAGTACTATTTTAGGTAGATATAGACATTCAACACTTGACAAGGAAATTTCAACCGGATAAACGGTCGCATTATCTAAAACCAACAAAATATTTCTATTGTTTGCCCTCATTTTTCAAGTTAAAAGGTTTAACGACTCCTCAAATATATTCAAGGTCATCCATGATTTTTTATTCGCTTTGTAAAGAATATCCAACTTGTTAAACTTAAATCACGAAAAACATTTTGGTTTTTGTGAGGATCCAATTATTAAGGGGCGTAAGTTTTCCCCCGTTGCACTACAGCAAAGCAACACTGTAATTCGTTGTTTAGGAAATCTACCTGTTTTGGAATCATTCTCAGTAAGAACAAATGACGTTGGTTGTGTTGCCTTAAAGAACAAAGCAGCTTCATCACAATTAAAAGTGTCCTCGTTTTTATATCGTTTAATTAACGACCCCTTTTCTTTGAAAAATGTCGAAATTATGTCACCATTAACCAAGGCAGATTCCCCAGATAGTACGCTCGATTTTATTTTGTGGCGTTTCAGAAATAAATTCAACCAACCAGATCAATTTTTTCAATTTTTCAGCAATTTTTTTTCAGCAAAGTTTTCTTCTTCGTATAAAATTTATTTCAAAATCACCTATGATCTTCTTCTTTTTATACATCGTAACGAAACATTATACTTTCTTGCAAGTGATCGCTGATTTGCATGGCTGCTAGCTGTATCTTCGATTATCTTTTTTTGTTTCAATGCTCAAATCATGTCTTTTTCGTTGAAAATTAAAAATATCCAAATGTATTCATTAAGAAACTATATCATGAACTTGACTAATTAAATGTTTGCATAAAAAATAAGCTAATTATTAATTATACTCAAAAAAAGATTTTTAAAACAATCTACCTATATTCGAAATTTATATAATTATCTTTATTTTTAATATTTTTTTGTGAATAAAACATAGTTCTCTTGTTCATAGATAAAAATTAATTACGTTCATAATAAATATATATTTCTCAAATTAATATTATTTGATAAATGTTCATATAAGAAAGAGTTGACTGTATTTCTCATTGGAATTAGAGGCTGGGTTGTGTTTCATTGAATCAGTGCTACCAAACCAATGTGCAACGACACATTGGTATGACAAAATTAATTAGTAGAAAATTCTGGTTTTGCATGTCAAGGTTGTTTAGTAGTTCTCCTTTACATTTTGTTTTGCTTTACTAGATACACGCGTATGTAGACCACCTTCAAGAATGCCCTAGTCTCCTTTCACTCCCATTATACTAACATTATGTTTCTACATTTCATAGGAGCATTATTCTGCCTTAATTCTAGCTAATCTGCTGTTGTGGGAGTACTCTTCAAGTGCTTCAAAAGCACTTCATTTTTGAGATTATTGCATTTATGTGATGTTCAGTGTTACTAAGTGGTCTTTTTCTAAATTTGTGTTTTAACAAATATTTCTTAATGTATTTTTTTCGAATCAAAATTCTATAAATTAGAAGCAATTAATTATGTTGATATGAAAATACTCTTTCATGTGTCGTAAAATTATTATACTTTTGAAGTGTGCCGTGCGATGGTAAAAAATCAACTGTATTAACTGTCGAAAACAAATAAATGACAAAACATTTGGTATTGTACAAATGGCAAAAAGGCCATAAAAGTGTTCGGCATGTCTGAAAATGCTTAAAGCAATAATTGCTCAGAAATTCATAAAATTTGCAGTAATAGACAATTTGATAAAATATTCCTTTCTTTTAAACTGTCATTTTGGTCAATCACCAAATATTTAGTTAGTTTTAATATTTGAAGTTTTATGAATTAAAAAAATCGAGTCTGTCAATCAATATTTGGTAATAATAACTGTACGGATTAAGAAAAATAATATTTAGTAAAATTTATTGAAATATTACAAATCAATAAAATTCTATATCAAATCTAAATTTAAATATAATTAAAAAGTCAATGAAAAAAGTAATATAAAATTATTTAATAAAATATAAGATGAAAATTGCATATTATTTGCATATAGAATGAGATTCAAAATTGTATATGATAGTATTTTTATTATTATTATATGAAATTAGAGACAATCAGACGAATTTCTGGTACAGTAAATTTAAATTTATTTAGGTTAACAAAAAATTAATTTATATATTAATTCTATCCAATAAAAATAATTTAAATGTAAATTATTTTTATTTTTCTATTTAAATAAATTAACTGAATTTAGTGGCAACTGCAGTAATTTATTTTATTTAATTTTTAAAAAGATTATTTTAAAGTTAAAAATTGTCTACATTTTAATAACAAATAATCATCGAAAGAAAAATTACCATCTTTTCTATTTTATGCCGCTTAATTGTAATTTGATTTTCTAATTCCAGTGCAATAATTCTTTGCTCCAATTGCCCAATTTTATCAATTAAAGAACAAATAAAAATTTCATTTGTATTTAAATTGTCGTTATTTGGAATTGATGATAGAGAACCATCAAGGCTATCTGATTTTTTCAAATCTTTACTTTTTAATGAAAAGTTCTAACATAATTGAAAGGTTAAATGTTAAAATTTAACAATTTTTACATCATTATCACTGCGCATTTCTCTTTGAAAAACGATGCTAGCAGGAGGACTCACTGAGTGAGTGATTAACTTCTGTTTTAGTTCGTCTATTTCTTGCAGCCTATAAGGGAATTATGCTTAATTGCGCTGATTAGTATTGAATGCAACTTTAATTCAAAATTAGTTAGTGTTTCTTGATAATATATAACTTATCCATTATAAGTAGAATTTAAAAAATTTTATGAATAAAATGTTAAAGTTAGGAAGATTAAAATCAAACATTTATTTTAATTAAATTTAAAATAAAGCGACTATTTAATAAGTTGACTGTTACCCGTGTTTTATATATGTTTGCCATTTTGGTCTGAATTTCATTTTTTACATATTAACTTTCAGTTGATAATATTTATTCACATTTTAATAATTTCAAAAATATAATAGTTACACTTAGAATGATCATCACAGTCTCATTGAGAAGAGAAGCGTCAGTCACATGTTAGTGATGTTGCAGTTAACATGTTAAAATTTGATTAAATGTGTGTGAATAAGCTGCACGAAGAATTCAACATGTCCTTATTTAAATATATTATTATTGTTGGATATAATTAAATTTCAATCTTATTTAAATTCAATGGACATGTTGGTACTAAAAGTACGTTATATAATCCCTATAATAATTTTAATATTTAACATTTATTTATATCTTTATTTCTCTTACAATTGATCAATTTTCAGTACAATTTTCAACGTGTAACGGTCTCTTCAATATTTTTTTTAATTGAATACAAAATTTTTAACATTTGAATTGGTTGATAAATGAGTACATTTTTTAACATACAAACAAATGTGATGTTACTGATAAAGCGGTATATAAAATGTTAATCAAAATAACCATATAGTATCGAATGACATAACACTGAGTTACAAACGCTAAATGAATGTATAGAAAGTACTTTATTTTAATTATTTAGATGCAGTTCAACATAGTTATAATGATTTAAATCAATGAATCAATTCTCAAAGTGGTTTATATCCACCTCTAGGGGTCGACACCGAACTGCAAGGAGTTCATGTCAACGAAAACAAAAATTGTGGGTGAACTAATTCACATATAGTACTTATGTACTTATATAACACTTCCTCAAATTAAACCCATGAATTAACAATGAAGTAAAAATTATAATTTTACAAGATATAATCTGAATAAAAATAAAATGCTTAGGGTGGGTTTAAAAAAGGATAATAGAAATTCTATTTTCAAAAAGATATACCTGAAAAGTATCCTACATTATGAATGTTGACTCATTAGTAACAAAATCAATGATGATTTAAATGATAATCTATTGCTAAATTTTAAACTCAGCAGTAGTGGGGGTTATGTATTTCACTATTTTTGATAATGCGGTCTATTATAAAACTTTGACTTCATTGAGCTACCTCTAAATGTTGTTCAATTGAGCTCATATTTGGCCTAAATTTTTTTCTTATATATAGGAACAAAATAAAAGGGTGAGACAGGCACTTTTTGAAAGTTGAAAAATAAGGACCACCCTAATGTTGAGGATATCTAAATAATAAAAATTACATAATTATCGTGAAATTGAATATAACGGTTGGAGGAAAAGGTAGAAGTAAATGAAATAATTGAGAAAATCAAACAATTAAATAATGAAAGAAGATAAAGTCATTTTTAATTATAAAATGCAAAGTGAAGGGAAAACAAAAAATCTATATTTAAATTAATTTGACATATTTCGATGCCAGTTCGAGATAACAAAAAAGGTCACCTGGAAAGCCAAGAGATAGAGTCATCAAAACATTATGTATATTGACAGCTATCATAGAAAGTGAAAGAAATGAAGTGGACCAAACAAAATATGCAGGAAAAGGTATCGAAATTGAAGTCATTACTATAAAGTACCATTAGAATAAAGGCTGTAAATGGAAATACGGTGGTAAATAGAGGACAGAAGTTGTTAAAGAAGGTCGCAGAGAAAATTTGTTAGAGACGACATTTTTAGAGGAGACAGAATTCGTAAAGTAAAAAGTAAGCAGAAGTTGTAAAGAAAAAAATAAACAGAATTAAAACGAAACTCAAGTTATCAGAGCTAAGAAAGCAGCTAGATCAAATTTACTGATAATCTAAACCATAAACAGTAGTTACGTGGTTGTGAATTCAAAGTGTATTGTAAACGGGCTATTCCTTCCAAAGGGTTCTAATAAACACCTAATTTGTCTTTGTAACAGATAATCCATTGTGTCACTGTAAACAGGTAACAAATTGTGTTAATCAATAAAGCTTATATTGTCTCGAGCTCATTGTTGCTATTACCAAGGTACGCTTTAAAATCAGATAATAATTAATAATACTCAATTTCACCGAAAATCCCGACATGATCATAGTGAGAAAACTTTTGATAGATTTATTTCTTCATATCCCGCGGAAGAGTTTTAGTGTGGTTGTAAATCTCATTACAAAACACGAAACAGATTTAAAATAACTAAATTAAAGCCAGATATTGAAGCTTTAATTTAGTTATTTGAAAAAAGCACTACCTTACCTGGTTTTAAAATCGCGAGCCGCTCTTGATTATAATATTCCAATCTTACTTGTATTGATGTTATTGTAGCATCAGGAATTCGTGCATAATAATGTAAAACTATGAAAACCCATAAAAAGAAAACGAAAATGCAGTAGAAATGAACGAAGTATAAGGTTGGGTGAATCATATTTTAATATATTTTTATTTTAAAGTCAAATTAATCTGTTTTTTATAAATAATAAGCACTCATTATAAGTCAGCGTGTGTCTCAAATCAGTAAAAAAAGTGTATAAAACGTGTCTTATATGCGCGAAAATACAATACAACTCTGAAACTTGATTATTATTTTGTAATTTATCAAGTAAACATAGAATTTCGTACATTACAAGAAATTTCTTTTAGGCTTAACAGTGGTCTATTTCGCCTTGGTATCTAAGCATTCATTTTCAATAAGTTTAAGAGAAAAAACGGATTAATAATTTGAAATCATAAAATATAATTTATACATACTTATTTGAGTGTGTGTGTGTGTGTGTGCGCGCGCTGTAATAGAAAGTGGGTCTTAGTCGAGTTATGTTTATACAAACTAAACAAATATCAAATGAAATCTATTAAAATATTTCGATTGTGCTAATAAGTATTTAAGCAGAACATTATCACAATGTGACAAATTTCATAAAATAAATTAGAGGAAATGGTAAAATCAATTTAATCTATAATTACAATAAGATTTTATTCTCGAGAAACTTTCATTTGGGAATTCGGGAAAATTGAGATAGTTTCTCTTTAATTAAAAGTCACAAATCATTTTTAAATTAAATTTATTGACAAACGACAATGCAAAAATTCGTTCCGGCAATTTCGATGTCGAAGACGCACCACGTTCTGGAAAGCCCACTGAAGCCGATGACAACAAAATAAAGGCATTGATAGACGCAAACCACCGAATAACAACTCATGGGATTGCTGAGAGTTTAAATTTGTCGAATTCGACTGTTCATAATTACGTGAAACGTCTTGGTTTAATATCAAAGCTTGACATATGGATTCCACATGTTCTTACAGAACGAAATTTGCTTCATCAAATAAACGACTGTGATTTGCTTCTCAGACGTCAAGAAAATGATATATTTTTGAAGCGAATCATTACTGGCGACGAGAAATGGGTTGTTAACAAAAATGTTAAGCGCAAGAGATCGTGGAATAAAATAGATGAAGCAGCTCAATCCATTTCGAAGGCCGATATTCACAAAAAAACTGTTATGCTAGTTGTTTGGTGATACTTCAAAGGGGATCGTTTTTTAGCTTCTACCGGACAATACCATGATTAATTCTGAAGTTTACTGTGATCAACTGGACAAATTGAATGATTTGCTTAAACAGAAAAGGCCAGAATTGATCAATAGAAAAGGTATAGTGTTCCACCACGACAATGCGAGACCTCGTACAACTTTGGTAACTCGCCAAAAGCTTTTACAGCTTGAATTGGATGTACTACCACACCCACTATATTCTCCAGATATGGCATCTTCAGACTATTACTTGTTCTGGTCTCTGCAAAGTTTTTAGGACAGGAAGACCTTCACTTCAAATCAGGACGTCAAATATCACATGGACCAGTTTTTTGTCAACAAAGATCAGAAGTTTTCTGAGCGTAAAATCAATCTCCTGTCAGAAAAATGGCAAAAGGTATTGGACCAAAAAGGAGAATATATAATTTAATAAAATCGTGTTATATATAGCATTTATTATTAGTATTATTATTAGTATCAGTCTTGTTCAAACTAGAAATCACATTAACAAAATCTGAATGAAAATAAGAAAATTTAAACCAATTAACCAATAATTATAGTAATAAAATTGCATCACAAATATAGAAAATTATTTTAATTTAAAAAAATTAACATTCAATTTAAATTAAATTCTAAATTAACAATTAAAACATAAATTATTTTAATTTAAAAAACATTAAAAGTTATTTTTACATAACATCCCAAAAAATTAGGTTAATAAGCGAAGGTATGTACAAAATTAAAAATCAATTAACATATAAATGATATCAATATCCAACAAATATTGTAATAATTCTTCTTCAGTAGAATTTAAAAAGAAAGTAAAATTGAGTTGCTGGTTCATGGTTTGAATTTTCAATTAATATTTTTATAAGTTTAATTGATTTTAATTGATTTTTAATTTTGTACATATATTCGCTTATTAACCAAAAATTATATCGAACACATAATATTAACAATTCACATTCAATTACTTAAATACATTCAAAGTACCTGTACATTGAGCATTTTTATCATTAATTATTGAACTTAAAGATCTCACCAACAACGCTTCACAAGCTATTCGTTCCCAAAACTCAGATATTTTGCAATTATCTTGAATTCAGACATACCTATTCACCAGTACATTACCTAAGATGATCATTAATGTGAGTCAATCCATTCAGTCGACAGTGCTCAAGAACTATATTATTGAATAAAATGAAGTAATCGATGGAACCCGCCAGTGAAAGTCCTTAAAAATCGATTCAATGCCAGTATCTTATCCACATTTACTTATCGCGCACCACATGTGAAATTATTGATTTTTAAGTACAAATTCGGATTAGAATTAAAGCACTTTTAGTTTCAGGGAGCTTTTACACTTTAAAAATTGTGATATTGAATTTTAACTGCAAAAACTTGATGAAAAAGTGTATTTTTTGTGTTTTGTTTTATTGAAATGTTGTGAAGTTTTGAAATTTTCATAATTTTTTTGGCAAGGATATAAAGATTGTCAAGCTGGAGATTTTTCTGGTGACAACTTTTTCATATCTCTTTTCAGGGAAATTTTATTGGATGGCTAAAAATATGGAAAACAAGATATTTTGAGTCAAATTTAGTCCCACATTGTTGCTGAGGTCTCTGAGAATTTTGAAGACTTTAAATTGGAAAATGATAGTTTTGTGAGAACTTCATTTAAGGACAATAATTAAATCTCGGGACGACTTAATATATCTAGGTTAATATATCTACTAAAATCCTAAAAATAATCGAACTTTAAATAGAGTTTATTTGTCAGCATTTAATAATATTGAGAATGTGCCAAACTACTTCGGAAAGTACAAATTCCCGTTAAAACATCATTTTTTTTCATAAATAAATACGATAACAAAAAATTCTCTAAGTCCATTCGGACATAGCCGAATTTCTGAGAATTATCGATTGATTTTATCTTTTCTAAATTCAAATGAGAACTGATTAACTTTTCAGTGAATTGTTTTCAAATATATCCTAGATGAACCAAGATGCAACTTTTTCATGAATGATGACTCGGTTAATTATGTTGCGTTCCCCTGGTTCTCAAAAATATTCCATAAAACACTAAGACTAACGAAAAGAAATCTTTTCATTGATTTTTGTAAATAATCTTTTTTGTTGTCAAAAAACACTTCTTTTTCATATTGGATGTCTAAACTAAATATGGGTTGTTTCCAAATTATGAATTTTTTTAATAATTTCACTCAAAAATCAATACTTGCACTTTTTCATTGTGAAAAAAGTTTGTGAACAAAAACCACCTCTGACTATAGCCAGAAAATATATTTTGACAATTTGCACTTGAAAATCGATATTTGCACTTAAAAATCGATATTTGCACTTAAAATCGATGTTCGCACTTAAAAATCGATATTTGCACTTGAAACCTAATAATTACACATAAAATATATAATGCGCGATAACTTGTCGACAAGCCGCGTGGTAAACTTCATTCGGGAAATCGAAACACTGGTGCTATTTTCTAAGGGGGTACATGCGCGATAACCCATAGTGTTGCATGGGGTTCAGGCAACCCCTATCCTCCCCCCGCTCAGATTTCTTATAAAAATGTTCTGACCAATTGGAAAACCGAAATATCGCTCCTTACTTGCGGTCAATAAAAACAGAATTAATGTCGATCACTTTCCTATCTTTCTAAAAATGAATTCGAAGTGAGTTTTTTTATATTTTTATATATTTAAACAAACTAAAACGTTCGAGAAATTTATATTATCAATTAATTATTGGAATAGTTAATATTTTTTTATTTATTATGTAAATAATTCAGAAAAATTAACATTTAAACATTGAATTTAAACAAACTAAATTTAAAAAAAAATACGAAAAATAATAATAAATTAAATTCTACTCACAGGGTTTGCTGTGAATTTTCTAATTTATTAATCATGTTGTCCTTATTTTCCAATTTTAATTCTAGAGCTGACCTTTCTTCAATTTCATTTGCTAAAGCTTTTCTTATATTTTGTTCGCTTGTGTTGCTTTGACTTTTAACTAATTTCAGTTGATTTTCCAAATCAGTAATGGCTGATCGAAAATTATTTGTTTCCATTTGATATTCCAATTGCAAATTTGACAACTGTTATAAATTAATAGTAACACATTTAATCATGAATAATATTATACTTGAGAATGCAATTTCGAGCATTCGTCGATTTTGTTGATTAGTTCTTCTTTAATAACATCAACTTCATCTGGTTTTGAGTTAATTTTGTTCGATTGTTTTTTAGTCAATTTAGATTGTTTTTCATGATCTAATTCATCACGTAAATTATTTACTTGTTTACTAAGCATGTCATTTCGAAAATTTAAACTCTCAATTTCTTGTAAAAATTTTCTTGACTGAATTCCATTTTCGACGTATAAACTCTGTATATAACTTTTAAAAAGAGATTTACTTAAAACACTTAACTTCTAATTCTTTGGATTTTTCTCTTTCTGCTATAAGAGCATTTTTTAAAATATTGTGCTTGTCTCTTAACTAAATTGTTATAATGACATAATTTATTAACAATTAATACTCACATTTTTATAATCTGAAATTAATCTATTGCATTTAGTATTTAAATTATTAAAGTTTTCATCACTAGACATGGAAAAAATAGATACTTTTACAAATACTAACAGAAAGAAAGAAATTTATTCATTTATACAATATTAAATATTTAAAATTTTAATATTATTAAAACACCTGTAGCGTATAATATTCCTTATGAAGAAATATTTATTACATATAATTATTATACAAATTTTATAAATATTTATTTTAAAATTTAATTATTCAAATATTTTGTTTTTATAATTTTATCCAAATTAGAATTTTTACCTGCTTTTAATTCTAAAAATTAGTTAAGACATTTAAATTTTTTGTGTTTGTTGGGCCAAGGCGAAGTTAGTTTAAATGAATCGGAAATAGCATGCAAACACAACAATGCAGATTCAAAACCAGACCTATTAACACCAAGCAAAACACCCTAAAATATGAGGAAGAATATAATTAAATATAAAATCGAAAAACCATAAAATTAAATAAAAATGATATACAAATGCGTCAAGAACCGCACGAAATTAGCTTAGAAACAACACGAGAACATGAGAAATTGACCGAAAGTAGATTAATTTATAAAGCCAGCATTTTAACGAATAAAGCAGGTTAAAACTAAAATATTTCTAATTAGAAATATTCAATTAAAAAATAATAAAAATAAATTATCTTTTTAATCCAAGAAAAACAATAAAATTAGAAGTAGATATTACAAATAAATTCAAGATCAAATTTTGTTTTATCACGCTAAAAATAACACGCAAGGTTAGGGTCATAAAATAGGTATATATACCGATTCATTTTTTCATAATTTCAATCCCTTTTTCCTGGTGAAAAGCTATAACTGTTTTTCACTAACAAAAATATTATTCTTGAACAGAAGCGCTTTTGTGTGATACAGGAAGCTTGTGTGAGAGAAATTTTCTTTGCAGCACCAACTTTGTACAAGGACTCACGTTAAACGAAGTGAGAAATTATTGAATGATTATGATTATAAATGCATTCATTGTCGATGATAAATTATGACTATGCTTATGAATGTGATTATTGCCAATGGTGAACTATATGTATTGGAGCAGGTATATTATTCTAGTATTTTATAACTGAAACTATATCGAAAATTTTTCCGGCCACAGCCAATACACGGATACAAGAAAGCAAATATACACAATTAACGGATCCGTATAAACGCAGTTCATCTGCAACAGAACTGTGACCGTGCGGGTTCACCAGTGGTAAACGGCGAATCTGAACATAAAATGATATCCTATAGTGGTGGAGGGAGATCCGGGAACAGGTCTTTTGGCTTGCTCGTCTTTCACCCAACGCCAGAAAAATCGACCTAAACTGAATCACACATACGGCTAAAAAACTAAATATAGAGTTGTCCAGTTGGCACTATTAAATATAATATGAACACAATCAATACCCTATGGTCAAGTAAAGGTATGGGAAGTGGTGAATAATTTAAATTGTTGTAGTGAAATTCTCTCATAACTACAATCGAATATTAAAAATTTTATGTAGCTAAAATCAAGTCTTTCCTAAAGAATTAAATTAGATTTATAGCTACCCGATAAGTCTGAAATTAAAATCAGAAAATTTCATAATTTTGGGAAAGGTGCGAATTAGCTTTGCAGTTCAAATATAAGGATCACATTGAAAGAACACGGATATTTAGACCTACCTAATTAATAAACTAAAGTTACAATTTGGATCATAAATTCAATTAAATGAAAAATTAAAACCATAGCTGTGAGGGCAAACCAAACAGATATGTGAATAAAGATAACCAAACGAATTAGATAAGATTCCACTTCAAGGTATACAAACCAACAAAAATAAAAATTTTTATGATGATAGCATGACTAACGGGGATCACAGACGACTACAAAATTTGAAGGAGACCATAAAAATGAAATTTAAATGAAACCGATAACAAAAATAAGTTTAACATTGATAATGATAGAGATGTTCTTGTTGAGCATGACGAAGAATAGGAAAACCATAGCGAAAGTGAATCTGATATTGACTACGGTAGTGTTGGGCCAGAACACAAACGGCCTTGAAAATTATTTAAATGCATCAGTAATACAGCACGAAAACCCAGCACCAAGATAACTTAAAATACAATATACAACATCAACTAAACACTTTAAAATCTGAGAGAATATAAATAAATATAAAATCAAAAAACATAAAAGTAAAATAAAATAAATACAAAATGCATCAAGAACCACACGAGATTTACATAAAAAATAACATAATAACAAGAAAATTTGACCGTAAAATGACCATTTATGTAAATGTAAAAATTTAATGAATTAAAAGAGTGAAAATAAAATATTTTTGCTTGAATAAATTTAATTAAAAATGTTAAAAATAAATTACCAATTTAAATTAAGAAAATAATAAAAAATTTAATTTAGATAACACAAATAATTTCAAGGTCAAATTTGTTTAATCGCAATAAAAATAACACGCAAGGTTAAGGTCAAATTATAGGTACTGCATTTGTCCTATGAAAAGCTACATTATCCATAATGGTGGGTTACTGGGGTCCGCTATTTGTTTAAACCATTCTATTGTTGCCCTGGTAACGCCATATAAATATTACTTAGACTACCACTCGGCACCCGTTGCTAGGCAACGTTGGAAATGTGTTCGAGTGGGTGGATTGTCCGCAAAAAGTGAGCACTATTACTAATACTGTAATTGCTCGGACAACCCTCGGGTTCAACGAGCTGTCGATGGAAGACCTATGCTCGCTTTACTATGTCCCCGTGTGAGAAAGTTCAAGATCAGATTTATATTGACCGGTAGAGATAGAATGATGTTCCGGTGACACGTGTGCGTACACACGATTCTTCAACGATATTCCATATTATTCATATCTCGTGACCCATTACTTTAGATTTATTTAACAATAATTACAAATTTTTATTTACTACAACACGAAGAATAATTAAAAAATATGCAACGTCTGTAAAGTACCATAGTGTTAGAACGATACTGGATAGTTAGTTTGGTTGGCTTGGCCGACGTGCGGCTTTGTGTCGGGCACGTTCCTTGCGTCCCGGCCGATGATTTCTTGGCGATATTGTTGATATATTCGTTGCTAGTGTGGAATGGTTGTTGGAATCCCGGTACGCCAACTGAGATGGGGCGAAGATGAGCGGGTAAGTTACCGCCTCCCCTTCACGACTGGCTGCCAGGGCGACTTCCAGCCCCCTTATTTGCGTCCGGAGATTCTGATTCAATTGACGCTCCTCCGCCCAACCCTTTTGAGCGGCTGTGAGGCGTTGGTGGATGGATTTGAGCTTTGCCGGATCCACCCAGGTAGACTTCACCTGCTGCACTTCCTTGGTGAGCTGAATTATTTGTTCGTACAAGGATTTGTTGGATTTCTGGGCGCGGAATAGTTCATTTTGTAACAATTGGGCGGGGTCCATGGCTAATAACGACAGATTAATTTAATTTATATAAAACAATTTATGAATAATATAAGGTTTATTATCATATTAAAGACAAAGTACAAAATTACTTGACAACCACGCCGACGTCCAAGCAGAGCTCTACCGAGGTTGCGAGGACGTGACGTGGAGAGAGAGCTCCACAATAAAGCTATTTCTCACCTAAAAAATTTGTCTTCAAAAATAGATTTTTAATCAATAATTCAAAATCAAATTTTGATTCACAATGATTTTCGTTTGAAAAACGGTTAAATTTAATGTGAAAATGAATCGGTATTTATACCTATTTTCTGTCCCTAACCTTGCGTGTTAAATTTGATGTAGTAAAACAAAATTCGACCTTGTTATTTTCTAGTGTATTCTAATCTTTAATTTTATTATTTTTCGATTTATTTTAATAATTTTTTATTCAGAATTTTTATTGAATTATTACTAATTCGAATTTTTTGATTTAAGTTTCATTTTCATGAAATTTTATTAATTTATCAATTTTTGTCGAATTTGTTGGATTTTCGTGTTATATATATGTTTGTATCGTGCGAATCTTGTTGCATTTTGTTATTATTTTAATTTATTTTTATGTTTATCATTTTATATTTAATTCTCTTTTTTTCTCATATTTGATAGGGTTTAATTGATGTTTCAATAGGTTTATTTAAATTTGCATGTTGGTGGGTTACAGGGTTTCAAAACTTGCTTATCTTCCTGATGACCCTAGTAACGCCATACAAAATGATACTTACCCACTTGGCACCCGTTGCTAAGCAACGTTGGAAATGTGTTCAAGTGGTGGATTGTCCGCAAAAATTGAATACCATTGGCTAGTACTATAGTTGCTCGGACAAACCTCGGGTTCACGAGCTGTCAATAGAAGACCTATGCTCGCTTTGCTCTGTCCCTCCTAACTAATTGTTCATGATTAGTGCTTAATTGACTGCGGAAACTGAGACGTAATAGGGTTACTTGTGACCGTACTAGTATGCAATTTCAAAGGAAAACGACTCAACTAAGGCTAAAACTATTCTATTTAAATCTATCACATATGGAATATCTACTGTTTGGCATTTTGGAGTTGGGTTGCTCGACGTCGGGCACGCTCCTTACGTCCCGGTCGACGATTGTTGGTGGCGATGGGTTGCTCTGCTGTCTTGATTGCTGTCTGCGGCATTTGAGTTGGGGCGAAGATGAGCGGGTAAGTTACCGCTTCACCTTCTCGGCATACAGCTAGTGCGACTTCGAGTCCCCGAACCTGCGTTCGCAGACTTCGATTGAGCTGGCGTTCTTCGGCCCAGCCTTTCTGGGCTGCGGTAAGCCGTTGATACAGGATCTTTGTTCGCTTGGGGTCTAAACAAGTGGCTTTGACCTGCTGTATCTCTCGAGTCAATTGCAGGATCTGGCCAAGTAATTCTGTATTCGCCTGCCTCGCACGATCTAGTTCTGTCTGTAGAATCCGTAGAGAGGACATTACTGAAAATAAATGGATTTTACTCGTCAATTTATGGTCGGCCTAAAGGTTTAAAAATCTTTCAAACAACTCAACATTCATTTTCAGTTATATAAGAAAAAGAAATACACGCAGTGCTAATTATAATTATTATCTAATCACTATAACGCTTTGTTCGTCAGTTCATTCATCCGGGCAGAATCGTTCTAGGCTTCTTTTGAGAGCTTCTACCGTGTAAGGACGCCTAGTATCTCGAACCGGACGAGGTGGATGGGCGACGGCGATCCGCCCGGCAAGGATGTCATCCAGCACATTTGCAAGGTACATCCTTGCCTTGACTACTTGTAAGTCCACCTGCTCCTGCACCCGCTCCCACTGGGTGAGGAGGTCCTGCGCATTTGCAAAGATTTCAGCGGCTGGGTATTGTTGTCTCACTGGTTCGAGAGGGTCGCTACTCGGATCCCGTGCTTTCCGAGGGATAGAATAAGGCCACTGTGACCGGGGTCCTTCTATTGCGTCGGTGGTTCGTAATACCATTCTCGAGCGTTTTTTCCCTGTAGATTGAGCGGTGATCTGATTGATGGACATGTTCTGTAACAATTGAGATTTAAATTAGGAAAATAATAGTGTGGGGAATAGGGCCTTCGCTATATTAGTTAAAGAGTGTTTATGTAGGCCCAAGGTTTGGTGTATTTAACGACTAACACGGGTTTTTTCTAGACTCGATTCGTCTGCAATGAATAAACCTACCTATAAAACAGTTTAGTGTAAAGACGGGTCAAACATTTGGTGAAATTCATGAGATTATCATTTTAGTAATGGCTGTCAAGTAAGGTATTTAAAAAGCATTAATTTTAAAGCTTGAAATTTGTACACTATTTTCAATTATAATTTATTTCTAATTACAGTTTTAAGAATCTTAATGAATTTATAATTTTTGGATTTATTTCAAGTTAATTTTTAACTAACCAAATTGACAAAATCGACTTAATTTTAAAATAGATCTCACGAAAGTCAAAACAGATTGGTGTTCAAATTGGTCACTTCTATGTTCGAGAAAATTATTTTGTTGTTATGTTTATATTATCGACCGGACGGGTGTGTATTAGCTAATTAATTCTAGACGTGTTAATTGAGTCGCCTAACGAATTCCATCGTCTCGGAATTTTTAAATGTCTCTTTCAGAAAAATTCGGTTTATTGATGGACATATTTGTCATTCGTTTGAGGATCTCGTCGCAATACTAGGCTACCCATATCTTTGGAATTTATTAACTTTCTCGGATGGAGGTGTTCTCCTAATTTGGTCAGGACATTTTACAATCTTATCGAACTTTGGTGAGTATTTCAGTGTCGTTATTAATAAAACATTTCTTCAAGGCGACTTTTCGTGAGGTGAAAATGGATTTTAGCTATTTTTCAAATTTTCAGATCTTATGACGGTTCAGTTTACAAGTCGTGTTACATCTGATTAACTTGGATTTTTGGGTTTAACGCTTCTATTAATTCGTCGAGTTTAATGTCAATTTGAATTTGCCACATCTATGTCGTCTCGTTTTCTAAGGTGGTCGGTTTCAACTAACGTGGTATCATCTTATCCCCGTCGGAACTCAGCATGAAAAAGTGGATGGAGGAAACCATTAATATTAATTCAAATACAATTACTCGGGTCGAGACTTATCTTCATCTACTAACTATCTATTCATTCTCAGTCATCTATTGGCTATTATATTCTTTGAATTAGCATCTTGCTACTCAATTCAATCGTAATTTAGTTCAATCCCCACTATATTCATTTGATTGATGTTAACTCGGAAACTCTCTGTCGAATTCACAGCTTATTATTCGTTGTAAATTTCAATTAATTTATCTAGAACATGATTTTAACTTATTGGTAAATTTTTAATCTTTGCTTAATTACAACCTAGCCCTAGCTTGTCGAAGCTATCTAAATAATGTTTCAATTTTCTTGTTGATCCCAAATTTTCCGAATTTATTCTTCGAACAGAGGTTTCTTATTTGGTATTAATTATAAACTTTATCTACTTTATCAATAAGATTTTATCTTTATTAATCGGGAACCTTATTAAATTTTTACCTTACAAATAGGGTATATTCTTTATTAAACTTTACCAGTTTTTGTTACAAATAAGATTTTCTTTTATATCACTTTACAACTGAGATTTTATTTCCTACTAATCATAATTTTAGTAAATTCAGGTTATTTCCTGTTAATCATAACTTTATTGAATTCATTTTATTTCCTATTAATCATAATTTTATTAAATTCATTTTATGTCCTATTAATCATAATTTTATTAAATTTTATGGCATTGACACGGAAGTGGTTATATCAGCAATTTCAATTTACGTTGTCCCCGTGCCCTTTTCCTTTAATTGATCTTAAGGCATAGTATGTTTATATTATAGTTATTGAGTGCCCACTGGACTACTTGGTGTGGTGATTTTAAGCCGTTTGTAAGATAATTTTAGGTCGATTTTACAGAATTGAGAAACGAGGAAGCAGCCAGAGACTTCTTCCTTATTTCTCGCTTCAGCTATAGGGATAAATATTGACGTTCCGACCGCTGCGTTGC
The DNA here is from genome assembly GCA_022537955.1 of Schmidtea mediterranea. Taxonomy (NCBI): domain Eukaryota; kingdom Metazoa; phylum Platyhelminthes; order Tricladida; family Dugesiidae; genus Schmidtea; species Schmidtea mediterranea. The sequence goes on from CM039680.1 coordinate 234,709,849, forward strand.
GCACGCTGAGTCTTCACGGGTGCATATCATTGGCGATCTTCCACGCACTTACATGCCTTTGCACTATGTTGATTTTACTAACTTGCGTGATGTGTCGGCTGTGGGCCGGAAAAATTTCGACATTTAAAATTTATAATTTGTAAAGATATATAATTTAAGTTATTCATATCAATAAAATTTATTAATCATAAACAAACAAATTACCCCTTTGACCATTCCATAAAACATCAAAATAAAATCGAACATAAAATAGCATAAATACCTCTCTCCCCACATCGACGCCGAGCAGAGCTCCATTGAGATGCAGGGTCGTGATGTGGAAAGAGGGTTCCAACATAACTGATTCTCACCTAAAAGTTTCGATTGAAATAGCTTTGAAATATTTAAACTAGTTGAAAAATGATTGACAATCTTCAAAACGATTCTAACAGTTTTAAAATGGTTCTCTTTGAGAAATGGTTTTTTCAAAATAGTTTTATGGTTAAGTTAAATGTGAAAATGGATCAGTATTTATACCTATTTGTGTGACGTGTGAAATTTGATGCAGTAAAACAAAATTCGACCTTGTTCTTTTCTAGCAAATTCTATTATTTACTTTTGATATTTTTTGATTTATTTTTATAATTTTTTATTTCGAATTTTTATTGAATTATTGCTAATTCAAAATTTTCAATTTAAATTTCATTTTAATGAACTTTTATTAATTTTTTCAATTTCGTCGAATTTGTCGTGTTTTCTTGTTTTATTTGTGTAAGTATCGTGCAGATCTTGGTGCATTTTGTTATTATTTTATTTTATTTTTATGTTTATTATTTTATATTTAATTCTTTTATTTCTTAGATTTTATATTGTTTATTTGGTGTTTTTCAGATTTATTTTAAATTGCGTGTTGTATCTGCGTGTGTGTTTCTGATCCATTTAAACATTTATCAAGGCCGTTTACGTTCTGGCCCAACATAAAACACTCGGGGGTCCGTAAAATTGCGACCCGCAATTTCAATTGATTTCAAAATGATACATACAGTTCTGTTTTCAATATTCACATTCATAAAAATGTCTACTGTAAGATTAATTATCAAGAGAAAGATGGACTTAAGGTCCGGCTACATTACATAATTAAATATCAATTGTTTAGTTCAATATCAATGTAGATCAGTATTAGTTAGTAAATTCAGTTCAAATCAATGTAAATCAGTTCGAGTTAGAAAAATCAGTTCGAATCAATATCAGTTACTGTAACTCAGTTGTATTTGTTTTCGAATGAATCGCTGACGGCTTGGGTTTCGCTTTCGAGCTGGGTTGATCTTGACGGGTGATTGATGGAAATCTGCGAGAGTCTTGTCATTTCGTTGGGTTTGTTAGTTTTTCGAATTTGGGTGAACATTCTTCTGACTTTTTGGATTTGGGTATTTTGCCTTGGCTTGTTTTTTGTTAGGCCGAGGATGAGACAACATATTAGGAGTATTATGTTAGATGTTATACTAATTGGTAGGATTAGTTCGATTGATAGACTTGTTGTACTGGGTTCATTCTTAATTTGTTTTCCTTGTTGCCTTTTGATTGATAAGGCGATTTCTTGGATTGGTTTATTATTGGGGTTTGCTTTGGCTTTTCTTTGAATTTGTCTGATGAGGGTTTCTAGGGTTTTCTTTATCTCTCTATTCTCATTTTTTATATTGGCTATCTCTTCATTGTTTTTCAGTAGGGTTTGTACCATTGTTTGGGTTTTCTCGATATTCTGTTTTAGTTCGTCCTTGTTTTCTTTTGTGGGGCATTGTATACATTGGAGGTTTATTTGTTGACATTCCTCATTATTGGGGTTACTACAAATTTCTTTGAAATCGGCACAGGTGCTGTCCTCTCTTCTGAAGGGTTGGGATTTCTTGCATTTTCTAACGGGTTCTCAGCATTGTATTTTCTCATTATTATCATCATTATTATCCACAGGTTTGGGTTCATAACTTCTATTTTCGAATGCATAATCAATTTTATATTTATTTACAAGATTGTTTCGTTTATTTACAGTGGAGTTTAGCCCTTTTTATTCTTTCTCTTTTTCTGGGTTTGAGTGTATCTCGCACTCCTCTTTAATTTTGTTTTCTGAGAATCTCATTATCAGGACTTGGGCTTTTATTAATCGCTCGGTTAGTTTTGGGAGTTCTTTTAGTCGCTTTTGGTTTTCTTTGATTACTCTTTGTTGGTTATTTATTTTCATCTGAAGATTTATTTCCTTCGCTTGCTTTCTTTTAAGTTGACGTTTACTATTTATTCGTTTAGCTGTTTGCTTTTCCAGCTTTCGTCTCGCTTCCTGGAGCTGTTCTGTTAGCGTTTTAATCTCATCTTGAGCTTGTTGATGGCTTTCTTTTATCTCTCTGGCTTCTTTGCAACTATCTTCTAGTTGTATTACATATCTCTGTTCGCTCTTTCTGCTATTTCTCATTTGTTCTGCTTCGGTTTTCCAATAATCTTCCAGGATTACGCGGGTTTTTATTTCGGCTAATTCTCGTCTCAATCGTTCATTTTCTCTCTTTTGATTTCTGTTCTCTCCCATGCTGGATGTTAGTTTTCGTTTTATCATATTGGTTAGTTGTTTGGATTGTATTAACTGATGATTTATCCGGGCGATTTCTGAATCTTGTTCCTCCACTAATTCTTGCCATTCTTTCCTTTCGGCTCTCCACCTTTTACTGTAATATCTCAGTGGGTCTTGCTCGATTGGTTCTACTAATTGAATTGGGCTTGGTACATATTCTCCGTCTTCTAGATTCATTCGGATTTCTACTTCGTTCAAATTCATGCTAAATATACATCGATTACAATTTTTTGTTTTGGTCATTTTTATTATTTTTATTATCTTTTTACACTTTTTACAATGTTTCCTCTTTAGGTTTACACTATCGTTTCGTCCGTCTCCCCGAATCCTTCATCGGGTTCGGCGGGTACTTGATTTAGAATTTCAGTTGGGTATAACGGCATAAGCAGGATTGGTGGTCGGTTTTGCAAGGTATTTATCTCTTCACGTAAAGCGTTTGATATTTGAATCTCTTCGTCTAAGAGATAGGCAAGATAGTCTGCGTTTTCGGTTAATTCCTCCACTTGCATTTCTAATCGATGCGTGTTTTCCAACGCTTTTAACTTTTCAATCTCTTTTCTCAAGTTCTGCTCGTTTTCCTCGTATCCTTGCTTTATTGCTTTTATCTCTGCTTCCACTTGTTCTTTCAGCTGTTCATTAACTTCATGTTGATGTCTCAACTGGATTTCTTTAAATACTGCAACTCCTCGGTGTCCGTTCACCTCCTGTTGGAGTTCTGTTATCCTCTCGTTTAATTGTTGGATTTGTCGTCTTTCATCCGTTTGTTCGTGTAGGGTTTCCGTTATCTTTTGATTTAGCTGATCAATCCATTTTCTAAGGTTCTTGTCAGTTCCCCTGAGCCTTCTTATTGTATTTTGTCTGGCTCGTTCATGATATTCCATTGTTTGGATTTCTTCGTTTAGTTCCTCAATTGTTTCTTTCTGCACTTCGACTTGTTCCCAAAGCTCCCAATCTTCCATATTCAATATCTTTTTGGGTAACAGTCTTATCTCTTTCTTGGCTTCTTGGTACTGGTTTTTCCATCTTCTTGCTTCTGATTTGATCCACTTTTCTTTGTCTTCTGTTTTTATTTGTTGTATTCGTCTCTGTTTAAGAGTCTCTTCTTGTTCTATTAGCATCTCCTTCATTCTCGTTTGTTGCCATTCTATTTCGTGATCTTGTTTTTGTATATGTTCCCATTGTATCGTGTTCTCGATTTTCGATAATCTATACTTGTCTTTCCACTTTCTCGCTTCCGCCGTTGTTTGGATCACTATTCTTTCCTGTCTATCGTCTCTGGGCTCTCTAATTTTCTTTGATGGTTTTGACCCTTGATTTCTCAGCTTGTTGACTTCCTTTTTCGCATTCTCCCATTTAGCTTTGTACGCTCTTGCTCTATCTTCCTCTTCGGCTATTTGCTGAATATAATGTCTGATTCGCGATTCCCAGTTGCTTCTTGACTGTTCTCTATCTTCTGTCCATCTGGCTTTCCAATGGAGTGCTTGTCGTTTTGCCCATTCTTTGGCTTGTTCCATGTGGGTTCTCTTGGTTTTCTCCATTCGGTATTGGGTGCTAATTTGCCCAATTTCCTCCTGCATTTGTTGTATAATCTTTATCGTTTCCTCTCCTTCTTCTCGTATCTCTGCTTCTTTATCTTTTATCACTTCTCGCAATCTTTCGATTTCATTTTGTTGATCTTGCTTCTCTTGCTCTAGAGTTTGTATTTCTTTCCTTTGATTTCTGATTCTAGTTTGGTTCTGCATAAAATTCCTTCGTCATTTCCTCTTCTCGCTCTTGGTACGTTTTCTCTTTTCCTTCTGGGTAAATTATTTTTTGTTCTAGTTGTTTTTCCCACTTTTCTCTCATCATTTTCGTTTTTAGGGTCTCTTGTACTAATTCCTCTTCTGCTGTTAGTAGCATTTCTTTTAATTGTAACGTTCTTTGTCTCCATAATTCTACTTCCTCCCTTGTTACCTTTATTGACTCTGGTTGATCTTTGATTGCTGGTTTTGACTCTTCAACCTCTTTTACAATTTCCTTTGTCTCATTTGGATTCATAATTGTTTTCTAAATATTAATAATCGGTTATTCTCTCTTTTCACTCATCTCTAAATTTTATCATAATTTTACATCATCTCGTATTTTTGTGGTTTTTGAGTTTTTATAATTTTTTGTTTTTACGTTTATCTCTATTTACACTTTTTACACATTGTTTTCGTTTTCTATCTACTGATCAGCGAAACGGAATCCTTTGATTCGCCCGTTGATCGGCTTTCTACATACTGGACATATATCGACTTTTAACCCACATGCTTCACATGTGACCATGTGTCCACAAGGAATATAAATTATTTCTACATGTTTTTGCCAACATGTCACACATTGATACTGCTCCAAAATAGCTTCTTTTATCATGGATTTGTCACGATTTTCCTTAGGTTTCTCTTGATATCGCTTGATTGCTCGGATTATTGCTTGTGTCGAGTCGTACCATTCTAAATTATTAGCTAATCTTTCCTGGATTATTTTCCTCATTTTTTGAGTATCCACTCCTGATAATAGCATTATGGTTCTCGTTTTCGGTCGATCTAAGATATCTTCTATTTGCTGGTTGGTAATTATTATTTCGATATTCTTTGACTCTTTTTCTTGTTTATACATACATTTTCCTCTATGTTTTAGCTTTTTGACATTCTGATCTGGTATTGGCTGTTGATTTTTACATCCTTCGCACATTATTCCTCTGGCTGTTTGGCAATATCCTTGACTCGCAAATTCTGCTGCTCTTGGGTTTCCTTTGAAAGTTTTAATTCTCTCTTCGAATGTTCTATTTATAGTCTCTTTTTCCCATATTAATTCTGCTGGATCTTCGAAACTCTTTATCATCGTTATCCTTTTCTCGCCTCCCTTTTCATCACTGTCTATTTCTGATTGTCGAAATCCTTCTGCTCTGTTCATCGCTTGGTTTCTTACATCGATATTGATTCTAAATGGGCAGGTTGGGAATTTCCTCAGGTGTTCTCGTTTAGCTGTCTCTCCTTTTTCCCATTTTGCGAGTTTTCCTTTACAATAGATGCATGTCACTTCGTCTGATAGTTCTGGTGTTCCTGTAAAATAAAATCCTTGTGCGGCCATTTCTTGACTTTGCCGTTCGGTAAACACTTTTTGTCTTTAAAAGTTAGATATCTCTGTTCCTCTTTTCTCAGTTCCTCGTCTTTCACTTTCCTTTGTGAGTATATCGCTTTTATGATTTGCGTTGGCCGTCTTGTTCCGTCGTAGTCTTTATAGTATATAATTGCTGCTGCAAGTGTATTAACTTTCTCTTCCTCTTCTGGTTTTTTCCATAGTCTCGTCCATATCGAATCTGGTCCTTCTCTCATCTGTATCATTATCTCTTCACTGATTCCGCTTGCCATCTAAATATTGTCATTATTTCTGGATTTTTGTTTTTCTGATTTTTCTAGTTATTTGTAATTTTTTGATTTTTATTTGATTTTTTATTATTTTATTTACATTTATTTACACTTTCTTTCTCTCTTCACAACGTCTTGTCTGGCCTCTCCACTTCTAATTTTATATACAGATTATCTTCTCGCAAGAATCCTTCTCCTCTCAATCGTTGTTGTGGATAGAAACGTGGTGTACCAATTGCTGTATTCCAGTCGGTTGTTGGTCTTCCCATTTGTGGTTCATTTCCTGTTCTGATTGGGTTACGATAGTCCTCTTGTCCTTTCATTGTTAATATCATATTTTGTTTAAAAGGCCATGTTAATAGCTCGTCATAATCTCCTCTTCCTACTCTGATGAAGACACTGATGTGGGTGCCCGTTGCATTCCCATCTCCATTCGGATATAATCTAATGCCCAATTTGTATCCATTCTCCCAACTGTATATTGGTGGACTATCTAGAATTCTTTGTGTTCCATCTTTTGCTCTCTGGAGTTTTTCTGCGAATTCGGTTATTTTCCATATAAATGGTGCTGTAGGATGTTTTCTGGTTATAGAATTGTTGGTTTCTAGTTCCTTTATGCTGTTGGTCATCTGTTGCATTTTCTTTTCCATTTCGATCATTTTCTTGAGTGTGTCTCCTTGGCTTCTCTCGAAATTCTTTCTGGACTCTAATATTTCTCTTATTATTGCTTTTTGTGCATCATTTTCTGTTCGTAGGCTTTTTACCTCCCATGCCAACATTCCTATCGTTTTCATCATAATTTCGGTATGCTCTATACTATTTTCTATCATATGCTTTTGCATTTCTGCAATTGGTAATTGTACTCGACAATTGAATAGTTCTAACGGGCATTTGACTGGTTTGCCGCTACATTCGTTCCAATGTTCCTTTAATTTGACTTTATCTTTCTTGTCGCAGTTGTTTGCGCATATTCCTTCATATAGATCGCATACTTTTTCCTCTTTTGGATTCCGATGTTCCATTTCTATTTTTATCCATTCGTCGATGACTCCACAGAATTCGCATTTTTCCTCTCTCTTGGTACACACTTGGTGATGTTCTTTCATCGTCCTTTTCGTTATGATGGTTTGACATTTTTCACATAATATCTCGTTATATTCGCATTCATTTGCGTGACCTTCTGCTTCCTTCATAAGTCCTTTCCATTCACATTCTTTTACTCGGCATTGAACTAGTAGATTATTGATTTCTTTATTGGTAGCTTTATCCATTGTTGTAGGGTCTTCATCTCTTTCAATCGTCTCGTCGCATCCAGGGCATTTTTCTGTTTGTGTTTTTATCACTTCTATCGTACACTCTGTGCATATTCTGCATCCGCATTCCGTCTGTCTCGCTCCGATCAGTAATTCTTTACATTTACAACACTTTAATCTTTCCTTGATATCGTTCACCGTTCTAATCTTATTTTTCATTATTCGTCTCGTATCTTCGGATGGATTCTCGCTTCCTCTAATTCTCTCGATGATTGTCTGCATATCTACAAAAATTTTCTGATTACTTGACGTTGCTTTACTTCTATCGCTTTATTTATACATATTTACACGGTGCGCTTTATTTTTACTCTACTGTTGAATCCGGTTCTGGGGTGAATTCTGGCATTGATGCTATCCATTCCACCCAACTTGCTGGATCTACGTGCTGTTGGTTGTTACGTAGTCTTCTAATTTCGTCAGCTTGCCATCTAACTTGATCTGCTAATTGTTCATTCATTCTTTGTAATTGTAATATAGTTCTCTGTTGCTCTTCTAGTCTTATGGCTTGTTGTAGCCCTCTGTTCACACTTTCTGTTAATACTAGATGAGTGTTTGTCCACTGCGTTTGCGCATTGTTTGTTATTAGTGTCATTAATTCGCATTGTCGTCTCCACGTTGCCTCGATTCCTTGATCTTGGTATATTCCTTGATTTAATTCTACAATCTCTATAGGTACATTGGCAGCTGCTGGTTGTTGTATTCCTTCTGTGAACGGTGGTATTCTGACTTGATTTTGTTGATTTGCATTATTCGGATTCATCTGTTGGTTATAATACATCATTAATTCATCGCATTCATTTCCGTTTGCTAACTATTTCTAACACATTTTGTACAATATTTATAAATATACATACCATTACTACTATTATACTACATAATATTTTACACTATATACAATGTCTCTTTTTCGTTTTACACCATCGTCTCCGGGGACTCTATACGCAATGTCCGTATATCCCCGTATTTCTTATTCATTATCTGGTATATATCAGATTCATTGGACCATTGTTGTGCTTCGATAATGGGCGGTTCTTTTAACCAGAGTCCGCTTGTGCTAACATTTCCTATGATTTCATATTCTTCAGTTCTTTCTACATCATATTGTCCTAATTCGATGTCATAATTGAATTTTTCTACTGCTGGCCATAATCTTCTCTTCGCTGCCTTCTTTTTGCATTTGGTAGTTCTTGCTAATTGAATTATTATTAGCATTACTACGCTGCTTATTACTGCTGTTGTTATCCAGATCATTTTAATCATGTAATTCTTTTCATTAGGCTGCATGGTTGTGTTTTCTCTTGCATTGGTTGTTTCCATTATGCCTTCTCTCGGTTGCACATTTTTAAGTGCTTTCTGGAGTTGTAATGCTTCATGAATTGAAAGGTGGCTGTCGTCCATGATCATTCCTTTTTTCCATGTTTCGTTTTGGTTTTCTCTCAGTTTGTTTTATTATAGGTTGCGTTCGTCGCATTTTGATTGATGGTTTCCTTACCATTCTCCAAGTCCATGAGCTTTCCTTTGGATAGTTTATGACGTATTTTCCAAGTTTTCCTTTTCGTTGATTCGATTACCTTTGAATCTTTATAGTTTACTTATCTCACATTGAGATTCTTTTGTTTACTGGTCGTTTCCTTTAGTTCTTATACAACAGATTTTTGCTGATAGCGTCACTGTATTCTCAATTACTATTCTTTCTTCGTTGCTGCATTTGAGCGTGATGAGAGTGTGACTGCCTTTACTGTCTCTGATCTGTCGTTGATACGGTGTTCCTCTTGTTTCCTTTTCGGGACGTTGTCGTAAGATTTCTAGTAACTTTCTGGTTTATTATTTCCAGTAATCATCTCTTCCCTTCTGAACGTGTACAATTACTTACCACGCTTTCTTTTGTTGATACGTATTTTTGTTTTTTATATCATGCGATCTTACTTACATTTGATTCTTCCATTATCAGTTCCGTTCTTTTTAGGTCGAATAATAGCATACTTTTTGTAATGGGTTCTTACCCGTATGTCTCGACTAATTATCCTCTCCACTCTTTGGATCTATTCTACTTTTATCTTTATTTTCTTTATTTCTCGTACCTCGAACGGTTGATAAGGTTCATTCTCTTTGCTAGGTTGTGAATTTTTCTCCCAGGTTTGGCTAATGTGCAATTTATTAAAATCATTGTGCACATGATTATATATTCGCTATCCTCTCTGGCTTATCCCATTCACAATTTTTTCCTGCTTCATATTCATTTTCCAACAACGATAATTTTTGTATACATACTTTTCAATCTTCTATTCCTCTGTTTAATTATTCGCATTGCCTATCCTGCTTTACTTGGATTATTTACGTTTCTATCTTCTGTAAGCATCTCACATTACCATCTTTGTGGTTTGGCTATATAGTTTTCGGATCGGTATTTCTTATCTTCCCCGGTTCCATATAGAATCAAATTGACAACTCTATGCTGTATTCATCTTCAGTTGTAAGCATATCCTTTGCTTGCGCTTCCTTCTCAGTTATGTCGTTATTCGAAACGATTTATATCTCCTTTGTATGTTTTCGTCAGCTTCTGGCTTAACTTGATGACCGGTTGATTAATACTCATATTTTTTTAGCAGGGTCGGTCGGTTGATTTCCATTGTTAGAGACGAGTCATCCCTTATTCGATTTTCCCTCTTATTGCTGTTGTCTTTCCTGACGTTCCCTCGTTAGATGATTCCTTTTCTCTTGTTGTGCGGAATTGTTTCTTTTCTAGTAATTTTGATCGTCTTTGTTTTACTGATTGTCACTTCCTCCTTCTCCATTATTATCTCCATCGGGTCCTTTGAAATGCGCTCCTCACATATTATATATTTCAATATTTCCTCGTATACTTTATTATTCTGCTTTATATCGTTCCATCTCATTTATTTCTTGTTTGCTCGCTTGAATCTTATTGCTTTCCGAATGCCATCTATGTATTATCATTAATAGTTTTCCTTTCTATTCTTCCGATTCTACTGCTCTTTTGGTGATGGTGTAATCACCTTCCCACTTCAAACATGCTTATTAATGTTTTTGGAAAGGGATAGCTAGCGCGTATATTTTTCTTTTAATAGACGTTTCTCTTTCGCTGTTACCATATAGTTTACATTGGAAACTTTTAAAGTGATAGCCTTCGTAAGGTCCATTCATCAGCGTGCTGCTGCTTCGTCTTGTTTGCGCGATAGCTCCCATAATGTTTGAATGTTTACATCATTTCTCTTCCTTGTTGTCCATTACTAGTATAAATTTTATTGCCACTTCCTGATCTGGATTTCAGTCACAATGTAGTACATATGTCTCCATTGTCTTTTTCTTTGAACATGATCCGTTTTAGATTCTCTCAGAACTGTCCTCGAAGGCATCTGCTTGCAAAACTGCGAACATTAATGTGTTTTCCCTCTTCGCTTTGTATATTTGAGGCGTGTCCGCATTCTGCAAAAGTTGAATTTTGTCCATTATCGTTGAGGTTTCCTATCCTGATACTGCAGTATATGTAGAGTTACCGTATCCCTTCTACATCGCCATAGTAAAGATCATAGGTATACTCTTCTTTTAATCGGTCCATTCTGTGACTTAAAACTCCTTTAGCATAATCCCATTGCGATTTTTCGCCGCTTGTTTAACTTTCTCATCCATCCTTTTCCTTCACCCATTCTGCATTATCTCTCTCATAGCTTTACTATTATACCATCGTTCTACATTGTCCTGGGTTGCGTTCTAGAGATTTTATATTCATCCGGAGTTCCTCTACCGTATATTGCTGTCGCCTTCTATTTTCGACTCATCGTTAGTCCGTTTATACTCAGTGTTGAGTTTGTGATCAGAGTTTGCATACCTCGATTCTCTGTTCCTGTTATTGTTCTCGTACGCACATCTACTTCACGTTCACGTAAATAGCCTAAGGAGTGTTTGTTACCAATTTAACTCGCGCATGATTCTCGTGTTTATCTAGTTTACATATGCTCATTAAGTCCCTTACCACACTTTAATTTTCTGGCTACCCTGGATTGATGTCTGGCGTCGCCAATTATTAACCCAGTCTCCAACTTGAAAAATTATGCTCACGTACGATCTCTCTTTTATCGCTGCAATTTCTATAGCTTTCTGAATTAAATCAATATTCAACCTGCTGTCTCCAGATCTCCTGCATATCGCTCTTTGGAACCCCGGTTACATTAATCACAAATTCCATATTACTGTGATATTGTGGTTGATATTCCAAGTCTATTGCATGTTACATTCTCTGCCGTACTCAATTTAAATGGACTCATTTTGTGCTGAATTATTTATGACATTCTATAAGCCAGAAGGCCATAGAATAATCTATCCCAATCTTTTTTGTGTCTGCAACATAAATTTACATGCATTTCATTATAGTATCCCATTGAATCGTTCGGTTTGGCCATTTGTTTGCGATGGTACGTGATGTTCTCAGCTTCGCAATTCTGCAAATGAATTTCGTTACTTCCTCTATTATTTCGCTCATAAAGTTGGTTCCTTGGTCAGTTAGGATCTGTTTGGGTGTTCCATATCTACAACATATCTCTTCTACTAGGATTCTCGCTATTGTTCTGGCTTTTTGATCTGGTATTGCGAATGCTTCCGGGAATTTTGATAAATAATCTGTCACTACTGATAAGATTTTCCATCGTGGTCCTAAGGTAAGTCCTACCATCATAACATCATTTCAGGTTCTGGTAATTGCATTGGCTTAACGGTGCGTTCAATTTACTTCCTGGCTTTTTCGGTTGCCACAATCAGCAGTCCTTATCCAGTCTTTTTACGTCCTCTCCATATTTGGCCAATAATATTTTTGACGCAGTCTGCTTCCGTCTTTTTTGCTGACATGTGTCCTCCAAGTTTTCCATCGTGATATTGCATCAATACCTCTTTTCGTCTGCTCTCTGGTAAACACATAAGTCGTTTTCTCACCATCCATTAGTAATAACCATCCTTTCTCCATATCTGTGATCGTGTCTGTGTTTCTCCATGATGCCTCCAGTTTACTTTGTCCGAAGATTTTCATATCTTAGTTTCCAATGTAATTCGTCATTATGTTTTTCAACTCTATCGTCTTCTTCTGTCTATTTTTCCGTCTTTGTAAAATCTATATCTTCTGCACTATATCTCATGCATATTCGTCTACATCTATTCCTTATTAGTTCTTCAAATACGAAAATCCGACATGCAATCTGCTTGCGTTCGCCTTCTCCTGAATTTGAAACTTTATATACGCGTCATATTCTTGCAACGTCATCGCCCATCTCATAATCTACTAGAGGCTTCTATTACGTTGTATGGCCCTACGCCCAATTCACTCAATGCGTTGATGATCGAGTTGAAATATCTCGGACCCATAAATAAAATATTTGAATTGTTGCAACTAGCTAGTGAAATGATATGCTAATGCTTCTCTCTCGGTTCACACGGAGTAAATTCTTTTCGTGCTTTTCATTGAACAGTTCGACTATAATTATCCAATAATACTCGTTCTCTTTTCTGTACATCCCATCTTGTCCTAGTGATGCTCCAGATCACTATCCACTTGCGTCTGTTGCTACCAAGAACACGTTCTTAAAATCTGGGTGTACGAGTAATTGGTGCCTGATATTAGTTACTCTCTGCAGTGTCAAAGCTGTGTTGTTCCTCTTCCCATATAACGGCCCGTATCTTTTCTCGTTAGCTCTTGTATGTATTCGCGATGTTGCAAAATTACTTGATGAACTTTCATAATATCCACATAAGCTAAAGAAGAATTCTGCACTGTGTGACTTTCTTTGGTTGCGGGAATTCTATCTCGATGTTTCTGAATCTTTCTTTTGCCATTCCCTGACACAATGTTCCTAGAAGTAACTTTTTCCTTGCCAATCGCACTTTTGAGTCAAATGTCAATTTCCATTGTCTCAGTCGAACGAATACATTACGGATATCCTTTAAATGTTGCTCGAAGGTGCTAGAATAAATTAATAAATCATCAATATATACCATACCATGTTTTAATGCACGCGCGTTACAAAGTTCCATAACACCTCTGGAGATGAAGCTGGTGCCTTCTGTAGTCAAAAGCATACTTCTTGAATGGTCCGTATAAATCTTTTCATAGAAAAGCAGTTTTCTTTCCTCTTCTTTGACTTTTATTTGCCGAATAACCACTTTTTAAAAGTCAGCGAGTAAAATAAGCTGCTCCGTGCAATGTTGTAACATCTCGTCGTATAATCTGAGCGGTATGTGATCCCGTTTTGTTACCGCGTTGAGCTCGCGGTTAGTCTATACAGAACCGTTGTGTTCCGTCTTTCTTCTTTACCATGACCACTGGGAATTGCCATGGCGAGCAACTTGGTTCGATTACTCCTGCGTCTAACATCTTCTGCACCTTTCTGCTATCTATTTTGAAGCTTCTCCAATCGATATGTCCGTAGTGTTATTTGGGGTATCGCTGTTAGATGATCGTTGTTGCGTACCAATCGCTTGTACCCATATCTAATCGGATGCTCAAATATATCTTTAATTTCCATTAGCAATTTTGTAGTTGTTCTTCTCTCGTTTTCCGTTTAGTAGCCTGACTGTCGAATTGCCATAGTTCTCCTCATTCCTGCAGTATTTTGTTTTGGAAGTCATAGTCCATCATGTGTGTTAATTTTCCCAGTCTTTCGTTTTCATAGATAACTTATTCTTCCCGTCAAAATTTGTAATGTTGATTGGAATTTCACTGTTGTCGTTTACATACACTATTCTCTGGCTAATGGCAGTTCCTTCTTTCCAAATTTGATTAGTTCGAAAAATTCATTTCACCTCTGTTTCCTCGTTCCACTTTACGTAACCAAATCATTGTGCAGTTCCTGCACTACATATTTCTCTGAGCCATCTCACTCGATTTCAAACATACAAATATTCGTCCGGTTTATCTCTCACTCCATTGACTAGATCTATATATCTCTTTAGATTTGCATGAATCTTTCCAATTATACACATCTCGCTTATTCCATGAAACTGCTAAAGACGTGTTGATTTCACATTGTTAATATCATTACGACCCAGATCTTTCCATGACCTGCTAAAAACTGAATTCCTTCTGCAATTTACATCCCATGTTAGCTTCTTCATACATGGCCATAATCTTCGGGAATTTTAATCCATTTATGCTGAGAGTTTGCTCCGCGTACAATCATGCTTTTACTTTCCTACCCCATTTATTTCTAGGGTACGTTAATTTTGGTCCAGCTATACTATAATCTATATCTATATCTATGATCTATCTATCTATCTCTTGATCTGGCTTGTTCTGGCATCAAGTCTTGCCCAATTATTGTTCGTCATCATCTATAATATCTATATATATTTTGGTATTGGATACGTGTCTTTCTTACTGCATGTTTCTCTCTACTGATTGATGCTGCTTTCTTTAAAACATTCATATACTGGTGGTGGATGATTATAATGTTCCACTATGTCTTTGTCTTTCGATTTTCCCATTGTTTTGAGTTTGCTCTTGAGTTATCATTTGTGTTCCTCCTTGGTTTCATCATTGTCGCTGTTATTACTGCTTCATCTCTGAATTTTCCATCGTTTCCAGTTATCGTTTTTTGTCGCTTCATTCTTGGTTTTCTCGGCTAATAGTCTCATTATTGCTTTAATTTTCGTCCAACTTCCTCATCGGGTTACCATTCATTTTTAGTTAGAATTCCTACTAGTTCTTTTATCTTGTGAAATCTTTTGAGTGTTCCATGTATAACCATTGTCTTAGCTAAAAACGGTAAGAATCCAATTGCCAATTGTCCAGTTGATTTTTCTCTCTCTTTTGTAGAATATCGAAACAGGCTAACATTGTTTAGATACTCTACATTTGAATGATGAGAATTATTCACTAAAATTTCCTGCCACAAATCTGTACCGAACTATAAGAATCTTCCCCACATGCTTTCATCAAATTTGCCTAGCAGTTGAAATCGGTCTGGCAGATATAACAATTCGTAGTAGGTTTCTCTCCATAGTTAGTTACCTCCCGTTATAGTACAATGTTGATAATATTGCTTGCCTTGTGCTGGATAAAATTAATAAATTTCTCTGGCACGTTCCAGAATCTTTCGTTTGATATATTCCACTCTGTATAACACTATCGGTTGAATTCTGCTTCGCTACCCAATTCTGCTTAGTCCAAAATTTGGTGTCTAACAACTACTCGGCTTGAAAACTGTAACCAACTTCCATCTCTTATTTCGAATAATGGTCCATAACTATTACTGCAAATCTAGACAGGTTGGTACTAAATTTCTCTGGTTTATGCGTATCCTTACTGTGAGCGAACTATTTTCCTATGATTACTACTAATTCGTTTATGCACTTTATCCTCGAATTGGTTTATCTCTGGCACGTTCACGCCAAGTCTTTCGCATTATATGTATACACTAACTTCTCGACGATTCTTCCAAAAATCTATCCCTCTTGCACTGGTAAAATAATGCGATTGCATTATCCGGAATGTGATGAACCATCCAATTTGTTTAATATTCCGTTCAACGATACATCGTTTTTAACTAAATCTAGTATATTTTCTGTTGATGCCAATCCTTTATGAATAAGAGAAATCCATCTTGTTATTATATAGAGTATTAGTTTCACATCTTGGCGCTCTATTGTCTTTTGCTTCGTATGCTGTTCCGATCAAGAATTATTCTTAATAATTATAACTGAGTCACCATTTCGCCACATATTATCTCACCCATCCGTCCTTATATAAACTCATTCGATTTGTATCGTAGATATTACTACCGTGGCGTACCTCTGATCCATATTCGTTATCCTGGGTTTCCGAAATTCTCCGTCTCCGTAATCATACAATGCCTTTTTGCGTGTTAGTTTCTGTCTCTCTGTGCACTTGTCCTTGCACTTCATCAAATATTGCACTTTTCAATAAGGTGAGTCTACAAGTTCTGGTATCGGCGTGATATACGATCGTCACATTCCACATGGGCAATGATCTACTGTGCTAGACATTCGCAGGCTTACTTTCATGCTTGTGTATTCTGCATCCCGAAATATCCTTGTACTTTCTCCAACCTTACTGAACACTTTCAATCACTATACGCCTTGACTAATTGATTCAAATCAGGTGTTACTCATCCTCCTGGCATGTATCCGTCCTCCAGCTATTACTTCCCGCACACTATACTCGGGTATATCTTTAATCTTTCCTTCTCTCTGCTACATTCACTCTCCACGCTATTGAATGCCCTTCTGCACCTTCTTCACATTCGCTCCTCGTTACTGAAACCACTGTTGTTTCCTTTCCAGCTTCTATAATGATGATTGCACTCGATGCCCATAAAGCTACAATTTCCTTTTACCTGAACATTCCTTGATTATCCGTTTTAATGAAATCTACTTCTTGATATACATCTAACGATACTCTAGCCTGTGTCTGTAGTTACCAGGTTCGCTGACTTTCACTCTACCGTTCTAGTAGAACTATTTATCACCAATTCTTTATGTTCACAAATCATATACTACAAACGTCACCCCTTTCACGCACATCATCCATATGATCAGATAGTGATCATCGTATTCATACCCTTTTCTAGCTTTTGATTGCCTTGCATTAATTTCGTCTCAATATTCCGTCATAACTCTTTTAACTCGCTTGATCATCTCCGTTTCATCTTTACTTACCAACTTCATAAAGCTGTTTCTGATTTTCATAATCTATACTTGTTTTCCACTTTCTCGCTTCGCCGTTGTTTGGATCACAATTCTTTCCTGTCTATCGTTCTCCTGGGCTCTCCTAATTTTCTTTCGATGTTTGAACCCTTGATTTCTTCAGCTTGTTGACTTCCCTTTTATCGCATTCTCCCATTTAGCTTTGTACGCTCTTCCTATCTTCTCTTCGCTATTTGCTGAATATTAAGTCTGATCGCGAATTCCCAGTTGCTTTCTTGACGTCTATCTTCTGTCCATGCTGGCTTTCAATGGAGTGCTTGTCGTTTTGCCCATATCTTTGGCTGTTCCATGTGGGTTCTCTTGGTTTTCTCTCCATTCGGTATTAGGGTGCTAATTTGCCAATTTCCTCCTGCATTTGTTGTATAATCTTTATTCGTTTCCTCTCTCTTCTTCTCGTAATCTCTGCTTCTTTATTCTTTTCACTTCTCGCAATCTTTCAGATTTATTTTGTTGATCTTGCTTCTCTGCTCTAGAGTTTTGTATTTCTTTCTTTTGATTTCTTGATTCTAGTTTGGTTCTGCTAAAATCCTTCGTCATTTCCTCTTCTCGCTCTTGGTACGTTTTCTCTTTTCCTTCTGGGTATATTTTTTGTTCTAGTGTTTTCCCAACTTTCTCTCATCATTTTCGTTTTTAGGCGTCTCTTGTACTACATTCTCTTCTTGCTGTTAGGTAGCATTTTTATTATTGTAACGTTCTTTGTCTCCATAATTCTTACTTCCTCCCTTGTACCTTTATTGATCTGGTTGATCTTTGATTGCTGGTTTTGATCTTTCAACCTCTTTTACAAATTTCCTTGTCTCATTTGGAATTCATATTGTTTTCTAAATATTAATATCGGTTTATTCCTCTTTTCACTCATCTCTAAATTTATTCATAATTTTTTACACATCATCTCGTTATTTTTTGTGGTTTTTGAGTTTTTATAATTTTTTGGTTTTTTACGTTTTTTCTCTTTTTACACTTTTTACAGATTGTTTTCCGTTTTCTATCTACTGATCAGCGAAACGGAATCTTTGATTCGCCCGTTGATCGGCTTTCTACATCTGGACATATACGACTTTTTAACCCACATGCTCTACGATGTGACCATTGTTCCACAAGGAATTATAATATTTACTGTTTTTTGCCAATCATGTCACAAGCATGATAACTGCTCCAAATATAGTTCTTTTACTCATTGGATTTGTCACGATTTTCCTTAGGTTTCTCTTGAATATCGCTTGTGATTGTCGGATGTAATTTGCTTGTGTCCAGTCGTACATCTTCTAAATTATTTAGCCTTAATCTTTCCTGGATTATTTTTCCCCTCATTTTTTGGGAGTATCACTCTGATAATAGCATTAATGGTTCTCGTTTTCGTCGATGCTAAGTATCTCTCCTATTTTGCTGGTTTGGTAATTATTATTTCCGATTTCTTTGACTCTTTTTCTTTGTTTATACAACATTTTCCTCTATGTTTTTAGCTTTTTGACATTCTTGACTTGCGGTATTGGCTGTTGATTTTTAAACATCCTTCGCACATTATTCTCCTGGCTGTTTGGCAATATCCTCTTACTCGCAAATTCTGCGCTGCTCTTGGGTTTCTTTGAAAAGTTTAATTTCTCTCTTCAATGTTCTATTTATAGTCTCTTTTTTCCCATATTAATTCTGCTGGAATCTTCGAAACTCTTTATCATCGTATACCTTGTTCTCGCCTCCCGTTTTCATCACTGTTATTTTCTGATTGTCGGAAAATCTTCTGCTCTGTTCATCTGCTTGGTTTCTTACATCGATATTGATTCTAAATGGGCAGGTTGGAATTTCCTCAGGTTTCCTGTTTAGCTAGTCTCTCCTTTTTTCCCATTTTGCGGCAGTTTTCCTCTTACAATAGATGCATGTTCATTCAGGTCTGGTAGTTGGTGGTTCCTGTAAATAAAATCCTTTGCGCCATTTTCTTTGCTTTGCGCCCGTCGTAAACACTTTTGTCTTTACAAAGTTAGATATCTCTGTTCCTCTTTTCTCAGTTCCTCGTCTTTCACTTTCTTTGTGAGTATATCGCTTTTATGATTGCGTTTGGCCGTCTGTCCGTCGTAGTCCTTTATAGTTAATAATTGCTGCTGCAAGTGGTATTAACTTTCTCTTCTTTTCCTTCTGGTTTTTTCCATAGTCTGGTCATATCGAATCTGGGTCCTTCTCTCATTGTATCATTATCTCTTTCACTGATTCCGCTTGCCATCTAAATATTGTCATTATTGGATTTTTTGGTTTTCTGATTTTTTAGTTATTTGTAGATTTTTGATTTTATTTGATTTTTATTATTTTATTTACATTTATTTACACTTTCTTTCTCTCTTCACAACGTCTTGTCTGCGCCTCTCACTTCTAATTTTATATACAGATTATCTTCTTCGCAGAATCGCTTCTTCCTCTCAATCGTTGTTGTGGATATGAACGGTGTGTACCAATGTGCTGTATTCCATCGGTTGTTTGGTCCTTCTCCAATTTTGTGTTCATTCCTGTTCTTGATTGGTTACGATATCCTCTTGATCCTATTCATTGTTAATTCATATTTGTTTAAAAGGGCCATGTTAATAGTCTCATAATCTGCCTCTTCCTACTCTGATGAAGACACTAGTGTGCCCGTGCATTCCCATCTCCATTCGGATATAATCTAATGCCATTTGTATTCGCTTCTCCCACTGTATATGTGGTGAGACTATCTAGAAATTCTTTGTGTTCCATCTTTTGCTCTTGGAGTTTTTCGGCGAATTCGGTAGTTTTCCATATAAATTGCGTGCTGTTACGGATGTTTTTCTGGTATAGAATGTTGGTTTCTAGTTCTTTATCTGTTGGTTCATCTGTTGCAATTTTCTTTCCATTTCGATCATTTTCTTGAGTGTGTCTCCTTTGCTTCTCTCGAAATTCTCTGGGACTCTAATATTTATCTCTTTAATTTATCTGGGCTTTTATGCCTGCATCTTTCTGTTCGTAGGCTTTTACCTCCCATGCCAACATCCTATCGTTTTCATCATGAATTTCGGTATGCTCTATGCTACTATTTTCTATCATATGCTTTTGCATTTCTGCCAATTGGTAAATTGTAATCTCGACAATTGAATAGTTTCTAACGAGGGCATTTGACTGGTTTGGCCGGCTACATTCGTTCCAATGCTTCCTTTAATTTGAAACTTCTATCTTTCTTGTCGCAGTTGTTTGCGCATATTCTTTCGTATAGATCGCATAACTTTTTCCTCTTTGTGGATTCCGATGCTTCCATTTCTATTTTGATGCCATTCGTCGATGACTCCCACAGAATTCGCAATTTTTCCTCTCTCTTGTACACACATTGGTGATGTTCTTTCATCGTCTTTTCGTTTGATGGTTTGACATTTTTAATAATATCTCGTTATAATTCGCCATCATTGCGTGACCTCTGCTTTCCTTCATAAGCCTTTCCATTCACATTTCTTTTACTCTGCGCATTGACACTAGTAGATTATTGATTTCTTTATTGGTAGCTTTATCCATTTGTTGTAGGGTCTTCATCTCTTTCAATCGTCTCGTGAAATCCACGGCATTTTCTGGTTGTGTTTTTATATTCTATGTACACTCTGTGCATATTCTGCATCCGCGATTCCGTTCTGGTACTCGCTCCGATCAGTAATTCTTTACATTACAACACTTTAATCCTTTCCTTGATATCGATTCACTCCGTTTCTATCTATTTTTCATTATTTCGTTCTCGTATCTTCGGAAGGATTTCCGCTTCTCTTAATTCTCTCGATGATTGTCTGCATATCTACATAAAATTTTCTGATTACTTGATCGTTGTTTACTTTACTTCCTATCTGCTTTATTTTAAGCATATTTCCACGGTGCGCTTTATTTTTACTCTATCTGTTGAATCCGTGTTCTGGGTGAAATTGCTGGCATTGATGCTATCCCATTCCACCCAAACTTGCTTGGAATCTACTGCTGCTTGGTTTGTTACGTGTCTTCTATATTTTCGTCAGCTTGCCACACGTAACTTTGATTCCTGTAATGGCTTCATTTCATTCTTTAATTGTAATATAGTTCTCTGTTGCTTCTTCTAGTCTTTATGCCTTGTTGTAGCGCCTCCTGTTTCACCACTTTCTGTTTAATACTAAGATGAGTGTTTGTCCCACTGCGTGTTGCCGCATTGTTGTTATTAGTGTCATTAATTCGCATTGTCGTTCCAGTGCTCTCGTATTCCCTTGATCTTGGATACTTCCTTGAATTAATTTCTACAATCTCTAATAGGTACCATTGGCAGCTGCTGGTGTGTTGTATTCCTTCTGTGACGGGGTATTTACCTGACTTGATTTTTGATTTGCATTTCGGATTCATCTGTTGTTATATATACATCATTAATTTCAGCATTCATTTTCCGTTTGCTAACTATTCTAACACATTTTGTACAATTTTATAAATAACATACCACTTACTACTATATATTACTACATAATATTTTACACTACTATACAATGTCTAACTTTCGTTTTTACCCAACCATCGTCTCCGGACTCTATAACGCATATGTCCGTATAGTCCCCGTATTCTTATTCATTATCTGCGTATTATATCAGATTCATTGGACCATTGTTGTCTTCGATAATGGGCGGTTCTTTTAACCAGAGTCGCGCGTTTGTTGCTAACATTCTCCTATGATTCATTATTTTCCAGTCTTTCTACATCATATTGTCCTTAATTCGATGTCAATAAATTGAATTTTTACTGGCTGGCATAATCTTTCTTCTTCGCTGCTCTTTTGCATTATGTAGTTCTTGCTAATTGAATAATCATTTAGCATTACTACGCTTGCTTATTATGCTGTTGTTACCAGATCAATTTTAATCATGTAATTCTTTTCATAGGCTGTCCATTGGTTGTGTTTTCTTGCATTTGGTTGTATTCCATTATGCCTTGCTCTCGGTTGCCACATTTTTAAGTGCTTGTCTGGAGTGTAATGCTTCATGAATTGAAAGGTGCTTGTCGGTCCATGATCATTTCTTTTTTTCCATGTTTCGTTTTGGTTTCTCTCAAGTTTTGTTTTTATTATAGTTGGTCTCGTCGCATTTAAACTTGAGTGGTTTCCTTGTTACCAATCTTCCAATGTCCATGAGTTCCTTTTTGTGATATTTATCTTACGTATATTTCCAAGTTTCTCTTTTCGTTGCGGATTCGTATACTTTGATTCTTTAGTTTTAACTCTATCTCACACATTGGATTCTTTTGTTTACTGGTTCGTATCCTTTAGGTTCGTTACACAGATTTTGTGATTAGGTTTTCTTCACCTGTTATTCTCCAATTCTACTTCTTCTTCGTTGCTGCATCTTGATTCTATGGTTTATTTACTTGGCCTTTACTTTCTCTGTCTGTCGTTTGACCCACGGTTTCTCCTTGTTTCCTTTTCCGGAGTCTTTTGTCGTAATTGAATTCATAGTAATTTCTGTTATTGATTCTCCAAGATAATCATCTCTTACCTTCTGAACGTGTATATGTACTTCTCACGCTTTCTTTTTTGTTGGAATACGTGATTTTGGTTTTGATAATCATCATTTTGATTGACATTTGATTCTCTCATTTGTATCGTTCCGTTCTTTTAGTTTCATATACATACTTTTGTAATGGGTTTTTACCGTATTTTCGACTATTTCTCTTCTCACTCTTGGATTGATTCTACTTTTATCGTTATTCTTTATTTTCTCGATACTCGACGTTGATAAGGTTCTTCTTTTAGGTGTTGTGAATTTTTCTCCCAGGGTTTTTGGCTACACTGTGCAAGTTATTACTAAATCCATGTGTTGGCAATATTTATATATTCTGCCATTTCCTTCTAGGTCTAATCCACTTCACATTTCTTCTTTCCTGCTTTTCAGTATTCATTTTCCAACAATCGACTAATTTTGTTTGTACACATACGTTGTTCCAAATCGTTTCCTATTCCCTCTGTTATCATATTCGCAATTTGCCTATCCGCTGCTTTACTTGGATTTACGTTTCTATCTTCTTGTAGCATCTCTACATAACATCTTTGGTGGTTTTGAGCTATGATTGAGTTTCTCGGATCGTACTTTCTATCTTTCCCGCGTTTTCTATAGAATCAAATGACTAACTTATGCTTGTATTCATCGTCAGTTAGTAAGCATATTCTTTGCTCGCGCTTCCTTTCTCACTTATTGCTTCGTATTCTGAACGATTTTTCTCCTTTGTGAGTGTTTTCGTCAGCTTGCTGTTAACTTGATGCAACGTGATTAATATCATTATTTTTTGTAGCAGGGTCGGTCGGTTTTGATTTTTTTCCTTTAGTGTAGTAACATCAGTCCCTTTATTTCGTTTTTCCCTCGTATTTGCTGTTGGTTCGTTTCCTGACGTTCTCCTCGTAAATGAATTCCTTTTTCCTTGTTGTGCGGATTTTGTTTCTTTTCTAGTATTTTGATCGTCTTGGTTTTTACTGTTGTCACTTCCTTCCATTCTCCATTATTATCTCCATCGGGTTTCTTTGAGAACTATGTCGTCTCGACATTATTATTTCAATTTTTCCTCGTATACTTTTTATTATTCTTGCTTATATCGTCCATCCTCTTTTATTCTTGTTTGCTCGCTTGGAATCTTATTTGCCTTTCGATGCCATCTACTGTATTATCATTAATTAGTTGATTCCTTTTCTATCTCCGATTCGGTACTGCTCTTTTTGGGTGATTGGTGAATTCAGGTTCCCACTTCAACAATTGCTTTTATTGTTTTGGAAATGGGATAGTGAAGCGTATATGTTTCTTTTAATAGGACGTTCTGTTCCTTACACAATATAGTTTACATTGAATACTTAACGTGATGAAGCTTCGTAGCGTCCCATTCATCTAGGTTGGCCTGCTGCTTCGTCTGTTTGGCGTCGATACTCTCCATAATGCTTTTGAAATTTTTTACCATCATTTCTCTTTCTCTTGTTGTTCGCATTACTAGTTATAAATTTATTGCACTTGCCTGTCTGGATTTCAGTGCATAATCGTAGTACATTATTTTCTCCATTTCTTTTTCATTGAACGATGATTCCTGTTTTAGTAGTTCTTCAGAACTGTCGTCGAGCATCTGCCTGCAAACTGGAACATTAATTGGTGTTGTGTCCCTCTTCGCTTTGGTATATTTGAAGGCGTGTCCGCATTTTCTGCATAAGTTGAATGTTGCCATGATTTCGTTGAGGTTTCTAATGCTGGTAAACCTCGCAATATGTATGAGGTACGTTCCCTCACATCTGCCATAAGTAAAAGATCATGGGTATACTCTCTTAATGCTGTCCATTTCTGTGGACTTAATATCCCTTTAGCAATTAATCCATTGCGATTTTTTCCCGCTTTGTTACTATATCTCATCCATCTTTCTTTCGACCATCTGGCATTATCTCTCTGAAGCTTTTACTATTATATCCATCTTGTCTACATTGTCCTGGGTTGCGTTTAGAGTTATTTTAGATTCATCCGCTTTAGGTTTCCTCTACTGGTATTAATTGCTGTCGCTTTCTATTTTTCGACTCATCGTTAGTCCGTTTATACTCAGTTGTTGAGTTTGTGATCTAGTTTGCGATACCTCGATTCCTGGTTCCTTGTTATTTCTCGGTATGCGCTCACAATCTACTCAAGCTTCACGTAACATAGGAAGCTAGTGAGTGGTTGTGACCAAATTTAACTCGCGCATTTCCGTTGTCAATTACATTATCTCATAAGGTCCTTTACCACATCTTCTTGTAATTTTCTGGCTACTCCTGAGATGAATTTCTGGCGTCGCAAATTATTACCCAGTCTCCAACTTGAAAATTATGCCACGTACGTCTCTCTTTTTTTCGTGCAAATTCTTATAGCTTTCTTGATTAAATTAAATATCATAACCTGCTTGTCTTCCAGATCTCCTGCATTCGCTTTTGAAACCCCCGTTACATAATCATCAATTTCCAATAATACTCGTGATAGTTGGTGTTGATATTCCAACGTCTATTTGGCATGTTAACATTCCTTGCCGTACATCCAATTAATGGAACTCATTTTTGTTGCTGAATGTATTTGACATTCTATAAGCATACAGGCATAGATTTTATATATCTATCCCAATCTTTTTGGTGTCGCTTACATAATTTGACATCATTTTCTATTAGTATGCCATTGATCGTTCGTTGGCCATTTTGTTTGCGGAGGTACGGTGAATGTTCTCAGCTTCGCATTCTGAAGTAATTCGTACTTCCTCTATTATTTCGCTCATAAAGTTGGTCCTGGCAGTTAGGATTGTTGGGTGTTCCATATTCTACACCTATCTCTTCACTAGATTCTCGTTATTGTTCTAGGCTTTTGATCTGGTATTCGCGAATGCTTACGGCGGAATTTTGGATAAACTAGATCTGTCCACTACTAATATATAAGATTATTTCCATCGTGGTTTCTGAGTTAGGTCCTACTACTCCATTGCGAATCATTGTCATGGGTTCTGGTGGAATTGGCATTGGCTTTAACGGTGCTTTCAATTTACTCCTGTGCTTTTTTCTGGTTGCACATATCAGGCAAGTTCTTTATCCATCTTTAACCTTTCCTTCCATATTTGGCAAATAATCATTTTTGACGCAGTCTGCTTCCGTCTTTTTTGCTACATGTGGTCCTCCACGTTTTCCATCGTGATATTGCTCCATACCTCTTTTCGTCTGCTCTCTGGTAAGCACATAAGTCGTTTCTCACATCCATAGTAAATAACCAATCCTTTCTCCATAGTGTATCGATGTCTGTGTTTCTCCATATGCTCTCTCAGTTTACTCGTTGTTGTCGAAGATTTTCATATCGTTATTCCATGAATTCGATTTATTGTTTTTCAACTCTTCGTCTTCTTCTGTTCATTTTTCAGTTTGTTAAAAGTCTATATCTTCGCGATTATCAATCATGCTATTCGTCTTACATCTTGATCATTAGTTCTTCAAAATAAAATCTCGACATGCAATCTGCGTGTGGCCGTCGCTTTTTTCCTGATTGAACTTTATATAACGGTGAGTTATTCTTGCAACGCATCGCGCCATCTCATTAAATCTCCTGAGGCTTCTTTTAGTGGCCTAGACCATACCGCAATGGTTGATGATCTGTAAGTGATATATTCTCGTTGACCCACATAATAAATATCTTGAAAGTGTTTAATAGCTTGAATTATCTGATAGCTTCTCTCTCCGTCGTCAACAGAGTAATTCGTTTTCGTGTTTTCTTGACGTTCGACTATATATCCAATACACTCGTTCTCTTTTCTCGTCATCCCATTGTCTAGGAGATGCTCCAGATGCATATTCCACTTGGTCTTGTTGCTAACAAAACGTTTCTTAAAATCTGGGTGTTAACAGTATGGTGCTGATATTAGTTATTCTCTGAGTGTTTCAAAGGCTGTGTTGTTGTTCCTGCTTCCCATATAAACGGGGTAATCTTTTTTGGTTAGCTCTTGTATTGGTTTCGCGATGGTTTGCATAATTCTTGATGAACTTTCGATAATGATCCCATAAGCCCTAAGAATTCTTGCACTGTGTGACTGTTCTTTGGTGCGTGGCGCAATTCTTTATCTTTGCGATGTTTCTTGGATCTGTGTCTTTGCCTTTCGCCGACACAATGTGTCTAAAGAAAGGTAACTTTTTTCCTTTGCCCATTCGCATTTTGCATGGGTTTCAATTCAATTTCCATTGTCTCGTCGAACGAATACATTACGTGATATCCTTTAAATGTTCTCGAAACGTGCTAGAATAAAATTAATAAATCATCAATATATACCATACATTGTTTAATGCGTGCGTTACAAAGTTCATACACCTTGGAATGAAGCTGGTGCGTTTGGTTAGTCCCAAAAGGCATCTTCTTGAATGGCATAAAATCTTTTGCGAAGTAAAAGCAGTTTTTTCTCTGTCTCATTCTTTGACTTTTATTTGCCAATAACCACTTTTTAAGTCTAGCGCATGTAAAATAAGCTGCTCCTGAATGTTTGTACATCTCGTTATATCTGGTTAGCGGGTATTATCCCGTTTTTGTTACCGCGTGAGTCGTCGGTAGTCTATACAGAACCGTTGTGTATCCGCTCTTTCTTCTTTACCATGACACTTGGATGCATGGCGGAGCAAACTTGGTGTCGATTACTCCTGCGTCTAGCATCTTCTGCACTCTTTTTCTGCTTCTGATTTTTGAGCTTCTGCAATGATATGGCCGTAGTTTATTGGGGTATCGTCTGTTAATGGTATCGCGTGTGTTGCGTTACATCTTGTACCGAGATCTGAAGTCGGATGCCTGCAAATATATCTTTGAATTCCATTAGCAAGTTTTTGTAGTTGCTTCTTTCTCTTTTTTCGTTAGTAGCTGATCTGTCAGATTGTCCCATATTCTCCTCAGTTCCTGCCAGTTTGTCTTTGTTGGAAGTTCAATGTCCATCAATTGTTAATTTTCCAAATCGTTTCGTTTTCATGATGACTTTATCTTCTTCAATCAAAATTTGGTAATGTTGATTGTGAATTTCGCTGTTATCGTTTACCGTACACTATTTCTCTGGCAATGGCAGTTCCTTCTTTTTCTCAAATTTGTGATTAGGTTCCGAAAATCATTTCACTCTAGTTTCCTCGTTCACTTTTACGTACAAAATCATTTGTGTGCGTCCTGGCACTTACATTTTCTGAGCATCTCACTTCTGATTTCAACATACATATTCGTCCGTTTTATTCTCCTCGCTCCATTTGATCCTAGAATCTATTATTAATCTCTTTTAGTAATTCTGGCCTGAGATCTGTTCCAATTATACAATCTGCGGCTTAGTTTCCTGATAACTGCTAAATACGTGTTGATTTCACATTTTATATTCTATTATCGAACAGATTTTCCGATTGACTCGCTACTGATTTCTTGCTGCAAGTTATATTCAACATGCCAGGTGTTAGCTTCTTCTATACATGGCCATCATTTCGGGTATTTATCCATTTTTATTGCTGAGATGTTGCTCCCGTATCAATCATTGCTTTTATTTCTACCCCATTTTATTTCTATGGGTACCGTTAATGTGGTCCAGCTAACGTTGTAACATAAGCTATAAGTTCGAGTTTCTGCGATCCTGATCACACTTCTTGATCTTTGTGTTCTTGGCACTAAGTCTTGCCCAATTTGGTTTCGTATGGCACTGGATAAAACTTATTTCGTAATGTTGTTGTCTTGGTGTTGGGTTTTTAGTTTTTCGAATTGGGTGAACATTCTTCTGACTTTTGGATTTGGGTATTTGCCTTGGCTTGTTTTTTGTTAGCCGAGGATGAGACAACATATTAGTGAGTATTATTTAGATGTTATACTAATTGGTTAGGATTAGTTCGATTGATAGACTTGTTGTTACTGGGTTCATTCTAATTTGTTTTTCCTGTTGCCTTTTTGATTGATAGGCGATCTGGATTGGTTTATTATGGGGTTTGCTTTGGCCTTTTCTTTGAATTTGTCCTGTGAGGTTTCTAGGGTTTTCTTTATCTCTCTATTCTCATTTTTTTAATATTGGCATCTCTCATTGTTTTTCAGTAGGGTTTGTAGCCATTGTTTGGGTTTTCCTCGATATTATTTTATAGTTCGTCCTTGTTTTCTTTTGTGGGGCATTGTATAACATTGAGGTTTATTGTTGACAATTCCTCTTATTGGGGTTACTACAAATTCCTTTGAAATCGGCACAGGTGCTCGCCTCTCTTTCTGAGGGTTGGATTTTTGCATTTCTAACGGGTTCTCAGCATTGTAATTTTCTCATTATTATCATCATTACTTTATCCACAAGGTTGGGTTCATTACTTGGCCTATTTCGAATCAATAAATTTAAATCCAATTTAAAATAAATTATTTACAAGAATTGGTTCGTTTAATTTACAGTGGAGTTTAGGGAAGCCCAGCCCCCCTTTTTATCTTTCCTCTTTTTCTGGGTTGAAAGTGTAATCTCGCATCCTCTTTAATTTGTTTTCTGAGAATCTCATATCAAGGATTGGGCCTTTTATTTAATCGCCGTTAGTTTGGGAGTTCTTTAGTCGCTTTTGGTTTTCTTTGATTATCTTTTGTTGGTTATTATTTCATCTGAAGATTATTATCCTTCGCTTGCTTTCTTTTCAGTTGACTTACTATTTATTCGTTTAGCTGTTTGCTTTTCCAGCTTCGTGTCTCGCTTCCTGAGCTGTTCTGTTAGCGTTTTAATCTCATCTTGAGCTTGTTGATGGCTTTCTTTATCTCTCTGGCTTCTTTGCAACTATCTTCTAAGTTGTTTACAATTCTCTGTTCGCTTCTGCTATTTTCCATATTGTTCTGCTTCCGGTTTTCCCAATACATCTTCCAGGAATTACGCGGGTTTTTATTTCGGCTAATTCTCGTCTCAATCGTTCATTTTTCTCCTCTTTGATTTCTGTTCTATCCATGCTGGATGTTAGTTTTCGGTTTTATCATAATTGGTAGTTGTTTGGATGTATAACTGATGATTTACCGGCCGATTTCTGAACTCTTGTTCCTCCACTAATTCTTTGCCATTCTTCCTTTCGGGCTCTCCACCTTTTACTGTAATATCTCAGTGGGTTCTTGCTCGATTGGTTGCTCTAATTGATTGGGCTTGGTACATATTCTCCGTCTTCTAGATTCATTCGGATTTCTACTTTCGTTCAAATTCATGCTAAATAGTAACATCGATTACAATTTTTTGTTTTGGTCATTTTTATTATTTTTATTATCTTTTTTAATTACACTTTTAACAATGTTTTCCTCTTTAGGTTTACACTATCGTTTCGTCGCCTCTCCCGAATCCTTCATCGGGTTCGGCGGGTACTTGATTTTAGAAATTTCAGTGGGTATACGCATAAGCAGGATTGTGGTCGGTTTTTGTTGCAAGGTATTTATCTTCTTCACGTAAGCGTTTGATATTGAATCTCTTCGTCCTAAGAGATAGGCAAGATAGTCTTGCGTTTTCGGTTATTCCTCCACTGCATTTCTATATCGTGCGGGTTTTCAACGCTTTAACTTTTTAATCTCTTTCTCAAGTTCTGCCGTTTTCCTCGTATCCGTGCTTATTGCTTTTATCTCTGCTTCACTTGTTCCTTTCAGCTGTCATAACTCATGTTGATGTCTCACTGGATTTCTTTAAATACTGCAACTCCTCGGTGTCCCGTTCACCTCTGTTGGAGTTCTTGTTATCTCCGTTTAATTGTTGGATTTTGTCGTCTTTCATCCGTTTGTTCGTGTAAGGGTTTCCGTTATCTTTTGATTTAGCTGATCATCATTTCTAAGGTCTTTGTCAGTTCCCCTGAGCTTCTTAATGTATTTTTGTATGGCTCGTTCATGATATTCCTCATTGTTTGGTATTCTTCGTTTAGTTCCTCAATTGTTTCTTTCTGCACTTGATCTGTTCCCAAAGCTCCCATCTCCATATCAATATCTTTTTTGGGTAACAGTCTTATCTCTTTCTTGGCTTCTTGGTACTGGTTTTTCCATCTTCTTGCTTCTGATTTGATCCACTTTTCCTTTGTCTTCTGTTTTTTATTTGTTGTATTCGTCTCTGTTTTAGAAGTCTTCTTGTTCTATTACATTCCCTCATTCTCCGTTGTTGCATTCTATTCGTGATCTTGTTTTTGTATATGTTCCCATTGTATCGTGTTCTTATTTTCATATTATACTTGTCTTTCCATTTCTCGCTCCAGCCGTTGTTGGATCACTTATTCTTCTGTCTATCGTCCTCTGGGCTCTCTAATTTTTCTTTGATGGTTTGACCCTTGATTCCAGCTGTTGGACTTCCTTTTTCGCATTCTCCATTTAGCGCTTTTGTAGCTCTTGCTCTATCTTCTCTTCGGCTATTGCTGAATATAATCTGATTCGCGATTGCCAGTTGCTTCTTGACTGTTTTCATCTTCTGTCCATCTGCTTTCCCAATGGAGTGCTTGTCGTTTGCCCATTCTTTGGCTTAGTTCCCATGTGGTTCGTCTTGGTTTTCTCCATTCGGTATTGGGTTGCTAATTTGCCCACTTTCCATCCTGCAATTTGTTGTATAATTTATCGTTTCTCTCTTCTTCTCGTATCTCTTGTCTTTATCTTTTATCACTTTCGCAATCTTTCGATTTCATTTTGTTGATCTTGCTTCTCTTGCTCTAAGAGTTTGTATTTCCTTCTCCTTTGATTTCTGATTCTACGTTTGGTTCTGCATAAATTCCTTTTCGTCATTTCCTCTTCTCGCTTCTTGGTACGTTTTTCTCTTTTTCCTTCTGGTAAATATTTTTTGTTCCTAGTTGTTTTTTCCCCACTTTTCTCTCATCATTTTCGTTTTTAGGGTCTCTTGTACTTAATTCCTCTTCTGCTTGTTAGTAAGCATTTCTTTTAATTGTAACGTTCTTTGTCTCCATAATTCTACTTCCTCCCTTGTTACTTTTTATTGAACTCTGGTTGATTCTTTGATTGCTGGTTTTTGAACTCTTCACCTCTTTTACAATTTCCTTGGTTCCTTTGGGATTATAATTTGTTTTCTAAATATTAATAATCGGTTATTCCTCTCTTTTCACTCATCTCTAATTTTATCATAATTTACATCAATCTCGTATTTTGTGGTTTTTGAGTTTTTATAATTTTTTGTTTTTACGTTTATCGTCTTTACATTTTTACACATTGTTTCGTTTTCTATCTACTGATCAGCAGAAAACGGAAATCCTTTGATTCGCCCGTTGATCGCTTTTAACATACTGACATATATCGACTTTTAACCCACATGCTTCACATGTGACCATCGTGTCCACACGGAATATAAATTATTTCTACAATGTTTTTGCCAACATGTCACACATTGAATACTGCTCCAACAAATAGCTTCTTATCATGGATTTTGTCACGATTTTCCTTAGGTTCTCTTGAATCGCTGATTGCTCCGGATATTGCTTGTGTCGAGTCGGTACCATCCTAAATTATTAGCTAATCTTTCTGATTATTTTTCCTCATTTTTGAGTATCCATCCTGATAATAGATGTGATGGTTTCGTTTTCGGTCGATCTAAGATATCTTCTATTTGGCCTGGTTGTAATATTATTTTCGATATTCTTTGACTCTTTTTCTTGTTTATACATACATTTTCCTCTATGTTTTTAGCTTTTGAACATTCTGATCTGGTTTGGCTGTTGAATTTTACATCCTTCGCACATTATTCCTCTGGCTGTTTGGCAATAATCCTTGACCGCAAATTCTGCTGTCTTGGTTTCCTTGAAAGTTTTAATTCTCTCTTCGAATGTTCTATTTATAGTCCTTTTCCGCATTTAATTCTGGCTGGATCTTCGAAACTCTTTATCATCCGTTTCCTTGTTCTCGCTCTCCCTTTTTCATCACTGTTATTTGATTGTCGAAATCCTTCTGCTCTGTCATCGCTTGGGTTTCTACATCGATATTGATTCTAATGGCAGGTTGGAATTCCTCAGGTGTTTCTCGTTAGCTGTCTCTCCTTTTTCCCATTTTGGCGAGTTTTCCTTTACAATAGATGCATGTCACTTCGTCTGATAGTTCTTGGTGTCCTGTAAATAAAATCCTTGTGCGGCATTTCTTGCTTTGCCGTTCGGTAAACACTTTTTGTTTTAAAAGTTAGATATCTCTGTTCCTCTTTCTCAGTTCCTCGTCTTTCACTTTCCTTGGTGAGTATATCGCTTTTATGATTTGGTTGGCGTCTTGTTCCGCGTAGTCCTTTATAGTATATAATTGCTGGCTGCTTGCATAGTGTATTAAACTTTCTGCTTCCTCTTACTGGTTTTTTCCATAGTCCTGTCCATACGAATCTGGTCCTTCTCCATCTTAATCATTATCTCTTCACTGATTCCGCTTGCCATCTAAATATTGTCTTATTTCTGAATTTTTTGTTTTTCTGATTTTCTAGTTATTTGTAATTTTTTTGATTTTTATTTGATTTTTATTATTTTATTTACATTATTTCACTTTCTTTCTCTCTTCACAACGTCTTGTCCTCGGCCTCTCCACTTCTAATTTTATATACAGATTATCTTCTCGCAAGATCCTTCTCTCTCAATCGTTGTTGTGGATAGAAAACGTGGTGTACCAATTGCCTGTTTCAGTCGGTTGTTGGTCTTTCACCATTTGTGGTTCATTTTCCTGTTCTGATTGGGTTACGAATAGTCCTCTTGTCCTTTTCATTGTTATATCATATTTGTTAAAAGGCCATGTTAATAGCTCGTCATACATCTACTCTTCCTACTCTGGATGAAGACACTGATGTGGGGTGCCCGTTGCATTCCCATGCTCCATTCGGATATAACTAATGCCCAATTTGTAATCTCATCTCAGCCAACTGTATATTGGTGGACTATCTTAGAATTCTTGTGGTTTCCATATTTTTGCTCTCTGGGAGTTTTTCTGCGAAATTCGGTTATTTTCCATATAAATGGTGCTGTAGGTGTTTTTCTGGTTAAGAATTGTTGGTTTTTAGTTCCTTATGCTGTTGGTCATCTGTTGGCATTTTCCTTTTCCATTTCGATCATTTTCTTTGAGTGTGTCTCCTTGGCTTCTCTGAAATTCTTTCTGGATCTAATATTCTGTTATTATTGCTTTTTGTGCATCATTTTCTGATTCGTAGGCTTTTTACCTCCCATGCCACATTCCTATCGTTTCATCATAATTTCGGTATGCTCTATACATTTCTATCAATATGCTTTTGCAATTCTGCAATTGGTAATTGTACTCGACAATTGAATAGTTCTAGACGGCATTTGACTGGTTGGCCGCTACATTCGTTTCCAATGTTCCTTTAATTTGACTTTAATCTTTCTTTGTCGCAGTTTGTTTGCGCATATTCCTTCAAATAAAGATCGCATACTTTTTCCTCTTTTGATTCCGAATGTTCCATTTCTATTTTATCCATTTCGTCGATGACTCCACAGAATTCGCATTTTCTCTCTCTTGTACCACTGGTCATGTTCTTTCATTCGTCCTTTTCGTTATGATGGTTTACATTTTTCAATAATATCTCGTTACTTATCGCATTCATTTGCGGACTTCTCTGCTTCCTTCATAAGTCCTTTCCATTCACATTCTTTTACTCGTCATTGAACTAGTAGATTTATTGATTTTATTGGTAGTTTATCCATTGTTGTAGGTCTTCATCTCTTTCAATCGTCTCGTCGCATCCCACGGGCATTTTTCTGTTTGTGTTTTTATCACTTCTTCGTGCACTCTGTGCATAATTCCTGCATCCGCATTCCGTCTGTCTGCTCCGATCAGTAATTCTTTACATTTACAACACTTTAATCTTTCCCTTGATATCGTTTCACTCGTTCTAATCTATTTTTTCATTAATTCGTCTCGTATCTTCGGATGGATTCTCGCTTCCTCTATTCTCTCGATGATGTCTGCATATTCTACTGCAAAAATTTTTCTTATTACTTGACGTGCTTTACTTCTATCGCTTTATTTATACATATTTACACGGGTGGCGCTTTTTATTTTTACTCTACTGTTGAATCCGGTCTGGGTGAATCTGGCATTGATCTATCCATTCCACCCAACTTGCTGATCTACGTGCTGTTGGTTTGTTACGTAGTCTTTAATTCGTCAGCCTTGCCATCTAACTTGATCTGCTAATTGTTCATCTCATTCTTTGTAAATTGTAATAAGAGTTCTCTGTTGCTCTTCTAGTCTTATGGTTGTTGTAGCCTCTGTTCACACTTCCTGTTAATACTAGATGAGTGTTTTCCACTGCGTTTGCGCATTGTTTGTTTTAGTGTCATTATTGCATTGTCCGTCCTCCACGGCCTCGATTCCTTATCTTGGTATATTCCTTGATTTAAAATTCTACAATCTCTATAGGTACATTGGCAGCTGCTGGTTGTTGTTATTCCTTCTGTGAACGTTGGTATTCTGACTTGATTTGTTGATTTGCAATTATTCGGATTCATCTGTTTGGTTATAATACATCATTAATTCACGCAATCATTTCCGTTTGCTTAACTATTTCTAACACATTTTGTACAATTATTATAAATATACATACCATTACTACATTATACTACAATAATATTTTACACTATATAATGTCTCTTTTCGTTTTCACCATCGTCTCCGGGGACCTATAAGCATGTCCGTATATCCCCGTATTTCTTATTCATTACTGGTATATATCAGATTCATCTGCCAATTGTTTGTGCTCATAATGGCGGTTCTTTTAACCAGAGTCCCGCTTGTGCTAACATTTCCTAATATTTCATATTCTTCATTTTTCCTACATCATATGTCCTAATTCGATGTCATAATTGAATTTTTTATACTGCTGGCCATAAATTTCTCTTTCGCTGCTCTTTTTGCATTTGGTAGTTCTTGCTAATTGAATTATTATTAGCATTACTACGCTGCTTATACTGCTGTTGTTATCCAGATCATTTTAAATCATGTATTCTTTTCATTAAGGGCTGCATGGTTGTGTTTTCTCTTGCATTGGTTTGTTTCAATTATGCCTTCTCCTCGGTGCACATTTTTAGTGCTTTTCTCTGAGTTGTAATGGCCTTCATGATTGAAAAGGTGGCTGTCGTCCATGAATCATTCCTTTTTTCCAATGTTTTCGTTTTTTGGTTTTCTCTCAGTTTGTTTTATTATAGGTTGGCTGTCGCATTTGAACTTGAGTGGTTTCCTTGTTACCATTTCTCCAATGTCCATGAGTTCCTTTTTTGGATATTTATTACGTATGTTTCAAGTTTCTTTTCGTGGGATTCGATACTTTTGATCTTTATAGTTTTACTTCTCACCATTGTATTCTTTTTATGGTTCGTTTCTTTTAGGTTCGTCATACGCAGATTTTTGTGATAGGTTTCTTCACCTGGTCTCAATCTACTTCTTCTTCGTTTGGCTGCATTTGATTCTATGTTTTATTATTACTGCTTTACCTTTTCTCTGATTCTGTCGTTGTACGGTTTTCCTCTTGTTTTCCTTTTTCCGGACGTTTGTCGTAATTGATTCTAGAACTTTCTGTTATTGATTTCAGTAATCATCTCTTTCCCTTTCTGAACGTTGTACTATGTACTTTCCCACCTTTCTTTTTGTGAATAACGGTATTTTTGGTTTTTGATATCATCATTTGATTGACCATTTGATCTCGTATTTACGTTCCGTTTCTTTTTAGTTTCCGAATATAACAGTACTTTTGTAATGGGTTCTTTAACCCGTATTTTTCGACTATTTATCTCTTCTTCCACTCTTTGGATCTGATTCTACTTTTATCGTTATTTTTCTTTATTTTCCTCGTACTCGACGTTGATAAGGTTTCTTCTTTTGGTGTTGTGAATTTTTTCTCCCCAGGGTTTTGCTAATGTGCAAGTTTATTTATAATATATTGTTGGCACATATTATATATTCGCATTTCCTTTCTAGGCTATTCCATTCACATTCTTTCCTCTTTCATATTCATTTTCCAAACAATCGTAATTTTGGTTTTGTATACATACTTGTTCAATCGTTTCTATTCTTGTTTTTATCTCGCAATTTCCTTCCTGGCTTTACTTGATTTTTACGGTTTCCTATCTTCTGTAGCATCTCTACATACATCTTTGGTGTTTTTTGCATGATGATGAGTTTCGGCAATCGTATTTCTAAATCTTTCCCGTTTTCCTATAGAATCAAATTGAATTGACAACTTATGCTTGTATTCATCGTCAGTTGGTAAGCATGATTCCTTTGCTTGCGCTTCCTTTCTCATTTATTGTTCGTATTCTGAACGATTTTATCTCCTTGTGAATTTTTCGTCAGCTTCTGTTAACATTGATGGACGTGATTAATATCATTATTTTTTTGTAGCAGGGTCGGTCGGTTTGATTTTTCCTTTGTTGTAGTAAATCATCCCTTATTTCGTTTTCCCTCGTTATTGCTGTTGTTCGTTCCCTGACGTTCCTCGTTAGATGATTCCTTTTCTCTTGTTTGTGCGGATTTGTTTCTTTTCTAGTATTTTTGATGCGTCTTGGTTTTTACTGTTGTCAACTTCCTCCTTCTCCATTATTATCTCCATCCGGGGTTTCCTTGAATGTCGTCCTCCGACATTTATTATTTCCAAATTATTTCCCTCGTATACTTTTATTATTCCTTGCTTTTTATATTCGTCCATACTCTTTTATTTCTTGTTTGCCTCGCTTGGAAATCTTATTTGCCTTTCGATGCATCTATGTATTAATCATTAATAGTTGTTCCTTTCTATCTCCGATTCGTTACTGGCTCTTTGGGTGAT
Source organism: Schmidtea mediterranea (assembly GCA_022537955.1). Taxonomy (NCBI): domain Eukaryota; kingdom Metazoa; phylum Platyhelminthes; order Tricladida; family Dugesiidae; genus Schmidtea; species Schmidtea mediterranea. The sequence continues at coordinate 234,747,108 of CM039680.1, forward strand.
TGGTGAATTTCAGTCCTTCCCACTTCAACATTGCTTTTATTGTTTTTGGAAATGGATAGTGAGCGTATATTGTTTCTTTTAATAGGACGTTTCTGTTCCTTACCATATAGTTTACATTGAATACTTTAAGTGATGAGCCTTCGTAGGTCCATTTCATCAGGTTGGCTGCTGCTTCGTCTTGTTTGGCGTCGATAGCTTCCCATAATGTTTGAATTGTTTTACCCATCATTTCTCTTTCTCTTGTTGTCGCATTACTAGTTATAAATTTTATTGCACTTGCCTGTCTGGATTTCAGTGCATAATGTAGTACATTATTTTCTCCATTGTCTTTTTCTTTGAACGATGATCCTGTTTTTAGTAGTTCTCTCAGAACTGTCGTCGAAGCATCTGCTGCAACTGCGAACATTAATGGTGTTTGTCCCTCTTCGTTTGGTATATTTGAGGCGTGTCCGCATTTCTGCATAAGTTGAATTATGTCCATTATTCGTTGAGTGTTTCTATGCTGTACTGCAATATGTAGAGGTACGTTCCCTTCTACATCTGCCATAGTAAAGATCATGGGTATACTCTCTTTAATGCGGTCCATTTCTGGTGGACTTATAACTCCTTTAGCATAATCCATTGCGATTTTTCCCGCTTTGTTTACTATTCTCATCCATCCTTTTCCTTCGACCCATTCTGGCATTATCTCTCTGATAGCTTTTACTATTATATCCATCTTGTCTACATTGTCCTGGGTTGCGTTTAGAGTTATTTTAGATTCATCCGGTTTAGGTTCCTCTACGGTATTATTTGCTGTCGCTTCTATTTTTCGACTCATCGTTAGTCCGTTTATACTCAGTTGTTGAGTTTGTGATCTAGTTTGCATACCTCGATTCTCTGGTTCCTTTGTTATTGTTCTCGGTATCGCTTTACATCTACTCACGTTCACGTAAATAGGCCCTAGTGAGTGGTTTGTTGACCAATTTAACTCGCGCATTGTTCTCGTTTACATACATTATCTCATAAGGTCCTTTACCACATCTTTGTAATTTTCTGGCTACTCCTGGGATGATTTCTGGCGTCGCAATTATTACCCAGTCTCCAACTTGAAAATTATGCTCACGTACGTCTCTCTTTTTATCGTGCAATTCTTTATAGCTTTCTTGATTAAATCTAATATTCATACCTGCTGTCTTCCAGATCTCCTGCATTCGCTCTTTGAACCCCGTTACATAATCATCAATTTCCATATACTGTGATATTGGTGGTTGATATTCCAAGTCTATTGGCATGTTACATTCTCTGCCGTACATCAATTTAAATGGACTCATTTTTGTTGCTGAATGTATTGACATTCTATAAGCCATAAGGCATAGATTTATATATCTATCCCAATCTTTTTGGTGTCTGCTTACATAATTTGACATCATTTCTATTAGTATGCCATTGAATCGTTCGGTTTGGCCATTTGTTTGCGGATGGTACGGTGATGTTCTCAGCTTCGCAATTCTGAAGTAATTCGTTACTTCCTCTATTATTTCGCTCATAAAGTTGGTTCCTTGGTCAGTTAGGATCTGTTTGGGTGTTCCATATCTACAACATATCTCTTCTACTAGGATTCTCGCTATTGTTCTGGCTTTTTGATCTGGTATTGCGAATGCTTCCGGGAATTTTGATAAATAATCTGTCACTACTAATATATAGATATTTCCATCGTTGGTTTCTGGTAATGGTCCTACTACATCCATTGCGATCATTGTCATGGGTTCTGGTGGAATTGGCATTGGCTTTAACGGTGCTTTCAATTTACTTCCTGTGCTTTTTCTGGTTGCACATATCAGGCAGTTCTTTATCCATCCTTTTACGTCCTCTCCGATATTTGGCCAATAATATTTTTGACGCAGTCTTGCTTCCGTCTTTTTTGCTGACATGTGTCCTCCAAGTTTTCCATCGTGATATTGCATCAATACCTCTTTTCGTCTGCTCTCTGGTAAGCACATAAGTCGTTTCTCACCATCCATTAGTAATAACCATCCTTTCTCCATAGTGTATCGATGTCTGTGTTTCTCCATATGCTCTCTCAGTTTACTGTTGTTGTCGAAGATTTTCATATCGTTAGTTTCCATGAATTCGATTATTGTTTTCAACTCTTCGTCTTCTTTTCTGTTCATTTTTCAGTTTTGTAAAATCTATATCTTCTGCGATTATCATGCATATTCGTCTTACATCTTGATCCATTAGTTCTTCAAATACAAATCTCGACATGCAATCTGCGTTGGCGTTCGCTTTTCCTGATTTGAACTTTATATACGGTGAGTATTCTTGCAACTGCATCGCCCATCTCATTAATCTACTAGAGGCTTCTTTATGTTGGCCTAGCCATACCAATGGTTGATGATCTGTAGTGATATATATCTCGTGACCCCATAATAAATATTTGAAGTGTTTAATAGCTTGAATTATTGCTAATGCTTCTCTCTCGGTCACAGAGTAATTCTTTTCGTGTTTCTTGAACGTTCGACTATAATATCCAATAACTCGTTCTCTTTTCTCGTCATCCCATTGTCCTAGGACTGCTCCAGATGCATATCCACTTGCGTCTGTTGCTAACAAAAACGGTTTCTTAAAATCTGGGTGTACGAGTATTGGTGCTGATATTAGTTTATCTCTGAGTGTTTCAAAGGCTGTTTGTTGTTCCTCTTCCCATATAAACGGGGTATCTTTTTTGGTTAGCTCTTGTATTGGTTTCGCGATGGTTGCATAATTCTTGATGAACTTTCGATAATATCCACATAAGCCTAAGAATTCTTGCACTTGTGTGACTGTCTTTGGTGCGGGGCAATTCTTTATCTTTTCGATGTTTCTTGGATCTGGTTCTTTGCCTTTCGCCGACACAATGTGTCCTAAGAAGGTAACTTTTTCCTTTGCCCAATCGCATTTTGATGGTTTCAATTTCAATTTCCATTGTCTCAGTCGAACGAATACATTACGGATATCCTTTAAATGTTGCTCGAAGGTGCTAGAATAAATTAATAAATCATCAATATATACCATACATTGTTTAATGCCGTGCGTTACAAAGTTCATACACCTCTGGAATGAAGCTGGTGCGTTGGTTAGTCCAAAAGGCATCTTCTTGAATTGGTATAAATCTTTTCCGATAGTAAAAGCAGTTTTTTCTCTGTCCTCTTCTTTGACTTTTATTTGCCAATAACCACTTTTTAAGTCTAGCGATGTAAAATAAGCTGCTCCGTGCAATGTTTGTAACATCTCGTTTATATCTGGTAGCGGGTATGTATCCCGTTTTGTTACCGCGTTGAGTCGTCGGTAGTCTATACAGAACCGTTGTGTTCCGTCTTTCTTCTTTACCATGACCACTTGGAATTGCCATGGCGAGCAACTTGGTTCGATTACTCCTGCGTCTAGCATCTTCTGCACTTCTTTTTCTGCTTCTGATTTTTGAGCTTCTGCCAATCGATATGGCCGTAGTGTTATTGGGGTATCGTCTGTTAATGGTATCGTGTGTTGCGTTACATCGCTTGTACCGAGATCTAAGTCGGATGCTGCAAATATATCTTTGAATTCCATTAGCAGTTTTTGTAGTTGTTCTTTCTCGTTTTCGTTTAGTAGCTGACTGTCGATTGTCCATAGTTCTTCCTCAGTTCCTGCAGTTTTTGTTGTTGGAAGTTCAATGTCCATCATTGGTGTTAATTTTCCCAATCGTTCGTTTTCATAGATGACTTTATCTTCTTCATCAAAATTTGTAATGTTGATTGGAATTTCGCTGTTATCGTTTACGTACACTATTTCTCTGGCTAATGGCAGTTCCTTCTTTTTCTCAAATTTGTGATTAGGTTCGAAAATCATTTCACCTCTAGTTTCCTCGTTCACTTTTACGTAACAAATCATTTGTGTGCGTCCTGGCACTACTATTTTCTCTGAGCATCTCACTTCTGATTTCAACATACATATTCGTCCGGTTTTATCTCTCAGCTCCATTGATCCTAGATCTATTATTATCTCTTTTAGTAATTCTGGCATGAGATCTGTTCCAATTATACAATCTGCGCTTAGTTTCCTGATAACTGCTAAATACGTGTTGATTTTCACATTTTTATATTCTATTATCGACCAGATTTTTCCGATGACTGCTACTGATTCCTTGCTGCAAGTTATTACATCCATGTTAGCTTCTTCTATACATGGCCATAATCTTCCGGGTATTTTATCCATTTTTATTGCTGAGATGTTTGCTCCCGTATCAATCATTGCTTTTATTTCTACCCCATTTATTTCTATGGGTACCGTTAATGTTGGTCCAGCTAACGTTTGTAACATAGCTATAGTTCGAGTTTCTGGATCCTGATCCACACTTCTTGATCTTTGGCTGGTTCTTGGCACTAAGTCTGCCCAATTTGGTTCGTATGGCACTGGATAAATATTTCGTAATGTTGTTGATCTTGGTATTGGTACGTGTCTTTCTATTGGCATGTTTCTCTCCACCGATGATGTTGCTTTCTTTAAACATTCATATACTGGTGGTGGATGATTATAATGTCCACTATGTCTTGTCTTTCGGTTTTCCCATTGTTTGAGTTGTTCCTGAGTTAGCATCTGCGTTCCTCCTTGGTTTTCGTCGTTGTCGCTGTTACTATCATCTTTGAAATTTATCCATCGTTTCCAGTTACTCGTTTTTTGTCGCTTCATTCTGGTTTTCTCGGCTTCTAGTCTCATTATTGCTTTAAATTTCCGTCCAACTTCTTCATCGGTACCATTCATTTTAGTTAGAATTCCTACTAGTCTTTTTATCTTATGAATATCTTTTGAGTGTCCATGTAACACCATTGTCTTAGCTAAAAACGGTAAGAATCCAATTGCCATTTTCCAGTTAATTTTCCTCTCTCTTTTATAGATATCGAAACATGCTAACATTTGTGTTATGATTACTCTTACGATTTGAATGATGAGAATTATTCCTAAAATTCCTGCCATCATCTGTCCGAAGATTAAGAATCTTCCCCACATGGCTTTCATCATATTTGCTGTAGCATGTTGAAAATGGTCTGGCGATAGTAACAATTCGTAGTTGGGTTTCTCTCCATAGTTGTTACCTCCCGTTATAGTTACAATGTTGGATAATATTGCTTGCCTTTGTGCTGGAAATAATAAATGTTCTCTGGCTCGTTCCAGATCTTTCGTTTGGTATATTCCACTCTGTGATATATCCACTGGTTTGAATTCTGCTTCGCTAGCCAATTCTGTTAGTCCAAATATTTTTGGTGGTGCTACAATTACTCGGGTTGGAAACTGTAACCAACTTCCATCTCTTATTTCGAATAATGGTCCATATACATTACTGCAACTGAACATGTTGGGTACAAATTTCTCTGGGTTTATCATCCTTGTTACTGGTTGAGCGAATCTGATTTTTCCTTTATGCATTATCTCTAATTCGTTTATGCATTTATCTCTTGGAATTGTTGAATTCTCTGGCAGTTTCGCAATTGTCTTTTCGCATTTATATGTATACATAACTTCTCCGACGATTCTTCCAAAATATCCCTCTTGGAGTGGTAATAATGGGATTGCATTATCCGGATTTGTGATTGCCATTGCCAATTTTGTTTTTAATATTTCTCTGTTCAAGATACAGTCGTTTTTAACTAAATCGTAGTATATTTTTTCTGTTGATGCCAATCCTTTATGATATAAGAAATCCATCTTGTTATTTATATAGAGGTATAGTTTCACATCTTTGGGGTCTATTTGTGCTTTTGCGTTTGGTATTGCTGTTCGCGATAAGAATATTCCTTTATAATTAGTACTGGCTACCATTTCGTCACATTTACTCACCATCCGTCCTTTTATAAATCTCATTCCGATTGTGGTATCGGTTGATATTACTACCGTTGGCGTGACCTCTGATCCGATAGTTGTGGTTATCGTGGGTTTTCCGATTCTTCCGGTTCTCCGTAATTCATCTAATGCGCTTTTTTGCGTGTTAGTTTCTGTCTCTCTGTGCACTTGTCCTTGCACTTCATCAAATATTGCACTTTTCAATAAGGTGAGTCTACAAGTTCTGGTATCGGCGTGATATACGATCGTTGACATTCCCGTATTGCATGATCTATCTGTTGCTAGACATTGAGGGTACTTTTTCATTGCTTGTGTATCTGGATCGAAATATCCTTGGTATTTCTCCAACTTTACTTGATAACTTTCAATCACTACTACTCCTTTGACTAATTGATTCAATAGGGTGTACTCTCCTCCTTGGCATGTTCCGTCTCCAGCCGTTATTCTTCCCGCAGCATATACTCGGGTAGTTTTTATCTTTCCTTCCTCGGCTGCTACATTCACTCTTCCAGCTATTGAGATGCGTCCTGTCGTGAATCCTTCTTCACATTCGCTCCTCGTTACTGAAACCACTGTTGTTTCCGTTCCAGCTTCTATAATTGTTGAGTGTGAGTGATGTCCGCAATGAAATGCTACAATTTTCCTTGTTACTGAACATTCCTTGATTTCCGTTTTAATGAAATCTACTTCTTGATATACATTATACGATACTGCTGTAGCTGTTGTCTGTAGTTTACCAGGGTTCGCTGCTTTGCACTCTTCCGTTTCTTTTAGTGAGTATTTATCACCAATCTTTATGTTGTCACAATCATATACTACAAACGGTTCTACCCCTTTCACGCACATCATCCATATGAGTATTGTAGTGATTATCGTATTCATCCCTTTTCTAGCTTTTTTTGGATTGCTTGCATTAATGGTCGTCTCGAATTCCGTTAATAACTCTTTTAACTTCGCTTGCATCATCTCGGTTTGGTCATCTTTACTTACCAACTTTATAAAGGCTTGCCATCCACCTTGAGTCAGGATGAATGGTTCAATTACCTTCCTGATAATGTCTGTTATTGCGAATTCATATCCGTTTGGATTGTATCTTGGAGTTCGCTTTCTGTATATCACTATCGTATTGTACATCAGGTAGGCCATTCCTACCAAATATCTATTTGGATCGTCTGATCGTTTTGTTAAATGATTTATTATCAACAGTAGTTCCTCTGGATCTCTGGTTGTGGTCCGTACTTTGTTGTCCATGATTTTGTTTATTATTGGCTTTATTGCTGCCCAAAGCTGTTTCGCTTCTGCTCCGATATTATTGAGCTTCAGATTTCTTTTTATTTCTGGATTTGCTAATCCCAGCATATCAGTTATTAGTCTGTTGATCCACTTTGCTCCTTGTTCCTGGCCTTTCAGTTTTCCTTGTAACTGCTTCGTCACTTGACTAAGCTTGTTCAATTTCGTTGTCAATTGATCCATCTGCATCTGTTCTTTAGTTTTCCTTTCTGGAGCTGGTTTATCAATTTTTGGTCGTCCTCTGGATCTCTTTTCCATTGCCGTACTTGTTTCTTTTCGTTTGGGTTGTTCGTCTGCCGTTTCTTTGGATGTTGTAGCTCCTCGTTCATTTATCCAATTATCCCATTCGTCTCCTGTCGAGCTTCGGCGTCTTCTCTCTTTCTTTTTATTTTCCTCTTCGGTATCTGGCTCTATAATTTCGACTGGCTGTCTTTGACCACATACCAGCTCGTCTGGTTCATCTGTTATCAGATCGTTCTCATCTTCTGTCATGAACAAATCTCTTGATTCCGGTATTCTCCTGGTTGTTTCCTCGTCCACAATATCATTTAGATCGTTTAGTATCTCTTCATCTCCTGTTGTGATGACGATTACTTCATCTGCTGCAGGTGGAACTTCTGGCGTATTTAGACTCTCTTGTCGTCCTATTGGCGTTTTCGTTCTGATTTCTCTTTTATTGAGTTCTCTACCCGCGATCTTTGCTACTGTTAATACATTTATTAATCCCAATTGCATTTGCGTAACTCCGATTTCGAGATCGTCGTCTAATGATCGTCCTTGGTATTGTAAATGAAATGGCGGTTCATACGGTATTCTCTTTTTCACTTCACTCACCTTGGCAGTGATATAAAATTCTCTTTCGATTGGTTCGAAATCTGGCATCATAATTTTTAAACTATACTTCTCTATCGTTGCGGCTGCCCATTCGGTATGTTTCCATTTTCGGATAATTTCTCGGAATTGTTCTGGGTACCACGCATACATTCTCCGATACTCCTCTATTTCCTTTACTATGTTTCGTAGATTCTCTACTCTGCTGCAAGAATCGATTATCCATTTTGCTAACTCTGTTACAGTTCGTCTTTGATTCTTTGCTCCGGTTCTCAATATCGCTGCTAATTCTCTACATTTTTGCGTTTCTGTTAATCTTGTTAATCCTTCCTCCACAGGGTCGTCTATATCTGTGGGCAAGTATTTTATTCCTGGTATTCGTTTCTCGAGTACGCTGATTCGCGGTCTCGCTTGTTCTTGTTGGATTCGCAATTTCATTTCTCGTTCTGTTTCTACTTCGATTGTGATGTATATCGTGTCGTCTTTTACAAATTGAGGTGTTACATATTTTTTCAGTAGAAATTGTGGTACTCCTCCCGCTACATTTTCAGTGGATTTTGGTTTCTGGCTTATCATAGATCTTGGGTCTACTCCCAATTTTTCGCTGTGTCGCTCTTCCCATTTTCCGGGTTTAGCGATTGAAATCGTGACTTTTCGATTAAATGGCCATTCTAATTTACCGTCATATCTGCCTCTTGCTAATAGAAAATACACTGATAGGTGTGTTCCTTTTCCTACCCCATCTCCGTTTGGGTACACTCTCAATTTCATCCGGTATCCTCCGATCTCTGTATAGAATTGATGACTTGTGATACCGATGATTTTCTCTTCTTCAGCCGATTTTACTTTTTCAGCCCATCCACCTATCTTCCATGTGTATGGGGCTAGTCGAGCTTTATCATTTATTTCCTCGTCTTCTTCTGGTTGCCATTCCATTTCGTTTATCATTTCCTCTGGTAAATTTTCATATGGTTCATCTTCATATAGTTCCAAGGTTGTTTCATTAGCTGCCTCTTCTGGCGCTTCTCCTGGTATATATTTTCTCCATTTTGGTTCGGTTCTCTCCATTTTCCATTTCCACTCTTTTGTCTTTTCATCATACACCTTTTTCCATGGTGTTGATCGGCATCGTGAATCATCTATAGGTTGTAATTTTGTGCTCAACTTCGCATCTTGTCTCCATAGTTGGTAGATGGTTAGTATTTGGTCCATCTTTCTTTTCATTTCCTCTTGAAATTCTTGGATCTGTTGTTCCCTTTTTGTCGTATTTTTTCTCTCTGGTTCATCCATGGCTATGATATTAATAATTTGTCCGTCTTCCCATATACCTAATTCGTATATCGGGGTTCGTTCTCGCGGACTTATTTGTCGTTTGTGATACATTATTGCTACGTCTTCTACCATACCGTCGTCACTACTTTCGATTATTGGCTGTATGATTTCTCTGTTTATTCGCCGGTATAATTCATGCATTTGACAATCGGGATCTACTAGTATTTCCTTTATTTCATCATTTGGTAGCTTTATTCTTATCTTTATTGGTTCATCTCCTCTCATATCTCTTCGATGTTCTCCGTATTTGGCTATCAACTCATCTGTTCTCTCATTATCGAATCTCATAATATCTGTATCTCGTACGGCTTCTACAAATATCTTCATTGAAATCGGTCTAGTTAACGATAATCGGTTAATATATTTTCTAGCTTGATCTATCGCTTGTTCTGTCATTTTGATCTGGTTTTGCCTCATTATCTTTTGTCTCTCTTTTTCTAATCCAGGTTTTATTTCTTTGTTGTACAATATTTGAATTTTTTGCCATATTTCTACTGTCGTTTCCTCGGTTTCATTTTTGTTTAATGTTACCACATTTATTCCTTTTGGCCAGATTAGAGCATCCGCTAGGTGTATATCTCGCTTTATTCTCCTTCCTTGGTAATATAAAGGTTTATTTTTATAACTGGGTCCTAGCTTTTTCACTACCCAATCATACAACTCGTTGGTGCTTTCGCCTCTTGTGGCTATTATCTGTCTCGGTATTTCTGGAAAATCAATAATTACCTGATACTCTTCTCTATCATATTCTTTCAAGTTCTCTTGGTACTTTTTTATCATGTCTTTCCATGATGCTGTAAATGTACCGTTATCTTGTTGATATCCTTTCGCAATCAGTTTCATTATTCTGCTGTATGCGGTTGCATCTCTGAGGTTTAGGAACATTTGGTTTCGATCTACTTCTTCTACGATCTCGTTGATTTCTTTTAATATCTCAGTTTCATCTTCTCTTGGCACGTTCGTTTCCATTTCCTCTAATTCGGATTTTGATTCGTCTTTATATGGTTTATTTTCCTCGCATGATTGAAATATTTCTCCGCCCAGACTGCTTATCTCGCTTTCATCCTCATCTGTTTGATCGTCTGGTATTTGTCTCATCATATTAATATGTGGTTGTTCCTCCTCTTTCATTATCTTTGTTGGCCCTTTTGTTTGGAACCATATCTCTTTTATTCTATTCTCAATTTGAGCTTCACTCCACGTGGGCTTTTCTTTTCTGATTCTTGTTTCTATTTTTTGTAGCAGTATCCTCTGGATTCGATTTTTTGTTATTATTGGTTCTGATATCTTTTCTTTTCCTTGTGACGTTGATGCTTCTTGCTCATCTTTTTGTAGTTCTAATTTTGGTTCTTCCATTTCTTGAGATAGCACTTTCTTTGCCATCACTTCTATTTTTTGATCTAGTGCTTGCTCTTGTTCTAAATGTTTCAAAGCTCCGTCTATTTTTAATATTAGTGCCTTCTTTCTTAGTTCCGCTTTCTCTTGTTTCAGGATTGCTTCTTTTTCTTTTAATTGATCCTCCTCTTGTTCTAAAGCTTCCTCTTGCTTTATTTTCTCGAGTGTACTCTCTGTCTTTTGTGTCGTGATTTCTTTTTCGAGTTCATCTATCTCGTACACTAATGTTTCCTTGTTTTGATCCTCCGTTATCATCCTTTCTGCTCGTTTAATCTCTTTAGTTTCCGGTTCATTCGGTTTCTCCATTATCGTTTCTTTTAACTGTCGACGTCTTTGTTTTTCCTCCTCTGTAAATTCTTTGATGGTCTCTATTTTCTCCATCGTATTTAATTCAACTGTTTTCTCGTTATCAGTTATCATATTTCCTCCCCCTTCGTTCTCAACACACTGCTCCGCAGTGTGAATTTCATCTGGAATTTCCATTCTCATCATATTGATTCTTTTCGGGGTTTGTTTTCGATTCTCCCATCTTTGCTGGATTTCTTGGGCTTCCTCTGCTTGTAGTCTTTGCCATTCCGCTTGTTGTTGCTCTTGATATTCTTTAGTTCGCAGCTCTTGAATCTCCTCATTGCTTCTCATTACGTTGATCCGTTGTTGTTGTTGTATATTGGTGGGCATCTGTTGCATCATCTCTTTTAATTCCATGGGCATTCGTTGTAGTGTTTCTCGTAGCATGTCTATCTCTTGCATCACGTTAATTTGTGGATTTCCCATAGAGTTGTTTAATCTTGGCTGGTTTGGTTCTCTTCTTATGCTACATTGCCTTGCGAAATGTCCTTGTTGTCCACAATTGTAACATGCTTTGTTATTAGGTTGTCTACATATTTTCTCAGTATGCCCTCGTCTCCCACATTTTTGACAAGTGTAATTTCGGAAACAATTCTCTGACCGATGTTCTATTCTTTGGCATATGGAGCATTTTTCGTTTGTATTTGGATTGTTCCTGAAATTATTATTATAACTTACTTGGTTGTTACCTCTATCCTCCGGATTTCTCGTTGCTGGTGGCTTGAACATCTGTTGTGCTCTTGGAATGAATTGATTCATAGCTGGATTGGTATTGTTGTTTTGATTGTTGGCATTGACTGTTGATGTTGTTGGTTCCGTGGCCAATACTGCCACTTGATATCCCAGTCCTAGATGGGCTTCACATCTATTTGCGATTGCTACTGCTTTATCTAACGTTTCTGGTGCCAAGCATCCGAGGTTAGCTCGTATGTCTTCCCTTTTAATTCCTCTTATGAAGACGTCTACCATTTTATCTTCGGGCAAATCTGTTTCTCCGAAGGCTTCTTTACACAATTTCTTTAATTCGCATGCGTACACTGCATTTGATTCATCTCGTCTTTGTTTTCGGTGTAGGAAGTCCAATATCTTCCTATTCCCCTTTTTCTCGATCCCGAATATCTTTATTAAGAACTCTTTAATTTCTGTCCATGTTGTCAATTTTGTTACATCTCTCGCTTCTTCTACAAATACATCTTGTGCGCTCCCTTTCAGATATATGGGTAGTCGCTCTTTTACTTTTTGATCTGTCCAGTGACAGATATTTTTATACACTTCGAATTCCTTTATAAATGTATCCAATTTGTTGAGACTACCGTCGAACGGTTCTCCTCTAAACTTTTCTCTGAATTCTCCTATCATCACATTATTGTTATTCACCATTGTATTTGCATCCGGAATTGAAGAGTTTATTGAAGTCGTCATGTTTGGATTGTTGTCCAAATCTTCTTCGTTTACTGATTCTATCGTTGTCAACTGGTTTTCGATATTACGTAATTCGTTCTCTTCGCTGCTATTGAATTCAAAATCGGTCAATCCGCTATCTGTGCCTGTTCCGGTTACAGTTGATACTTTAGTATTAACACTTCTACTGTTGCGAACTTTTTTCTTTTCTTCCTCTTTTAATAAACTTTTTTCTCTATTCTCTTGGCTTTTGCTTCTCGTGTGGTTGCTGATGCTATCAATGTTTACGGTTATTCGTCTGCTTGACTGGTTTCTCTTCTCTTGCTTTGGTTGCTTTGAAACTTCTGATTGCTTATCTGCTTGTAACTGCTCTGACGTTTATTCCAAAATCTTTTCTGCTCGTCTATTCTGTTATCACTTGCTTTGTCGTTTGCTCTGAAATATTTTCTCCTTTGCCTTGCTTTGTATTTGACTTGGATTGCTTTGTTTGATTATCGATTCCTAAAAATAAATAACACTCCAATATTCTATACTCTATACTAATTTCTCCTCCGTTTACTATACTATATATGTTGTCATCCCCTGTTCGCATTCATCGTGGTGGTCTTCTTTATCTGACCCACCCCCCTCATTTTAAGTCCATTTTTAATTATCTATACCTCGTAATAATTATCTATTAATCTCGTATCAATTATCTATATAGTCTTATCAGTTATCTATATAGTCGTATCAATTATCTATATCATAATATCAATAATCATCATACTCATATTTTCATTCATTCCATTAATTATTTTTCCTATGTCCCCCAAACAAAATTTTATTTACTTAATCCTCAATCGCTGGCGCTCTATGCCCTCTATGATTTTCCGTCGGCTCGTCGGCCTTCGGGTTTAACTCTTTTACTGGTCATCTGTGACCTTAATGTCTATTCATAATCATATTTCATCTTTACTCATATCATATCTTATCTGGTACTCTATGGCCTCCAGTATCTGATCATAATCATCCGGCCCTCTATTGCCTCAAGTATCTGATCATAATCATCCGGCCCTCTATTGCCTCAAGTATCTGATCATAATCATCCGGCCCTCTATTGCCTCAAGTATCTGATTATAATCATCCGGCCCTCTATTGCCTCAAGTATCTGATTATAATCATCCGGCCCTCTATTGCCTCAAGTATCTGATCATAATCATCCGGCCCTCTATTGCCTCAAGTTATTATCATCCGCCTCTTCTCAAGTATCTGATTATAATCATCCGGCCCTCTATTGCCTCAAGTATCTGATTATAATCATCCGGCCCTCTATTGCCTCAAGTATCTGATTATAATCATCCGGCCCTCTATTGCCTCAAGTATCTGATTATAATCATCCGGCCCTCTATTGCCTCAAGTATCTGATTATAATCATCCGGCCCTCTATTGCCTCAAGTATCTGATTATAATCATCCGGCCCTCTATTGCCTCAAGTATCTGATTATAATCATCCGGCCCTCTATTGCCTCAAGTATCTGATTATAATCATCCGGCCCTCTATTTCATATTATCTCTTATATCGGACTTGAGCTCAACAGTGACTTTTGGGTATGTTTGAGGCCTCACACTGACTCTCAAGCCATGGCGTCTTTTGGCCTCGCATTCTTCCGGTTACGCTTTACTCACCGCCATTCGGATATTTGGTACTCGGTGTGGGATCCGGGTTATTGTACCAAACTCCTCGCTGGGCAATAAAAAAACATTCCCTCGGTACTCGGTGTGGGATCCGGGTTGTGTACCTCGAAGAATATAAAAGTATGGAAATGCCTAGACGTTCAATCAAGTTCCAAAAGCGGTTTACTTGATTTCCCGAATAGTGAAAAGAAAAGGAAATGATCAAAAGTGGGAGCGGGAAATAAACTATCAACTCTCTGCCCGCTCCTTCCATCAGATTTCTCGGCTCAATTCGAGCGCTCTCATCTGGCTTTAGTAGGACATTTTGAGTATGAACCATTTACCGGTTAGTTCACATCTCACCTACCGTTTGGCCCCGATACTCGGTGTGGGATCCGGGTTGTTGTATCGAGTGCCTCCCAGCGAAAAAAAAAGAATCGTCCGATACTCGGTGTGTGATCCGGGTTTTTGTATCGAACGGCCCAGCGTCATCAGTCCCTTGGCTGATAACAACCTGAGCACGACAGTCCGTAGCTGTCCTCTGGTGCCTCACCACCAGCTAGGGAAAAAAAGAAGTCATCTCTAGGTACCTTTACTCTAACTATTAATTCTGTTCCGTGTACACTCTTTCTCTCACCCCTCGGTCTATCTCTTCACTCCCCCCTTCAAAATTTGTGGTAATCGCATCAACAAGCTCCCCAAAAGAGGTGATCAATCTCTCGCCGGTTACTTGCTGACATACGCGACTTGGCCTACCAGTTCCTTTCTCAGTAGGGTTGATCAGGGTTTCCCTTGGGTGAGCGTACTATCATTAGATAGCTCAAGTTTAACCATTTTCCTCGTCCTATCTCAATATAGTATCAATAAATATAATATCAATAAAACAAAAGAATTATACACTAGGAAAACTCGGTTGTCGAAATTTTTCCGTCTAATATTTTGTGTCTCTGTGCATGTGTTTTGATTATTTCCCTAATTCGGCTTTTATGTTTTTGGTCTATTACCTTTGTTTATCGTTGTCGGGTGGTTTTATTGTTTATAAGCATTGCATATTTCTTTTATATTCGTCTTATCATCTAATAATAATTCAAATAATGCATAATACACATTTATTTCATTTCATCATAGCAATTCATGGAAAGTAAACCGTTAGTCTTTCCTTTATCTTTCGCTGGCATAACATACAGTGCGACTCTTGTGCGCATCCATGACAATAACTCAGGTGTCCGCAAGGTATCACCATTACTCGTGCTTCCTCTGTTTTGCACGCATAACACTCCACATAAGCCTTAGTCTGCTCCTTCATTGTTGTTACAATCTCATCTTCAATGTTTTTGACTTTTTCCATTAACTTGTTCCAGCTTTTTCCAAATTTGGTTATCTCTAATCTCATAGATAGAATTTCATATATTCTCTCAGTGGTTACATCTTTATCAATATCGATCAATTTTATTAATATGCAATGTTCATCGGAGTACAGGTTAGTGATTGCTGATATATCCTCTTTAGCTCTTTTAATTAACTTTTGTTTATTAATTAGTTCCTCGAGATTGTCATTTTCGATGTTTAGAATCCCTTTTAGCTTTTCTATAATTTTTGTTGGTTCCATCTAAAATTATCAAATTACCCTTTAAATTTATCTAAATACTAATTAACTAAATTCATTCACCTCTTTAATATATTTTGATTCATTTTATCTACTACTATTTACTCATTACCTGTTGTGCTTTATTCTATTACCGTTGGCTTCCTCTATTTGGGTTCCGTTGCTTTCTCTTGTTTATCATTACTCCCCTTACTTACCCCATTTCATTTTATCCCGAATTTTGCCCTTTTAATTACTTATGCGTCTTATCATTGTTATTGGTGTCTTACAAGGGTGTCCTATCGTCAAGTATTGATGGATGTTGAGTGTCTTGGCGTCTTAATTTGTAGTCGGGTTGCTTGTTTTCCAACAGTTGTTCTCTGGGTTCTTGTTTCATGGCGTTCTCATCATATCGTCTCAGCATCCCTGTTTACACTTTAAACATTTGCTTATATTTCCTTGGGTTCTTTGTAAAAACAGTCCTTTATGAGCCCTTAAATTTGTATCTCGCAGTCAGGTTTTTATTGCTGTTTCAATTTTCTCCTCGATCTTTACACTTTCTCATCGATTTGTTTGCACACGAAAATCATTCAATCCCGGCTGAGCCCCCAAATTTGTACTTGGTGGGCTAGTCGTTTATTTCATTTCCAATTTAACCTTAACCATATGTCTATATTTCCTTTGGTTTTTCGCAAAAACAATCATTCAATCCCGGCTGAGGGTGTACTGACATCATTCTCTGTTGTTTCTTAACTTGATGGTTTTGGTCTTTCCAAATAACAAAGCTTCAATCCCGGCTGAGCCCCCAAATTTGTATGGTGGGTTACAGGGTTTCAAAACTTGCTTATCTTCCTGATGACCCTAGTAACGCCATACAAAATGATACTTACCCACTTGGCACCCGTTGCTAAGCAACGTTGGAAATGTGTTCAAGTGGTGGATTGTCCGCAAAAATTGAATACCATTGGCTAGTACTATAGTTGCTCGGACAAACCTCGGGTTCACGAGCTGTCAATAGAAGACCTATGCTCGCTTTGCTCTGTCCCTCCTAACTAATTGTTCATGATTAGTGCTTAATTGACTGCGGAAACTGAGACGTAATAGGGTTACTTGTGACCGTACTAGTATGCAATTTCAAAGGAAAACGACTCAACTAAGGCTAAAACTATTCTATTTAAATCTATCACATATGGAATATCTACTGTTTGGCATTTTGGAGTTGGGTTGCTCGACGTCGGGCACGCTCCTTACGTCCCGGTCGACGATTGTTGGTGGCGATGGGTTGCTCTGCTGTCTTGATTGCTGTCTGCGGCATTTGAGTTGGGGCGAAGATGAGCGGGTAAGTTACCGCTTCACCTTCTCGGCATACAGCTAGTGCGACTTCGAGTCCCCGAACCTGCGTTCGCAGACTTCGATTGAGCTGGCGTTCTTCGGCCCAGCCTTTCTGGGCTGCGGTAAGCCGTTGATACAGGATCTTTGTTCGCTTGGGGTCTAAACAAGTGGCTTTGACCTGCTGTATCTCTCGAGTCAATTGCAGGATCTGGCCAAGTAATTCTGTATTCGCCTGCCTCGCACGATCTAGTTCTGTCTGTAGAATCCGTAGAGAGGACATTACTGAAAATAAATGGATTTTACTCGTCAATTTATGGTCGGCCTAAAGGTTTAAAAATCTTTCAAACAACTCAACATTCATTTTCAGTTATATAAGAAAAAGAAATACACGCAGTGCTAATTATAATTATTATCTAATCACTATAACGCTTTGTTCGTCAGTTCATTCATCCGGGCAGAATCGTTCTAGGCTTCTTTTGAGAGCTTCTACCGTGTAAGGACGCCTAGTATCTCGAACCGGACGAGGTGGATGGGCGACGGCGATCCGCCCGGCAAGGATGTCATCCAGCACATTTGCAAGGTACATCCTTGCCTTGACTACTTGTAAGTCCACCTGCTCCTGCACCCGCTCCCACTGGGTGAGGAGGTCCTGCGCATTTGCAAAGATTTCAGCGGCTGGGTATTGTTGTCTCACTGGTTCGAGAGGGTCGCTACTCGGATCCCGTGCTTTCCGAGGGATAGAATAAGGCCACTGTGACCGGGGTCCTTCTATTGCGTCGGTGGTTCGTAATACCATTCTCGAGCGTTTTTTCCCTGTAGATTGAGCGGTGATCTGATTGATGGACATGTTCTGTAACAATTGAGATTTAAATTAGGAAAATAATAGTGTGGGGAATAGGGCCTTCGCTATATTAGTTAAAGAGTGTTTATGTAGGCCCAAGGTTTGGTGTATTTAACGACTAACACGGGTTTTTTCTAGACTCGATTCGTCTGCAATGAATAAACCTACCTATAAAACAGTTTAGTGTAAAGACGGGTCAAACATTTGGTGAAATTCATGAGATTATCATTTTAGTAATGGCTGTCAAGTAAGGTATTTAAAAAGCATTAATTTTAAAGCTTGAAATTTGTACACTATTTTCAATTATAATTTATTTCTAATTACAGTTTTAAGAATCTTAATGAATTTATAATTTTTGGATTTATTTCAAGTTAATTTTTAACTAACCAAATTGACAAAATCGACTTAATTTTAAAATAGATCTCACGAAAGTCAAAACAGATTGGTGTTCAAATTGGTCACTTCTATGTTCGAGAAAATTATTTTGTTGTTATGTTTATATTATCGACCGGACGGGTGTGTATTAGCTAATTAATTCTAGACGTGTTAATTGAGTCGCCTAACGAATTCCATCGTCTCGGAATTTTTAAATGTCTCTTTCAGAAAAATTCGGTTTATTGATGGACATATTTGTCATTCGTTTGAGGATCTCGTCGCAATACTAGGCTACCCATATCTTTGGAATTTATTAACTTTCTCGGATGGAGGTGTTCTCCTAATTTGGTCAGGACATTTTACAATCTTATCGAACTTTGGTGAGTATTTCAGTGTCGTTATTAATAAAACATTTCTTCAAGGCGACTTTTCGTGAGGTGAAAATGGATTTTAGCTATTTTTCAAATTTTCAGATCTTATGACGGTTCAGTTTACAAGTCGTGTTACATCTGATTAACTTGGATTTTTGGGTTTAACGCTTCTATTAATTCGTCGAGTTTAATGTCAATTTGAATTTGCCACATCTATGTCGTCTCGTTTTCTAAGGTGGTCGGTTTCAACTAACGTGGTATCATCTTATCCCCGTCGGAACTCAGCATGAAAAAGTGGATGGAGGAAACCATTAATATTAATTCAAATACAATTACTCGGGTCGAGACTTATCTTCATCTACTAACTATCTATTCATTCTCAGTCATCTATTGGCTATTATATTCTTTGAATTAGCATCTTGCTACTCAATTCAATCGTAATTTAGTTCAATCCCCACTATATTCATTTGATTGATGTTAACTCGGAAACTCTCTGTCGAATTCACAGCTTATTATTCGTTGTAAATTTCAATTAATTTATCTAGAACATGATTTTAACTTATTGGTAAATTTTTAATCTTTGCTTAATTACAACCTAGCCCTAGCTTGTCGAAGCTATCTAAATAATGTTTCAATTTTCTTGTTGATCCCAAATTTTCCGAATTTATTCTTCGAACAGAGGTTTCTTATTTGGTATTAATTATAAACTTTATCTACTTTATCAATAAGATTTTATCTTTATTAATCGGGAACCTTATTAAATTTTTACCTTACAAATAGGGTATATTCTTTATTAAACTTTACCAGTTTTTGTTACAAATAAGATTTTCTTTTATATCACTTTACAACTGAGATTTTATTTCCTACTAATCATAATTTTAGTAAATTCAGGTTATTTCCTGTTAATCATAACTTTATTGAATTCATTTTATTTCCTATTAATCATAATTTTATTAAATTCATTTTATGTCCTATTAATCATAATTTTATTAAATTTTATGGCATTGACACGGAAGTGGTTATATCAGCAATTTCAATTTACGTTGTCCCCGTGCCCTTTTCCTTTAATTGATCTTAAGGCATAGTATGTTTATATTATAGTTATTGAGTGCCCACTGGACTACTCGGTGTGGTGATTTTAAGCCGTTTGTAAGATAATTTTAGGTCGATTTTACAGAATTGAGAAACGAGGAAGCAGCCAGAGACTTCTTCCTTATTTCTCGCTTCAGCTATAGGGATAAATATTGACGTTCCGACCGCTGCGTTGCGCACGCTGAGTCTTCACGGGTGCATATCATTGGCGATCTTCCACGCACTTACATGCCTTTGCACTATGTTGATTTTACTAACTTGCGTGATGTGTCGGCTGTGGGCCGGAAAAATTTCGACATTTAAAATTTATAATTTGTAAAGATATATAATTTAAGTTATTCATATCAATAAAATTTATTAATCATAAAACAAACAAATTACCCCTTTGACCATTCCATAAAACATCAAAATAAAATCGAACATAAAATAGCATAAATACCTCTCTCCCCACATCGACGCCGAGCAGAGCTCCATTGAGATGCAGGGTCGTGATGTGGAAAGAGGGTTCCAACATAACTGATTCTCACCTAAAAGTTTCGATTGAAATAGCTTTGAAATATTTAAACTAGTTGAAAAATGATTGACAATCTTCAAAACGATTCTAACAGTTTTAAAATGGTTCTCTTTGAGAAATGGTTTTTTCAAAATAGTTTTATGGTTAAGTTAAATGTGAAAATGGATCAGTATTTATACCTATTTGTGTGACGTGTGAAATTTGATGCAGTAAAACAAAATTCGACCTTGTTCTTTTCTAGCAAATTCTATTATTTACTTTTGATATTTTTTGATTTATTTTTATAATTTTTTATTTCGAATTTTTATTGAATTATTGCTAATTCAAAATTTTCAATTTAAATTTCATTTTAATGAACTTTTATTAATTTTTTCAATTTCGTCGAATTTGTCGTGTTTTCTTGTTTTATTTGTGTAAGTATCGTGCAGATCTTGGTGCATTTTGTTAATATTTTATTTTATTTTTATGTTTATTATTTTATATTTAATTCTTTTATTTCTTAGATTTTATATTGTTTATTTGGTGTTTTTCAGATTTATTTTAAATTGCGTGTTGTATCTGCGTGTGTGTTTCTGATCCATTTAAACATTTATCAAGGCCGTTTACGTTCTGGCCCAACAATGTTATGTTTGCATGTGTGTTGCCGATCCATTTAAACATTTCTCAAGGCCGTTTGTGTTCTGGCCCAACACTACTATGCTCCCTATTATTGTTACTATTATATGTATTATTCTAATCCATTATCACTGCTATTACTATTACTATTATTCATATTACTACCATTACTATTATATTTATATTTACTATTATTATTATTATTATTATTATTATTATTATTATTATTATTATTATTATTATTATTATTATTATTATTATTATTATTACCATAATCCTTACTATTATCATTATTATTAGCAAGTTTTTTGTAGGGATTCGTCCTTATTCATCAACTTTGTGAAAATATTTTACTTATATAAAAATTTAGCCTTACTCCATCCTTATTTTACAGTTTTCGATAAAGTATTATTGTTATTTCGGAATTTTTTCGCAGTTTTATCAGAATATTATACAAAAAATTGTTCCGCACTCCACTTTTACTTTACAATTTTCGCTAAAGTATTTTAATTAATTTGGAAAATTTGAGCAGCGTTCCGCCCTTATTTTAGAGTTTTACGATAAATTTTTTAATTATTTCCAAAAATTTGCGCAGCGTTCTGCCCATATTTTCTGCCTCAATTCAACATAATTTATTCAATTATTATATATTATTTAAAACATTATTTTTCATAATTTTGGTCGTTCGGATTAATCCTTTTCCGATGGCTATTCATTTTAACTGTTGCAACGATTTCACTATTTTCCCCGCTACCTTTTCCCTTTCTTTGTCCTTATGATCTATTTGTGTTCACATTTTATTTAATGAGTGCCCACTGAACTACTCGGTGTTAGTGATTTTGAGCCTATTGTTGTTTAAAATTTTTTGTCGATTTTATCGAAATTGAGTGCAAGAGAGTTGAGCCAAAAGACCCACCCTAGAGCTACTCTCTTTCGCTATTTAGTTCAATGATTTGACGTTCGAGCCCGTCGTTACGAGCGGATGAACCGCACTTACACCGCTCGATAGTTATGTGTGATTTTACTAACTCGCAATTTGCTTTGGGCCGAAAAATAAATAAATAAATGTTACCACATAAATTGGATAAAAGTTTCGATGCATAAAATTGATTATTTGCCATGTCATATTTCACATAGTAATTGTAAGTTCATTTGTTCACCACAAGTCATTCAATCAATACTGATCAATAAATTCGTAGTGAATTCATTCATACACCTTCATTTTTAAACCGTGCGTCAATGCCCACTAACTAAAATAATACGACTACAAATCAATGCTAAACACTAAACAACATGTTATTAAATTTTAGAATCAAACATGAATCCGAAATTCACTTTATTAAAACAAAATTCAGTTTAATTACAAAAAAATTATGTAAGCCGACACAAACCGTATTAAGAATAATGATATTGGATATATATATATTTTGCAGTCATGGCAACGCGATTCACTTTTCCCAACATATTAATAAAAACGATACATGTTGTCAAGGAAACGCGCTAACCTTTTGGGCGATTCGAATGGGTGTAGCAAGCATGCTCCACAGAAGCCAATAAAAATTTGAAAAGATATAAGATGGAAATTTATATTTTACAGTGAAAGAAAATTAAAAACAAATCTGAAAATAAGAATATCAATCAATATTATATTGTTAAATATTTTTGGGTCAGATGTTGCACTGTTTTCCTTTGGTTTCTTCCTTTATATATATAGACCAAATTAAAAGCAGCTTCGCGTGACAGATCGTTCAGCTAGAAATAGAATAATCAATTAAAAAGTATCGGCATTAGTGGATAATTACTGATTTCTCATGATCTGTGTTTCCAACTGGAGGACAAGATAAACATTTTTCATAGCAATTTATAGCACGTTCTTCACACTCTAAATAATTGCTTAAGAAAGTAAATCGAAATAATAAACAAATCTCTACTTATCCTGTGATAGAACCTGCCGAAGTTATAATAAGTTTCTTGACAATTTCCTCGTAATTTCTTATAGAGTTTCATAAATTCAAAAGCCTAAAATAAAGTTACATTTTTTCTGTATAAATCGAGTATGAATCAAAAATATAAGAAAGCAACAGCTATTAAAAGTTTTATGGTTATCGGCGATTTCAAAATCATTTAAAATATAAAAACATAATAAGCGAAATAAGTAATGTCCTAAATCAAAATATTTAATAGCTTCAATTTTATATAAAACTAGCCAAAAATAAATGTGTCTTTAACAAAATGGACAATAAATAAGTAATGGACCCTAACCCGATGTTTCCCAATAAAGTTTTGTTTAGAAGTCAAAAGAAAAATAGTTAACTGCAAAAAAGCAGTGACTAAGGAGCAACCCTATTAATATTATTGTTAATTTTATTATTAATTATAGAAAATGACGATATTGATTAGTTTGTATAAATACAAAAACTAAATTAATTTCCTCAAATCGAGAGCCAGCTAAAACGATTTTCTGCACTTGAATAAGGGGATTCTTCAAACTTCGTTAAAATCGATTGCAAAATTTACACAAATTGATTTAATTAGAATAGTTGAGATAAGTTTTTAAAATAATAAATAAATTAAATATAAAACCCTTTTATTTTTATTAAAAATTAAAAAATTCATATCTAATATTTTTTTTAAAACTGCGTAAAAAATATTTTTCTGCATAACTCACCAAAATAAATTACTTCATAATAATTGGTCTTTTTCAATTAAAGTTAATCCTAAGAACATCAAATATCTCCAAAAAGGTTTGACTGTGTCTTTTAGTATTGCTCTGGTTTAATTTGAAATATTGCAATATGGCTATTTCATTATTTTAATATGAAATATTTGAATCGTTAAATTTCATTGATTTGATTTTTTAAAATGTAATTTTAAATATAGTTGAAATTGAGAAGAACGTAAAATAAACTGAATCAAAAAAGAAGTACATAGAATTATTAAGCTACCTACCAAAGATGTTAATTTCCAGCTTTGTCGACAATTCCTTGATAACGCTGAATTAATTAGCGTTATTGATAAATGCAGACATAACTGAGGATTTTCACAGTGTTCATCGAATAGTTTACTATTGATAGCTAGGATATAACAATGGATTATTTTTATTAGAATTGCAGTTGTTCATACCCAAACTCAATTTAGCACTACCGATTAGAATAGAACCTGCATTGATCATTTCCACTGGATAATTGTTTTTAACCTGTTAGTAAATAAGTATTTAAAAATAAATATGAATTCAAATAAACAGGCTAGTATAGACTTATACACCTAAGTTATTCTCTCGGAAATTGATGGCCCATTTTTAATAAAAAGACTAGAATGTAAAACAAAATTAAATATTAAATGTGAAATAATTTTAGTAGATATTTGGGTCTTCATCACAAACTCCTACAATTCATATTCAGCTATTGCTGCACCCAGAATTTCAAGTTTTTCTGCGTGGCGTTTATCCTTGTTCAAAATCCTAGACATTACTTTGAAGTATGTAAATAAATGTCTAAAAAATTTTGTGTTTATTTTATTGTAAATTATTTGAAAAATATGTCGTTTATTTATAGATATATCTCCATTTCATTAACAAAAAAAATTTTTAGTTGTAAGTTTAAACAAAGCCAGCATTAGTTATTAAGTTAAATATAATATCATCAATAAAAATATTGAAATCGAAAATAAATATTGGAATCAATAAAAGAATTAACTGATATATATATATATATATATATATATATTTTTTTTTTAAACAATTTTATTAGCAATAGCAAGATTATGATTTTATTTGTCCCTTAAAATAAAGCCAGCATTATTTTATGAACTCGCGAAATATGACACGAACAAAATGAGTTTAATGAAGCCTTTTAAATTTAATTCCGAAAAAAATTCCGCAGCCAAACATAAAAATTCAGCTCAAATAAAATGTCATCTTTTTATTAGAAAACGATTTTGATTTCCAAAACAAAATATTGGATTGAAACCTTTATTCTCTTTTAGTAAATTAAATATCAATTAAAATTAATTTAAATCTAAATATTGGTATATAGTCTGAAAACAATGAAGATAATTGAAATCGAAAATAGATAAATATCGAAATCAATAACTGATATAGAATTTTAACAATAGCAAAATTTTGAAAAAAAATATTACTAATCCGATCTGGTTATAAAGCGAGCATATTGTATTCGTTTTATGTCGATTTATTACGTTTTAAAAAGGATAATGAATTCAAAATCGTTATAATACAAATACTCACTACTGGTAAATTCCGAAGGACAAATCTCTCGTTGCTGGTGCCAATGATATATGTATAAATCAGGAATAGGTTCCAAAATTGAATATTCTCTCCATACTGTAACGGTTCAATGCGTTAAAACATGTAGCAATGTTCGAAATGACAATTACTTTATTTTTCAGAATTCTCAACTCTTGAAAAATCATATTTCCGGAAATATCTCGTCTTAACCGATAGTTTTTTATTCGATTTCTTATAGCCGTCGACACATAGATGACAGATAGGTTCAATCGGATAGCCTGTGTCCAGTTGAGAATTTTCGTTAAAACTAATCCCCATTGGGACAACAGCTCAAGTAACTCGGAATAATCTTCTTCTGATGTTACAAACAGATCCAATAACTTTTTCAATATGTCATATGTCGAGCCGTCACCCATTTTCAAATGAGTCGTAGCAAAGACACAATGGCCATTAGCATCGAGAGTTCTTGAAATACCAAGCCAGATATTGTTTTGAATTTCGGAAATTCTCGTTTTAGCAAATGCTATGTCTTCGCAACACAGTTCAACTTTGTTTATTTGGAAATATTCATACGAATCAATGAAAAGAAACTTCCATGAGACTTTAATAAAGTCTTCAAATCGTTTTTCTTTGTAGAGTAAATTACAGAGTTTATAGAGCAACTGAATACTATCCTTATTGGGTTTACATCGACTGACAAGATTGGTTTGAGGAAGATTAATGTATATAAATTTTTGGCTTTCACCCAAAACTTGAATTGCATCATCTTCTCGCTTTAATCTATACAGCAAATTTGCTTTCAATTCCCAAATAGACGCATCCTGCCCAGTCACATTGTTTATGATATTATCGTATGTACACAATGCATCATTATCGAAACCCAAAGCTTCTTGGCATTTGCCAAATAGTTTTAATGAGGCTAATTTCTAGTAAAATATTAAAAATTATATTAAAACCCAGCTATTTCCAATTTGGAATTTTACAGCTTTAGAAAATCTATCTTGTCTATTATCAAAGTTCTAAATTTTTATTCATATTTAATTAAATGTATTTTCAATATTGAAATACATAATCAATCAATTTTAATCGACAACATTGCATTTTTATTTCAAACCATTATATCATTAAAATTATAATTAAATTTTTGTCTAAAACTTTTAATTGCAATCGATTATGCGGCATTGAAATGTTATATGAAAATGGACTTTTTTCAAGCAAGTGATATATAATCTTGCTCTAAGTAAATGGACACCAAAGAAAACACCCAAGCAATTCTCCAAGACACTATCAATAAACGTATACTTTAAATCCCATAACATGTAACTTCTCTTTTTAGTGTTAAGTCTACCAGATATTAGGTTTTTTATGGTTGGTAAATTAATCATTAAAAAACCTAATATCTGGTAGAATTCACCTTAACACTAAAAAGAGAAGTTACATGTTATGGGATTGAAGGAAACGTTTATTGATACTGTCTTGGAGAATTGCTTCCTATTCCTTTTGAAAGGCAACCACAGGCTTGCATTGTTGCTTTCTTGTCCAAGTGAAGTCAAAAATTTAAAATGAGATTCATGTCGGTGATTGGACATTCCCGTATTTGTTGCTCGTGCAGTGTGGCAAAAAATGCAATTTTCTCTTCCGGAGGTAACATAACATAGCATTTATTCCACAGTCGCAAAGTTTTTTGAATAACGATAGAGCGAAGTAAATTTTATTGCAGTTTTTGCCCTGTGAATTTACTAATGATGTTGAGCATTTTTTCGAGTTTATGGGGTGCCCATTTACTTAAAATGTCATCTTTTTATTAGAAAACGATTTTGATTTCCAAAACAAAATATTGGATTGAAACCTTTATTCTCTTTTAGTAAATTAAATATCAATTAAAATTAATTTAAATCTAAATATTGGTATATAGTCTGAAAACAATGAAGATAATTGAAATCGAAAATAGATAAATATCGAAATCAATAACTGATATAGAATTTTAACAATAGCAAAATTTTGAAAAAAAAATATTACTAATCCGATCTGGTAATAAAGCGAGCATATTGTATTCGTTTTATGTCGATTTATTAAGTTTTAATAAGGATAAATGAATTCAAAATCGTTATAATATAAATACTCACTACGTAGCATTTATTCCACAGTCGCAAGTTTATGAATAAACGATAGGGCAAAGTAAATTTTATTGCAGTTTTTGCCCTGTGAATTTACTAATGATGTTGAGCATTTTTTCTAGTTTATGGGGTGTCCATTTACTTATGAAATTATATAATAAAACATTTACTAGTTAATTAAAAAAAATCCTACACTAATGGTAACTAAATTTTGGAATTCTTATAGTTATATATGGACTTAAAATGTAATTGTACCTGTACCTTATTTATTCAAATAACTTTTGTAATGAAAATTATTCGATAAGCCCATAAAGCACAGACATGTTCAGTTTATTAATATATGTTTTACAAAAAGAAAATACAACTCACATCGACCATATCTCCAGGATTCTCTAGAAGATTTAATGAAATTTTATAATGTTTCATGGCATAGAGCTTAAGACAAATATTCAAATACCAATCGGATTTATCCATGATATCTTTCATAAATAAAATAAATCTTGGGCTCTCGATAAATACAGTCATTTCTAAATGGATCGAAGCAAAGAGTGCATAGTAAATTATCTGTCTTCGATTGTCGTATGAAATTTCTGTGGTAAAAGACAACAGATTTGACGGATAATTCAAGTCGATTTCGACTCCCTTGATATTTTTCACTACATCTAAGATACCATGATATCTATTCACTGCGAACATTTGCTTGAGTAGACTAAATCTCTGCTCATCTGTGACTAGAGTTGGATATTTCATATTTACTATTTCCAAACATTTGCACGATCGCTTTACGTCTTTACGTACATAAAACTTTTCCGACAAATAAAATAACTCTTCAACAATATCGCTAATGACGGTTGGATTCTTTTCACTAGCAGACATTTCAAAATTTGTGAGTTTTCTTTTCATTGCTTCTTTCTCATAACCACCCTTTTCAAGCAATTCTGCCAATTTTTCTCTGATATTTATTGTATTACAATGATTCATTGCCAATTTAGTTATTTGAATGGCTTTTTCTAATCCTTCTAGACCTTCAGTGTTTTCTATGCAAAGAAGCCATTTCTCAGAATTTTTTGGGTCACACATTGCCGATGTAAAAAAAAACTGAAATATTCACAGTAAAAATGATTTCGAAATTTTTGCGTTACTTGGCTGGCTTTCTTATGGTCACCTCTTGCAACGTGAATCCGACTTAATATTTCATACGCCCCATAATGAAGTGGGACTAAAAATAAAAAAAATAAAAAAAGGTGATTAAAAATAAAAAAAGTGATTAGAAATAAAAAAAAGAATTTCATTTGGAAATAAAAAACAATTCTATTCCTAAATATATTCGAGACTTGCATTTTTATGATTATTCATTTAGACTTTTTAATAAATTGTTTTATACTTTTATTTCCTTATTACTTGGAGTGGTTCTGTGAGACAAATAGTATTCTTTAGATACATTAAAACGTATAATAAAAACAGAAAACTCGAAAACTACATAAATATTACTTTTTAAAATATGCAATGCACCACTACAATACATATACTGTGATGCTATTTGTAATTCATGCTATTTCAACGTTGATACGGGTTTGTTATAATCTCAGTTATGCTGAATTACAAAGGAGGCATGCAATATGTCAATGGAGACAGAAGAAACTACCGATTTCTACATAATCTTCAAAAGGTTTTTATATGGCTTTATTCTTAAGATAGTCCAAAAGCAATAATGTAATTAAAAAAGTTTTTTATTGATTAGTAAATTGTTTCATACTCTCATTTGTTCATTATTTGAAGCGTGATTCTCTGTATTTTGATTAAAAAGTATTTTATTGCGATTATATTAATGACATGAAAATGTATTAAAAACTAGACTTTTCTGTATATAAGTAGCATTATACGATAATGTAGACTAAATATGATCCAACTGAAAGCAAAAGATCATTCATTGCTCGTTGAAAAATATGTAACTTTTCTTTGATTCGTGAGCGAATAAATAAAAAGAAACATTAAGCAAGGATCAATCTTGAAAATGTTGATTTTTGAGTGAGGAATTGAGTAAGTAAGAAAAGGGTTCATTTTCTGTAAAAAATTATTTTAAAAACTGTAGAGAATTTAACTGCAAATACATAAATGATTCTAATGAACACAGATATTTCAATACCGACGCTTGCGTTCTGTAGATACCAGAGAAAGACCACTACAAGTATATCCCGATCGTATAAGGACAACTAATACGGATTCAATAACATAGTTTGAACGCGTAACTAGCAAAAAGATTTAATTATTGGAATGAATTATGTAGCGTGGAGAACATTATTTATGGACATTATTTATTCTTCTAGAAGAACAGTGAATTTGTTTTATAATTAAGTGTAAGACCTAGGGTGATTTTAGCATGAAGAAATTCAAAAAATTGTAAAAAAAATAGTGATTAATTTCCCATAAGGTATTAGAATCACAAAAGAAAGTAAAGTGAATGCAAGCATGCCAAGAAAGTTCGCTCATCTTTAATGAGCTTGTTAAAAATTTTTTGAATAATATTATAACAGAGGCATGAGACTCATAAATGTGTATCCCTAGAAAATCTTATTTTGTGGATATCTTACCCAAAATGTCTCAAGTTCGTGTTTTGGGATGTAAAAGATGTGATCAAGGCCGAAGAAACAACTTAAACAGAGAATTGAGTCCTAAGAGGATCTCATCTAGACTAGTGCAAAATCCCCACAATCAAAAGGAAACCATTTTCATCTACTACGGTCTCTTTTCACTGGTAAATCACTGAACGTATCTTGAAGCAGATGGGAACATAGAAAAATGAATCGGCGGGCTTATCTATACAATTCAGTTTTTGTAAATACAAAGTTCCCCAGCAGTAGCATTTATATTTTACCCCAACCGTGTATTCAGTGCAATTTTTAATGGTAGACTAGTTTCAAGCTCATTTAGCTCTCATCGGTATCATATAAAGAACTCCATCCCATCCGTAATCGAACTCGGAAAACCTGTGTTGTCTTCAGGAACCTCATCAAAAATCGTAGATTTTTACTGCCTTTTTCAAATAACTAGATTTAATATCTTACAAACACGACGCATTATCAATTCATATCAACTTCTATCACCAGATAGCTGTAATCACAAATATGGATTTTAGTAAGTTATTAAACATATTCTGGCGAATTATCACTAATGGGCCATCTATAAATGGCGTCACAGGATGTTAGGTGATTTATAACCAACCGCTCCGCCTCGTCACGAAAAAAAAGACATCCTTTTGAATAGGACGCCATAAAGTCCAAGACCCCCCTCCGTTAAAAAGTTGTCTAATATCGATCAAATAAAATACAACATGATATTTTCAATCACAAAATTGGAATAATAATTATTACTTAATTAGAGGTACATTAATTCATTTATGGAACGCCAGAGAGTTACTGAATCGGACAGAGTTCCTAAAACCCTACATTTGAGGGTTTATAAGAATATTTACTAAACATTCAAATAATTTGACTACATATATATATATACAATTTTAAAAATTATCAAAATCTCAAATTAATTAACATATTAAAAAATATTTTCATTAAATTTAATTCATAGATATGCTTACACTCTTTAATAATTCTTGCACATTGTTCTTGAGCTTCGTCATATTTTCCTTCCCAGAAATTTAGCTCGGCAGCTCCATATATACCTTTACATTCATCTGAGAGTTTTTTTTTAGACACGTGTCTTTCCTTCGTTAATTTAATTTTTTTTTAATGGAAAAATAATTCTTACATTAAAACTTTCTGCGGTTTTAAAGCTGCATTCTTCTAATAAGGGTTTTATACAAGTTTCATATAATAGTCAAGTAATTTACTCGATACTAGTATTTCGTTATTATACATTCTTTCAAGCATATCGAAGGTTTCATCAAATTCTGTAATATTTGAAATAACTGATTCTTCGCTACAACTGGAATTTGCACTCGCGTTTTCAGCTCTTTCTTCGCCATCTTCATTTTCAGATTCATCTGAATACTTAAATTCTGGATCTACGTCTGAATCATACTCAGAAACCTAAAGACAACAAAAACAGGGTTATAATTATGTCAAAAATTTACTTCATAATCTTCAGAGTCACTATTACTTTTGTTTACAGTATTAAGCAATTTCTTGCATAATTCTTTAGATTTTCGAGCTGTACTGCTTCTTAACATTCTTCTACCTAAATTATTAGAGCTTTCATCATCAGAAGATGTGCTAGACATTTTGAATCGCTTTGCAGGTGTTGCCATACAGGAGTAAGAATTTTTAAAATATTAAAATATATTTAATTAGGTTATTCAGTTATTTATACTAATTATTAAAACAAATAATGTTATTATATAAATAGACTTTATAATCAAAATCACTTTATACCTATTTTAAGTTGAAGAACTTAAGTTATATAAAACATATATACAGATTTTAATTCTTTTATGAAAAAACATTTCTAACGATAATGTAAAAATTAAATATAATAAATTTTTGAAATATGATAAAACTTGTAAAAACATTTTGGATAAAATTAAATATCTTTGATGTTGTTTAGTAAAAACCCAAAACAGGAGACCGTGAGGTTTTAGAATGATTGCACAATAAAAATATATATCTTTTTTATCTATCATTATAAAAAATACCATATTTTTTGTAGGTAATTTAAAAAATGGCATAACAATTTGACAAATTTAAAAAATAGCATTGTTGGGCCAGAACGTAAACGGCCTCGAGAAATGTTTAAATGGATCAGAAACACACATGCAACCATAACAGGCAGATTTAAATAAACCTAGAAACACCAAGTAAACCCTATAAAATATGAGAAAAAAGGAGAATTAAATATAAAATAATAAACATAAAAATAAATTAAAATAATAACAAAATGCACCAAGATCCGCACGATACCAACACAAACATAACAAGAAAACAAACAAATTCGACAAAATTGGAAAAATTAATAAAAGTTCATTAAAATGAAAATTAAATCGGAAAATTTGAATTAGTAATAATTCAATAAAAATCCTAAACAAAAAATTATAAAAATAAATCAAGAAATAATAAAAATAAATAATAGAATTTGCTAGAAAATAACAAGGTCGAATTTTGTTTTACTGCATCAAATTTCACATGCAAGAAAATTAAGTATATATACTGATCCATTTTCACATTTAACTTAACCATTTTTGAAAACCATTATAACCAGTTTTAAAAAAACTATTTTGAAATTGTTCAATTCTATTTAGAAATTTTACTTTCAGAATTTTTAGGTGAGAAATATTTATGGTGGAACTGTTGGGCCAGAACGTCAACGGCCTTCAAAATGTTTAAATGGATCAGAAACACACACGCAAATACAACACGCAATTCAAATAAACCCCAAAACACCAATTAAACCCATAAAAAATCTGAGAAATAAAAGAATTAAATATAAATTAAGAAACATAAAAATAAATTAAAATAATAACAAAATGCACCAAGATCCGCACGATACCTACACAAATATAACAAGAAAACACGACAAATTCGACGAAATTGGAAAAATCAGTTAAAGTTCATTAAAGCAAGATTTAAATCGAAAAATTTGAATTAGCAATAATTCAATAAAAATTCTAAATAAAAAATTATAAAAATAAATCGAAAAATAATAAGAATAAATAATAGAATTTGCTAGAAAACAACAAGGTCGAATTTTGTTTTACTACATCAAATTTTACACACCAAAAATTTAGGTATATATACTGATCCATTTTCACATTAAAGTAAACCATTTTTGAAAAACACACCGTGTTTCGAAGTATTTCAAATTATTTAAATTTTGTTTGAGTATTTTAAATCTGTTCGATATCATTGTTTCAAATTTTTAGAAATTTTAGGTGAGGATCATTGATTTTGGAACCCTCTTTCCACGCTCCGCACCTTGCATCTCTGTAGAGCTCTGCTCGGACGTCAGCGTGGGAAGAGAGGTATTTGGTTTATTGTTGAATTTATGCTATTTTTATTGGAATGGTAACTTGTTATTTTTGTCTTATATGATTAATAAACATTATTATACATAATTTGTCTCATATATAATTCATTTAATATGTTTTAAAAGATGTCGAAATTTTTCCGGCCCACAGCCGAAACATCATGCAAGTAAATAAAATCTACACAGTGCAGATGCATGTAAGAGCGTGGACAATCGCCAATGATATGCACCCGTGAAGACTCAGCGTGCGCAACGCAGCGGTCGTAACGTAAATATTAATCCCTATAGCTGATTCGAGGAATAAGGAAGAAGTCTCTGGCTGCTTCCTCGTTCCTCAAATTCAGAAAAATCGACCTAAAATCACATTACACACGGCTTAAACTTATCACACCGAGTAGTCCAGTGGGCACTCAATAAATATAATGTAAACACACATGCGCCTAGGATCTATTAAAGGGAAAAGGTACGGGGAAAAACTAAACTAAAATCGTTGATAGAGTTGACCTGAATTAACAATTTGAATTAATTTGATCATTGGTGTACTAAATTGAATTTATTTTCGAAACAATTATCATTAACTTAAATTACCTTATGGATTAAATAAATCAAAAAATAAATTGATTAGAATTAAGTTAAATTATGGATTTAAAAATAAATTAATTACAATTATCTCATAGAGTAAATTAAATTAAGTTACGGATGAAAATAAAATTAGTTACAAATAATTTCTTGATTAAATTAAATAATAGAGTAAAAGTAAACTAATTATAAATGTATCATTCGGTGAATTGAACTAATATTGGAAAATAATTTAATTAGTAGTACGTTAAATTACATTTGAAAATAAAATATTGTAAGCAACCCGGTGAGTCCCTTAAACTGATTTTATCTATCAAGTTAAAAAGTTTTCATTAAAAGTAAATATTACCTTAATTCAATTGGATTTAAATAAATTGATGGTTAAGGAGTTTACGTGACTCACGGGTTTAACTTAGATAAAGTCCTTGATTAAAAATCAAAGCAGCTTGCGTAGCAATAAAATAAATTTTGGTAAAACTCTCACAACCCCGGTGTAAAAGGAAAGTAAAACTTAGAGTTATTAAGCCAAACGTTGGAAATAATTTATTGAAATTGATTAACCTATCTATTGATTAACGATAAGGAAAAACCCTAAGGTACTTAGTAAGGAAAACTCAGGATGATCGATCGGAAAATTTGATCCAATAAATTGCAAAAAATCAAACCAAATTTCACTAAATAGTAAAGTAATACACCAATAAAAATCAAAACAGATTAGGGGAGAGTAAGATGAATTCACGTTTTAAATTAAGATGTTGGCTGAAGTAATGAAAGGCTCCACTAGTCAAATGTTTAGTAATTTAAGTTAAAGGAATTAAAACGATGCAATCTGTTTATACTTCTAACCGAAATAATAATAATACCTTTCAAATCTCCACATAAATAAGATACAAATATCACCAAACCCAAACATCGATAAATTCCAGCATAAAATAATCCAACAAAAATGAAAAGTTTTTCAGAATCAACAATAAAACGGGAAACATTTATTGCATTGAACTGGAGAAATCTTTTTTCCAACCAGTAAATCGACCAACTAAGGCAATATCATAGTTTTATAATTCCTTGAATCCATTCTAGCCCACCACCGATATGAACTCCAACTGTTAGATCTTCACAAAGCGATCTGATTTAGGAGTAACATCGAGAACCACCAATGATCGACCCCATCCGAATAATTGTTGCAAGTAACTCTCCACGCAGCGTAGTCCCTCAAAACCATAGACAATAAACTAATCAGCAAGTAAGTAAATCAGATTACCTAACCACAAACCCCCGATAGGACAGTACCAACCATAACAACTTAAGTACCACCAAACCGAAACGAACGCACAAAAATTAGATCCACGATAATTCCAACGTCAACGGTTAGAGAAACAGACAAAGGGAATTTCGAATAGTAGATTTGCATATTTGATTCACGACGAATTATCAATAATTGAAGCACAACCGGATATCGTGACCGGATGAGAGTCAATAATTTCCAACGCATCCGATCCGACACATCCGTTCCGACAATTAACCATCGCGAGAAAGAGTGACATACACCGACAATCATTTCCGTTGGAGTAATGATTAGACAAGTCAAATACGGATGGAAAACCAATAATAGTCACGATAAACATTAATAACGGCGATGAATATTAGTAATTGCGATAAACATTAATAACGGCGATGAATATTAGTAATTGTGATAAACATTAATAACTACGCCAACTATTAAAAATCACAATAAGCATTTGTAATCCCGATAAGCATTAACAATCACGATAACTGTTGGTAATTTCGATAACCATTAATAATTGCAATCACTGCTAACAATTACGTTAACTTATAAACGACGCGAGTGTGTTTTTCCCAATAGCAGTAATGTTAAATGGATTTGATCTCACATAGCTAGGTTACATAGACATTCTTCCACACACAAATCTGGTCCAATCCTACTCAGACGATTTACAATCGATAGACATACATTACATATTCTGTCCCCATAACCTTTCTTCAGCATAATGAAACTATAGAAATCACCAGAACACACAAACCCATACATCTCATCGCCATAATTCTTACAATTCCAGCTCGGTTATCAAGTTCACGGAACGCTATTTTAACCAGTCAATGTACCCCCTAGGATTAACTGATGATTTAAGGTTGCATGAACTCGAGATTGTTGATTTAATGTCCTTATAAAGTAGTGAGAGAATATTTTACATTTACTTATTTTAGAAGAATTCATGTTGCCAAATTTGATTTCGAAGCAAGAGGCCGATGAATGGCGCCGAGCCTGGAAACGAGCGCGCCCATCGATGACTCTCGAGGAGCCACGCCCAAAACGATCGTGTCTGTCTCTATGGCAAATACTAGGCAGGGGAGACGACCCACACCGACCAGAGGAGGAACAGTATCCCGCCGAGGAAATTGTCGACAATGCTCGAATCTTGTTGGCTCAGTGGGAGAAGATCCAAACGGAGGTCGACCTACAGGTTGTGAAGGCGAGGATGTACCTCGCCAACGTTGAAGAGGACGTCCTCGTCGGACGTATCGCGGAGACGTACCCGGCTCGACCAGCACGCAACCTCCGACGACCAGTGCCCATTATTCCCGGTTACTCCCCGGAAGAAGGAGTCAGGAAGTTCCTCGCAGAGTCCTGAATCACCAGACATAATCATTCTGACATTTTATTTTAGTGATGTTATCGATGATAAAGTACAATGAATTGTCTTCTTAAATTTTGTTTTTAAATGAGATTTCCGCTATAATCATGTTTGAGATGATTAGAATTTCCCTTATTATACCAGATTGATATGTTTTCTTTATAGAAATGTCGGCCCTGAAATTAATGCAGAACGAGATATCCCGCGCTAGACAGGCAAACGCGGAGCTACTCAGCCAGGTACTGCAGTTAACTCGCGAAGTGCAACAGGTCAAGGCGACCTGTTTAGACCCCAAGCGGACGAAACTACTCTACCAACGTCTCACCGCAGCTCAAAAAGGCTGGACCGAAGAACGCCAGCTCAATCGGAGTCTGCGCACACAGATCAGGGGCTTAGAAGTTGCCCTAGCAGCCTGCCGGGAAGGGGAAGCGGTAACGTATCCGCTCATCTTCGC
Source organism: Schmidtea mediterranea (assembly GCA_022537955.1). Classification (NCBI taxonomy): domain Eukaryota; kingdom Metazoa; phylum Platyhelminthes; order Tricladida; family Dugesiidae; genus Schmidtea; species Schmidtea mediterranea. Next base: position 234,783,941 of record CM039680.1, read on the forward strand.
CCCTTCCCAACTGCCAAATCGACGCGTCGTTGATGAAGCCGCACCAAGCCAAAAATCGACAGCTATCCAACCAACCATCCGCCGGCCGGGACGCAAGGAGCGGGCCCGACGCCGAGCCGCACAAGCGTCAAGTCGATCAACCTAACTTATTATGCATGTCCTTTGTTTATTAAATAAATCATCTCTCATGTATTCAGTCATAGTGGGGTAGACTCGAAAATCACTCACATCAATCAGACTAAATTTAATTAGCATTTTCCACGTAGGGGACCAAGTAAAGCGAGCAAAGGTCTTCTATCGACAGCTCGTGAACCCGAGGGTTGTCCGAGCAACTATAGTACTAGCCAATGGTACTCAATTTTTGCGGACAATCCACCACTTGAACACATTACCAACGTTGCCTAGCAACGGGTGCCAAGTGGCGATCAGAATCATTTTGTATGGCGTTACTAGGGTAGCCATAAAGTTAAGCAAGATGCGAAACCCTGTAACCCACCAGAACCCTCTTTCCACGTCGCGTCCATAGCATCTCTGTAGAGCTCTGCTTGGCGACGACGTGGGGAGAGAGGTATTTTATTTATTTTGATGTAATATTATGCTATTTGTTATTCTTGGTCAAATGGATGGTAATTTATGTTTAATTGTTATATAATTAATAAATATTATTGATAATAATAACCTGTTTTATATGTTTAATAGTTAAATAATCTTTGTCGAAATTTTTCCGGCCCACAGCCGATACATAACGCAAGTAAATAAAATATACACACAAATCAGATTCGTGTAAGTGCGTGGAATATCGCGAATGATCTGTGCCCGTGAAGACCCGGCGTGCGGAACGCAGGGTTGGAACGTCAATATTATCCCTATAGATGAAAGGAGGAATAAGGAAGAAGTCTATCGGCTACTTCCTCGTTCCTCGTTTCAGAAAATTCGACCTAAACTCATACTACACACGGCTCAAAATCATCACACCGAGTAGTCCAGTGGGCACTCAGTAAATATAATGTAAACACAATATGCGCTTAAGGCTTATTAAAGGGGAATGGTACGGGGATTAAATTAAATGGAAATCGTTTTTATAACTAACTTGGATTAACATTTTTGAACAAAATCAAATTTATCATTCGAATAAATTAGTAAAGAACATGAAATAAATAATTCACTGATTTTAATCAGAGTAACTATCGTTTAAAAATAAAGAAAATTTCGAGTAAATCGTTAAATTACTATACCTTAAAGGCAGAATAAATATTTGAGGAAAATTTAGTAACCAGATTGTTTATAAATTATGAATTACTAAGAAATAACTATCGAGTAACATTAAATACCTTATGGATTAAAAATCCATTAAATAAGATAGATATTGAGGGAAATTAATACAGCTCCTTAATTAACAAACGAAGCCTTCTTTAAGATAAACTGAGAACTAAAGTCAATTAATATGAATTCATTGTCTAACCGTAAAGTAACTCGTAGAGGGAAAGAGAATTGTGCGTTGAACCAAGTGATTCCTCGATTAATATTAAATCCTTTTAGATAACAGTAAAACTATGTTTCGATAAAAAATCCTTTGAGTAGAGCTTTAATTCCATAGAGTAATTGACTAACCCAAAGTAATTGACCCACCAGTTTTTAAAAATGTCATCGTTTATTTAACTAAATAATCCACCGACTTAAAAACATAGTAATCCGTCAGTTGGAAATAAAATAATTCACATATAGAAATAAGGCGTTTTATGGATTAAATCGATTTACAAAACAAAGACGAGATAAATAAACAAAAAACCCGCCGATTAATAATCATCTAGAATTAAATCATTGCCAAACGTTAGAGTAGAATCATCATCGAGAAACTGCGAGAAGCGGTACTAGGAGTTGTTGGACAATCCATTCTTAATAGCATTTGAACTGAAAATTATTCCCAACGAACTTTGCAACGAGAAAACCAAATCTGAACCCTAAAATGCAAAGATTAATACCGAGCCATGAAAATCAAGCAGACATAAGCACCAATACGACACGAACAAAACCAAAATTTATTATATTAACCCACCCCAAACATCGAACTGTAAGAAAGACTTACCACTGATTTTTTCGACCATTGTGATGAGATGACCCGAATTCCCCAAGATATGATAAGAAAATTCCCACAATATAGTTCCCAGACGCCAAAATCCACAATAGAGTCAAATTAGAAACCATGATATAGATATTTTTCCTTAAAAAACGAAGTTAGAAAAATTCAAATACAATGAAAATACATCACTCACCCGAAAATTCACGACCATACGAACATGAAAATTCATACACTAAAATTTAACTTTACCAGATTCGAACTGACCGGATAAACAAATCCATCCGCTTAAAATAAATATAACAGAGTGTAAATCGTAAGGTAAACAATCTAACCGTTGACGTTTCCGGTGATTCGCCATAATAATCAACTTATAATCGGCATCCATTTCCTGCCGTCTAACTTTAATTCAACAACATACACTATTATTATCGTCAACGACCGAATCTACATCATTTTCTCATACATCAAACAATGAATTCGACCAATATTTTCGATGAGGAGTTAGAGTTCGAATACCCAAATACTACGGAAGATCCCCTAGGTAAAGTTTAATTAATTACTGTTATCATAAATTTACGTGCACATTCGAGTTATAGGAGCGACCCCAAAATCATCAACTCAGACCTGACAAAACATATTAAGATTCTTACCCAGATGAACCCAAATCCAACCACTCTCTCACTAAACATGACAAGTTGGACCATATACCTTAGTTGATCGCTATAGATCTACCGTGCTACCACTCGTCGATTTAAAAATCATTAAGTGATGATTCTATCTTGATTACATTTGAAGTCGCCAACAATTTATAATTCTCGCTAAATGAATCTCTCAAATCACTACCAATAACCAATCAATGGGTCAAACACTACCTAGGTATTTAGAAGCATGTATCATGGTCGTAAGTTCAAGTAATGAAACAACAAATGGAAAATCTTCCTATCTTGCGTGATTATCAAAGCAACGTTTATAAAAGATAACCCATGGAACTCAGTTCCTGCCGAAATCTAATAACTAACTAAAAAAATATTTTGATAAATTGTTATGGTAACCCTATTCATTCATTTTAGTTTTGTTTTATTTAAACATATATTTAAGTTGATGTCATTATAGAATTGTTCATTTGTTTTGTTTTATTTTTACGCCTGATAAACTAACGGCCACATATTACAATTCTAACGCTATTAATAAACCGTTTTGTACTAACGTAAACACCATCATGAATAAATTACGATATTAGTTTGCAGCGTATCAAAGATATTTTTGCTTAACGCACCCTTACGGCACGAGAATACCTGAATTACCAAACACAGTACCCATAAAATACGTCCAACGTCCCATGAATTGTAACGCATTTAAGATCGAGCTAACGAGTTTTCTTTTTAAATGACAAGAGAGATTGCAATTTTTGGCGAACCATTAGATCACCGTCCCCATCAAAACGTCAGGAGAGATACTGAGTGAAAACATATTTTTCTATTCAGGACACACTGGAGCTATGATTGATATGCCCGTTCACATCGTGGAACAATGGAGGCAGGCATGGCATCGGGTATATCAAGAGCGATACCCTGATGTGCCTGAAGACGACCAGCCAGAAGAGATATCACCGGAGGAATTCATGAAACGGTTCAGGAAGACGTCCGACGAACCCAATCCGTCACGAGACATTCTAACGCAGGCCCAAGAACTTCTGGAAGGCCTTCTACAGCATCAGCGCCAAGTCGAGGCAGATGTAGCACGGGCCACGGAGTACCTGGCCAATGTCCAAGATGACCTGGCGGCTGGACGACTGGCTAGCAACTACCCGCCTTCTCCAAGACCAATCCGGAATCTCAAGCGACCGGTATTCGTGATCCCGGGATATTCTCCTGAAGAGGGGATCAAACGATTCCTCGCAGAAGAATAGACCTCAATGACTTGAACATTTTATCGTTGTTATAGTATCGTTATGATAGATTTTAAACAAAATTTCTTCGGTCTCTTTTTATCATTATTGCAGTTTTCATTTCATAAATATGTTTAAGTAAAATGCTCATCTTTGTATTAGTCTTTATCAAATTCAACCCTTGCTATTTTAGAGATGAATCCCGTGGAGTTACTTCAAAATGAATTGACCCGAGCACGACAGGCAAATAAGGATCTTCACGACCAACTCGTACAGATGGCCCGAGAAACGCAACAAATCAAAGCGACGTGGATAAACCCCACGAGAGTCAAGCCATTATATCAAAAACTAGCCGCGGCCCAAAAGGGGTGGGCCGAAGAAAAACAGTTAGTGCAAGGCCTAAGGACTCAAATCAAGGGGCTAGAGGTAGCGTTATCCGCCTGCCAAGAAGGAGCAGCGGTAACCTACCCGCTAGTCTTTGCCCCGGCACAATTGGCCTATCGTGAAGCAAATCCGACCTCATCCGCAACACCAATCACTGTCGAAACCACTACTCCAACAACTCCCTCAACAACTAGTCGACGACCTGGACGTAAGGAGCGGGCTAAGCGCCGAGCCGCTCGATCCTCTAATCAGTGCATTTAATGGACAAATAAATCATCATTTAGTTCTATTGTAGTTCCGCATATCTCATATTGTATTTATGTCTTCGTAAGGTTTTGAAATAACATTGCAGAAGGGTTAAATAAAAAGCACCACTTATTTTTGTTTTCTCAAACTAATGCCAGTAAAATAGCTAGATAAACGGTAGAAATTTAAACGCAAGGGGACCAAATGATTAAAAGCGAGCATATGTCTTCTATCGACAGCTCGTGAACCCAAGGATTGTCCGAGCAATTATAGTATTAGCAATAACACTCACTTTTTGCGGGCAATCCACCACTTGAACACATTACCAACGTTGCTTAGCAACGGGTGCCAAGTGGCAGTTAGCGTCTTTTTGTATGGCGTTACGGGGGCAACCACGGAATAATTTTAAACAAATAACGAAACCCTGTAACCCACCAGCATCATAAAAAAACTTTGTCTAGAAAAAATATATTAGACATAAAAGCAATACAAAGTTAAAAGTGTTGGGCCAGAACACAAATAGCCTTGAAAATTGTTTAAATGCATCAGTAATACAGCACGAAAACCCAGCACCAAAATAACTTAAAATATAACATACAACACCAACTAAACACTTTAAAATCTGAGAGAATATAAATAAATATAAAATCAAAAACATAAAAGTAAAATAAAATAAATACAAAATGCATCAAGCACCGCACGAAATCTACATAAAAAATATCATAATAACAAGTAAATTTGAAAGTAAAATGACCATTTACATAAAAGTAAAAATTAATGAATTAAATGAATAAAAATAAAATATTTTTGGTTGAATAAATTTAATTAAAAATGTTAAAAATAAATTGCCAATTTAAATTAAGAAATTAATAAAAATTAAATTTAGATAACACCAATAATTTCAAGGTCAAATTTTTTTTTAATCGCAATAAAATAACACGCAAGGTTAAGGACAAATTTTCAACTTAAATTTGGTGCAAACTTAATTTTAGTCTTATTTGGTAGTCTTATTTTTCAACAGCAGTTCTAGTCTGATTCGAGTTAGTTGCATAACTAACTGAGAGCCGTGCATTCAGACAATTAACACTGACAAGTGTTTTGTCTTAACACGTTAACTCTCAGATAGTGTACGTGTATTGATTTATATGATTACTACTATGTGAATTTATGAAGTGATATGAATTAATGACATATGAATTGTGATCAAGATGATTTTATGCTAATTTGTCGGATGAATTTATGGACGATGTATGCCAAATAAATATTTTAAAGCCAACAATTTTGTGCATTGAAACTTTTACTCAACTGATATGGAAAAATTTATTTATTACTTCTTTTTCGGCCCACAGCCAAAACATAAAGCAAGGAAGTAAAATTACACATAACTATCAAACTGTGTAAATGCGATGAAAGTCCGCCAATAGTTCGTGCCCGTGAAGGTTCTGGCGTGAGAATGCAAGAACCCAAACTTCAAATCATTGAACAAAATAGCGAAGGAGAGTAGTTTGAGAGTGGGTCTTTGGCTCAACTTTCTTGCACTTAATTTCGATAATATCGACAAAAATCTTTAACAACAATCGGCTCAAAATCACTAACACCGAGTAGTCCAGTGGGCACTCATTAAATATAATATGAACATAAATAGATCATAAGAACAAAGAGAGGAAAAGGGTAGCGGGGAAAAATAGCGAAATCGTTGCAACAGTTAAAATGAATAGCCATCAGAAAAAGATTAATCCGAACGACTTAAATCATGAAAAATAATGTTTTGAATAATATATAAGAATTAAATAAATTATGTTAAATTGAGACGGAAAATATGGGCAGAACACTGCGCAAATTTTCAGAAATAGTTAAAACATTTATCATAAAACTGTAAAATATGGGCAGAACGCTGCTCAAATTTTCCGAATTAATTAAAATACTTCAGCAAATATTGTAAGGAAAAGGCGGAGCGCGGCTCACTTGTTGGTATGATAATCCGATAAAACCGAAAAATAAGGGTGGAACGCTGCTAAACGTTTTTCGAATTGTTGGGCCAGCACACAAATAGCCTTGAAAATTGTTTAAATGCATCAGTAATACAGCACGAAAACCCAGCACCAAAATAACTTAAAATATAACATACAACACCAACTAAACACTTTAAAATCTGAGAGAATATAAATAAATATAAAATCAAAAACATAAAAGTAAAATAAAATAAATACAAAATGCATCAAGCACCGCACGAAATCTACATAAAAAATATCATAATAACAAGTAAATTTGAAAGTAAAATGACCATTTACATAAAAGTAAAAATTAATGAATTAAATGAATAAAAATAAAATATTTTTGGTTGAATAAATTTAATTAAAAATGTTAAAAATAAATTGCCAATTTAAATTAAGAAATTAATAAAAATTAAATTTAGATAACACCAATAATTTCAAGGTCAAATTTTTTTTTAATCGCAATAAAATAACACGCAAGGTTAAGGACAAATTTTCAACTTAAATTTGGTGCAAACTTAATTTTAGTCTTATTTGGTAGTCTTATTTTTCAACAGCAGTTCTAGTCTGATTCGAGTTAGTTGCATAACTAACTGAGAGCCGTGCATTCAGACAATTAACACTGACAAGTGTTTTGTCTTAACACGTTAACTCTCAGATAGTGTACGTGTATTGATTTATATGATTACTACTATGTGAATTTATGAAGTGATATGAATTAATGACATATGAATTGTGATCAAGATGATTTTATGCTAATTTGTCGGATGAATTTATGGACGATGTATGCCAAATAAATATTTTAAAGCCAACAATTTTGTGCATTGAAACTTTTACTCAACTGATATGGAAAAATTTATTTATTACTTCTTTTTCGGCCCACAGCCAAAACATAAAGCAAGGAAGTAAAATTACACATAACTATCAAACTGTGTAAATGCGATGAAAGTCCGCCAATAGTTCGTGCCCGTGAAGGTTCTGGCGTGAGAATGCAAGAACCCAAACTTCAAATCATTGAACAAAATAGCGAAGGAGAGTAGTTTGAGAGTGGGTCTTTGGCTCAACTTTCTTGCACTTAATTTCGATAATATCGACAAAAATCTTTAACAACAATCGGCTCAAAATCACTAACACCGAGTAGTCCAGTGGGCACTCATTAAATATAATATGAACATAAATAGATCATAAGAACAAAGAGAGGAAAAGGGTAGCGGGGAAAAATAGCGAAATCGTTGCAACAGTTAAAATGAATAGCCATCAGAAAAAGATTAATCCGAACGACTTAAATCATGAAAAATAATGTTTTGAATAATATATAAGAATTAAATAAATTATGTTAAATTGAGACGGAAAATATGGGCAGAACACTGCGCAAATTTTCAGAAATAGTTAAAACATTTATCATAAAACTGTAAAATATGGGCAGAACGCTGCTCAAATTTTCCGAATTAATTAAAATACTTCAGCAAATATTGTAAGGAAAAGGCGGAGCGCGGCTCACTTGTTGGTATGATAATCCGATAAAACCGAAAAATAAGGGTGGAACGCTGCTAAACGTTTTTCGAATTGTTGGGCCAGCACACAAATAGCCTTGAAAATTGTTTAAATGCATCAGTAATACAGCACGAAAACCCACCACCAAGATAACTTAAAATACAATATACAACACTAACTAAACACTTTAAAATCTGAGAGAATATAAATAAATATAAAATTAAAAAACATAAAAGTAAAATAAAATAAATACAAAATGCATCAAGAACCGCACGAAATCTACATATAAAATAACATAATAACAAGAAAATTTGACCGTAAAATGACCATTTATATAAAAGTAAAAATTAATGAATTAAATGAATAAAAATAAAATATTTTTAGCTGAATAAATTTATTTAAAAATGTTAAAAATAAATTACCAATTTAAACTAAGAAATAAATAAAAATTTAATTTAGATAACACAAATAATTTCAAGGTCGAATTTTGTTTAATCGCAATAAAATTAATACGCAAGGTTAAGGCCAAATTATAGGTATATATACCGATGTGTTTTCACAAATTTTCAGTCTTATTTTTCGGAGAGAAAAATTTCAATTTTAGTTGCAACTTAGTTTTAGAAAATTAGTTGATGTGCGTAACTAGTCGAGAGCCGTGCATTCAGGAAATTAACACGGGTAAATGTTTTGCCTGAACACGACCACTCTCGGCTAGTGTATAATTATTGATTGAATTTTTCGGCTGGAATTAATAGAATGTACACGGTGAATTTTCGAATTAAATTTATGAAATATACGCAGTGAATTTTCGAATTAAATTTATGGAATGGACACAATGATTTTCGAATGGTATTTACGAAATACTCACAATGTTTTTATGAATTACCAATTGCCGTATGTGACCGAACGAATTTAACATGGACGATGTAATATGCTGAATAAATATTTTCTATCTACAACCTTCGTGCGTCGAAACCTTTATTCCAAATACTTATTTATGATTTCTTTTTCGGCCCACAGCCACTCACGCACCGCAAGTCAATAAAATATACACACAACTCAGGCTGTGTAGGAGCAGTTTACTTGCCAATAGCCTGTGCTCGTGAAGGTTCCGGCTTGAATAACGCAGGGCCTGAACGTCAATATTATCGTTATAGGGGAAACTGGGAGGAGGGGAAGCAGTGTTTTAGCTGCTCCTCCGCCACTAATTTTCCTGTAAATTCGACCTGAAATCTTTAAAAACAATCGGCTAAAAATCACAAACACTGAGTAGTCCAGTGGGCGCTCATTAACTATGAAATGAACATACATAAATCTTAAGGACAAAGAGAGGGAATGGGTAACGGGGAATATTGCGAAATCGTTGCAACAGTTAAAATAAATAGCCATCGGAAAAAAATTAACCCGAACGACCAAAATCATGAAAAATAATGTTTTTAAATAATATATACGAATTAAATAAATTATACTGAATTGAAACGGAAAATATGGGCAGAACGCTGCGCAAATTTTCGGAAATAATTAAAATACTTATCATGAAACTATAAAATAAGGGCGGAACGCTGCTCAAATTTTCCGAATCGATGAAAATACTTTATCGAAAACTGCAGAATAAGGATAAAACCGTAAAATAAGGGCGGAACGCTGCTAAAATTTTTCGAATTAACAAGAATACTTTAACAAAAACTGTAAAATACGTATGGATTACGGCTAAATCTTTATAAAAGAAAAATATTTTATAAAGCTGAGGAATAAGGAAGGATCCCTACTAAAAACTTGATAATAATAATAATAATAATAATAATAATAATAATAATAATAATAATAATAATAATAATAATAATAATAATAATAATAATAATAATAATAATAATAATAATAATAATAATAATAATAATAATGTTGGGCCAGCAAACAAATAGCCTTGAGAATTGTTTAAATGCATCAGTAATACAGCACGAAAACCCAGCAACAAAAGATAACTTAAAATACAATATACAACACCAACTAAACACTTTAAAATCTGAGAGAATATAAATAAATATAAAATCAAAAACATAAAAGTAAAATAAAATAAATACAAAATGCATCAAGAACCGCACGAAATTTACATAAAAAATAACATAATAACAAGAAAATTCGACCGTAAAATGACCATTTATATAAAAGTAAAAATTATTGAATTAAATGAATAAAAATAAAATATTTTTAGCTGAATAAATTTATTTAAAAATGTTAAAAATAAATTACCAATTTAAAACTAAGAAATAAATAAAAATTTAATTTAGATAACACAAATAATTTCAAGGTCAAATTTTGTTTAATCGCAATAAAATTAATACGCAAGGTTAAGGCCAAATTATAGGTATATATACCGATGTGTTTTCACAAATTTTCAGTCTTACATTCCGAGCAATCAAGCGATATCAAGAGAAACCTAAAGAGAATCGCGACAAATCAATAATAAAAGAAGCCATTTTAGAGCAGCATCAATGTGTAACATGTTGGCAAAAACATGTTGAAATAATTTATACACCCTGCGGACATATGGTCACATGTGAAACATGTTGGTTAAAAGTTAGTATATGTCCAGTATGTAGAAAGCCGATCAACGGGCGGATCAAAGGATTCCGTTTCGCTGATCAGTAAATAAAAAATGAAAGCAATGTGTAAAAATGTAAATAAAGATAAACGTAAAAACAAAAAATTATAAAAATCAAAAACCACAAAAACACGAGATACGATGTAAATTATGGTATAAATAATGATAAATTTTGATATGATTGAAAAGAGAGAATAATCGATATTAATATTCAGAAAACAATTATGAACCTGAACGAGACAGAAAATCAGTTAATAAAAGAGGTCGTAGCAGAGGATGAAGAGTCAAAACCAGCAATCAAAGATCAACCAGAACCACTAAAAGTAGCAAGTGAAGAAGTAGAACTATGGAGACAAAGAACGTTGCAATTAAAAGAAATGCTACTAATCGCAGAAGAAGAATTAATACAAGAGACTTTAAAAACCAAAATGATGAGAGAAAAGTGGGAAAAACAAATAGAACAAAGAATAACTTATCCAGGAGGAAAGGAGAAAACGTACCAAGAGCGAGAAGAGGAACTGATGAAGGAATTTATGCAAAACCAAACAAGAATCGCAAACCAGAGAAAAGAGATACAAACGCTAGAACAAGATAAACAAGACCAACAAAATGAAATCGAGAAACTACGAGAAACAATAAAAGATAAAGAAACAGAGATACAAGCAGAAGGGGAGGAAACTATAAAAATTTTAAATCAAATGCAAGAGGAAATAGAGCAAATGGGAGCCAAATACCGAATAGAGAGAACCAAGAGAACCAACATGGAACAAGCCAAAGAAGCGGCAAAGCGTCAAGCATCATATTGGAAAACGAAATGGCAAGACCTGAAAGAACGCACAAGGAATGATGAAGAATCACGCACCAGACATTATATACAACAAATAGCCAAAGAGAAAGATCGAACAAGAGCCTATAAAGCCAAGTGGGAAGAGGCGAAGGGGGAAGTCAATCAACTAAGGAATCAAGGACTGAAACCCTCAAGGAAAATAAGAGAGCCTAAAGACGACAGACAAGAAAGAATGGTGATCCAAGCAACAGGAGAAGCAAGAAAGTGGAAAGACAAGTATAAGTTGTCGAGAATCGAGAATGCGATGCAATGGGAGCATATACAAAAACAAGATCACGAAATAGTATGGCAACAAACTAGAATGAAGGAGATGCTAATAGAACAAGAAAAAACTCTTAAACAGAGACAAATACAACAAATAAAAACGGAAGACAAAGAAAAGTGGATCAAACTAGAAGCAAGAAAATGGAAGGACCAGTACCAGGAAGCCAAGAAAGAAATAAGAATATTACCCAAGAAGTTCTTAAATACAGAAGACTGGGAGCTATGGGAACAGATCGAAGAACAAAAACGAACAATTGAAGACTATAACGAACAAATCCGAACAATGGAATACCATGAACGAGCCAGACAAGGTACAATAATAAGGCTCAGGAGACACGAAAAGGAATACGAACAACAGTTCAAAGAAATGGACAAGAGATCAGTGGAAATGAGAAACCAACTTACAGACGAAAAACGACAAAACCAACAATTAAATGAGAAAATAACAGAACTCCAACAGGATGTGAATGGACATCGAGAAGTCGTGGTATCCAAAGAAATCCAGCTGAGACATCAACTCGAAGTCAATGAACAGTTGAGAGGACAAGTCGAAGCAGAAATAAAAATGATAAGGCAAGGGTACGAGGAAAATGAGCAGAACTTGAGGAAAGAGATTGAAAAGCTAAAAGCGTTGGAAAATACGCATCAATTAGAAACGCAAGTCGAAGAGCTGACGGAGAATGTGGAATATCTCACCTATCTCTTAGACGAAGAGATACAAATATCAAACACTTTACGTGAAGAGGTAAACACTCTACAGAACCGACCACCAATCCTGCTCGTGCCGTTATACCCAACGGAAATACCAACCCAAGTACCCGCCAAACCCGATGAAGGATTCGGGGAGACGGACGAAACAGTGGTATGAATTAAAAGGGAGAAAATTTGTAAAAAGTGTAAAAAGATAATAAAAATAATAAAAATGATAAAAACAAAAATAGTAATCAACGTATATTTAGTATGAACTCGAACGAAACAGAAACCCAAATGAATCTAGAAGACGGAGAATGTATACCAAGTCCAATTCAACTAGTACAACCAATTGAACAAGATCCACTAAAGTATTATAGTAAAAAGCGGAGAGCCGAAAGAAAAGAGTGGCAAGAGATAGTGGAGGAACAAGAATCAGAAATCGCCCGGATAAATCAACAGCTAATACAATCAAAACAGTTAGTCAATGCAGTGAAGCGAAAACTAGCATCTAGTATGGGAGATAACAGAGAACAAAAGAAAGAAAATGAGCAGTTGAGACGAGAATTAGCCGAGATAAAAACCCGTGTAGTCCTGGAAGATTACTGGAAAACAGAAGCAGAGAGGACGAGAGACAGCCGAAAAAACGAACAAAGATATGTAATACAGCTGGAGGAGAGTTGTAACGAAGCTAGAGAAATAAAGCAAAATCGCCAACAGACTCTAGATGAAATCAAATCGCTAACAGGACAACTCCAGGAATCGAAACGAAAGCTGGAAAAACAAACAATTAAACGAATCAATTACAAACGTCAACTCAAAAGAAAACAAACAAAAGAAAGGAACCTTCAAATGAAAATCCACAACTAGCAAAGGATAATTAAAGAAAATAAAGAGCGACTAAAAGAACTCCCAAAACTAACCGAGCGATTAATAAAAGCCCAAGTCCTGATAATGAGGTTTTCAGAGAACAGGACTAAAGAAGAGTGCGAGATACACTCAACCCCAGAAAAAGAAAAAGAGTAAAAAGGGCTAAAAACCCCACTGTATATAGTTGAATAATATTGTAAATAAATACGAAAATTGACTGATATATATTAGAAATGAAAACTATGAGCCAAACGTTATGGATAGCAATGATAATAATAATAATGAGAGAGTGTAATACTGAAAACCCTTTGGAGAGATGCGAGAAAACCCAACCTTTCAGAAGAGAAGACAGCATCTGCGCAGATTACAAAGAAATTTGCAGAAACCCCGAAAATGAAGAATGCCAACAGATAACCCTTCAATGTACTCAATGTCCCACAAAAGAGAACAAGGACGAACTAAAACAAAATATCGAAAAAACTCAAGCGATGATACAAATCCTGTTAAAGAACAATGACGAAATATCCAGAATAAAAAATGAGAACCTGGAGATAAAGAAAATCTTGGAAACAATCATCAGAAAAATCCAAGAGAAAGCTAAAACAAACCCCAATAACAAACCCATCCGAGAAATTCAAAAAATCGTCCTGTCAATCAGAAAGAAACAAGAAAAGCAAGTCGAGCAGAGAAGTGAACCTAATGCAACAATCCTATCAATAGAACTTATCCTACAACTCAGTATAACATCAAATATTATACTCCTAATATTCTGTCTTATTCTCGGCTTAACGAAAAGCCAACCAAGGCGAAATACCCCAATTCAGAAATTTAGAAGAATATTTAATCAGACCCGAAATATCAGAAAAACTAACGAAACATCGAAACTCTCGTATATCTCTATCAACCACCCATCAAAATCAACCCAAAGAGAGATCCAGCTTGAAAGCGAAACCCAAGCCGCCAGTAATTCGTTCGAGACCAAGGATAACTGATTTACATTGATTATTATTGATTTGAACTGATCCAAAACTAAACTATTTGACTTCATTGAATTATTTGATCATGCATACAGTAGTCGGACCTTAAGTCCATCTTTATCTTGATATTTAGTTACTCCGTAAACACTTTTTATGAATGTGAATGTTGAAAATAAAACTGTGTAAGAAAATATCAATTTTTGAAAAGACAATTGAAATTGCGGGTCGCAATTTTATGGACCCCCGAGTGTTTTATGTTGGGCCAGAACACAAACGGCCTTGAAAAATGTTTAAATGAATCGGTAACACACATGCAAATATAACATGCAGTCTTAAATTCAAACCTATTAAAACATCAAATAAACCCTATCAAATATGAGAAAAAAGATAATTACATATAAAATAATAAACATAAAAATAAATTAAAATGATAACAAAATGCAACAAGATCCGCACGATACAAATACAAACATAACATGAAAACCCAACAAATTCGACCGAAATTTAATAATTTAACAAAAATGGAAAATTTCAAGAAAATGATATTTAAATCAAAGAATTTGAATTAGAAATAATTCAATAAAAATTTCAAATAAAAAATTATCAAAACAAATTAGAAAATAATAAAAATAAAGATTAGAATACACTAGAAAATATCAAAGTCGAATTTTGTTTTACTAAATCAAAAAGAACACGCGAGGTTAGGAACAGAAAATAGGTATATATACCGATGCATTTTCACATAAAATTTAACCATTTTTCAAACCAATTTTGAATTAAAAATTGTAGCTACTTTTAAATCTATTTTTAGGTGAGCGAAAGTTTTATTTGGAAACTCTCTCTCCACGTCCCGTCCTCGCAACCTCGGTAGAGCTCTGCTTGGATGTCGACGTGGGGAGGGATGTAATTTTATTTTTTATTGAATGATGATTTTGGCAAGTAATTTGTTATATTGTCTTAACCTATTAATAAATATTTATAATATAAAAAATTAGTTTTGTTTTTTTCATAAATTAATTGTTTTATTGTCGAAATTTTTCCGGCCCACCGCCAAAGACACACCGCAAGCTATTAAAATCAACATACTATTCAGATTCGTGTAAGTGCGTGGAATATCGCCGATGATCTGTGCCCGTGAAGACCCGGCGTGCGGAACGCAGGGATTGGAACGTCAATACTATTCTGTATAGAAGAAAGGAGAAATAAGGAAGGAGTCTTTTGGCTACTTCCTCGTTTCTCGTTTTCTGTAAATTCGACCTAAACTATTCTACACACGGCTCAAAATCACCACACCGAGTAGTCCAGTGGGCACTCATTAAATATAATATGAACACAAAATGCGTCTAAGGCTTATTAAAGGGAAGGTGACCGGGAATAAAATTAATATGAAATCACTGCTATGAAATAAAATAAATTTAACTTAAATGAAACTTTAAATTAAAGATTTTTAATTGTTATTAAACAAATCACCCCAAATTTCTAACAAAGCGGAGAATTTAATCAAATCCTAAGTCAGGGTATATCCATCAGTACAGCCCATAGAGACACCTTTTTTTATAAATAAAAGCCAACTATAAATCGAAATTAACCCCGCAATAAATTAGCCTAAATAATTAAATCCGAAGTAAAAACATCGATAGAATAAGAAATACGTTATTATAAAGAAGGTTTCATAACCCACTTGAACAGCTAACTTAATCGACCCATCAGTTTTCTACCGTTATATCACTGAAGCATTAATGAATAAATCCACGACGTAGGCCCATCCACAGTGGATACTCATTCTCCTAAAATATAACAGTTTAATGTTGATAGAAAATGTTCAATAAACTCTCGGATCAGAAATGATTTCCCAATCCCCAATCACCATCACCAACCAGACCACGATCGCCAGTAGCTTAGATTACCATCATTATCCCAGTACTGAATATTAAACCAATAATCATATAGAACATACGACTAGACATTCCCTAAAAAATTGAATGATAATAGAAAGTGATAACCCAATACAGTGAGGATCCAGTGAATAGGAATGCAAACCGGTAATTAAAATCCAACATTTGTAGAGGAGAAGATGCCCATGATTTTTCTGGCACGGTAAACTCATGAAAATTTAAATGAAGGCATTAAATATCAATAAAATAAAAAATCAAATAGATTGACGAGAATTAGAAATAACGTGGGAACACTCGCCGTGAAATCGTGAAGTGGACGACGACACGAGCGGGTTTTCCGCCGTTATTATCCAAAGAAGACAAAACTTACCAATCTCCAGCGTCGAATCTCAATAGTTTTTCCAAAAATTAAACAATTAATAAATTAAATTGTAAAATTCGAGCGGATATCGCGATTGTTTACCATAAAACTAATCCATCCGGACGGCGATTAGTCTCCAAATAAACAATCTTAATTCAATCAATCACCATTCAGTGACGTGTAGAATAATTCTAACCGGACGTGCATAGACACCCACTCAATCGATCAATCATAAATATCATTTACCAGAAAAAGTTTGGATATTTTTTTTTTGCATCTTTAACAATGTCGAACAATACAGAATCAGCGCCATAGATGCCCAACGAAGAGGTCGCCGCCACGCTGGATATAACAACGGAGGGTAAGAAATTTTAAATTATATTTGTTAAATAGACATAAATAATTTTTATAATAATTACAATCGATAATCATAAATAACTGTTGTAACATTATAATCGATAGCTTGTAATGATTCTTAGATAATTTTTATGATATTCAAATGGTTTCCGACACGATCATCCTATATAATCTCATCTCCGCTAACATTTCTTTTATTTATCATCGATTATAAAACTCATTTACCTTGTCCCCTCCATAAATAACAACTCATTGTTATCAATTCGATCCTCGACCTATTGAGCCTAGTCTGTTGGATTTTTGACATCACGACCCCCTATAGGATTTATTCATCATAACCATATGGTTATTACTTTTGTCACCTCTTGATTATCATTATGACCATAAAACCCACTCACAGGTCGCTCATCGGTCGGCTGTAGGTTTAGTATTATATTAATCAGGAAAAATAGTCAGGAGTTTCCCACAAAAGCATTATTTATAGCCCAAAACGCAATATTTTAGTTAAAATTAACCTTCAATCAATTTTAGTAAAAAATAGCTTATTCAATGAAAAATAGGTAAATAGTTAATTGGTTACTTTGTTGGAAATTCACACAATTAATTAGCTATAACGAAATGTAGTCGTGTTCCTGTGCCACAAAACGCTAATTCCTGGTTGGGAATTATGAGATTATTATGTTGCAAAATATTTCGCCGGATAAACCTTAGTAGTATTTCTTCAATCGCGGCAGACAGTTATTTACTTTAGGTTTTTGATAAAAGAAAATCATTTCTAATAGCCAGTATGAAGTTAATAATAAATTTATATACGTCGTAGTGGGTAATGAATAAAATAAATTACGTGTAAATTAATCAATGGTATTCGCGATAAGACAGTTGGAAAACAAATAAAAATATATATATACACATTGCCGAAATGTACCACAGCGAAGAAAATGGAAGTAATCCAAGGTTAACGGTTAGAGTAAAATAACCACCGAACCGTAAGATTTGTTTTAAGGGCTTAGACAGATTTAAATTCCCAGTATGGTCCCACAAATGAATAAATCAGGAATATTATAATTATCTACTTTCTCCATTCTTTTGATAAAAATTCGTACATGTAATTAATGATTTCCATTCAGAAAACCTTAGTTCAAGGAATTACATGCCGACTCCCCTTGCGGACCGGTGGAGATTGGTGAGGGCACGCTTCAGGCAGGAGAGATGCCCAGAATTTCCCCCGTCGAGACCCCAATACACTGACTCCATCAAAGACGATTTGGGTCAAGAGCTGGCCGAAGAGTGGAGCCCGGCCGAAGAAATTCACTGGCAAGCTCAGCGTCTACTTGAGCAACTGGAGGCCCACCAACGACAGGTGGACATACAAGTAGTCCGGGCTCGCCAGTATCTGGCGAACGTCGAAGAGGACCTACTGGCGGGTCGGATAGCCAACAATTACTGGCACCCTCGGCAAGGCGCTGCCACACGGGCCTCCCAACCAGCAACGGCCCTAATTCGGAGTATCAAACGGCCGACTATGTCCATCTCGGGCTATACGCCGGAAGAATGGGTA
The DNA here is from genome assembly GCA_022537955.1 of Schmidtea mediterranea. NCBI lineage: Eukaryota > Metazoa > Platyhelminthes > Tricladida > Dugesiidae > Schmidtea > Schmidtea mediterranea. Next base: position 234,802,448 of record CM039680.1, read on the forward strand.
GAGAAGGGTTTTCCCTAATCCATCCCCGTGTGAATTAATTGAAACTCAAACTTCGAAAATTTTTTTTTGTGTAATAAATAAATCAAGTGTACTCTTGAAAATTGGTTTTGAATTTTTATTAAAACATAAAAAAACCTTTTTTCCATTTATTTGTTTGTTTAAATATAACTCATGTAATTATGACTTGTTAGTAATATCCCACCTTTAATTATACACATTACTAGAAATGGAGCCTATTCAACTCCTACAGAAAGAACTATCCCGTGCCCAGCAATCGAACAAAACCCTATATGAGCAGATCATTCAACTTACGAAAGAGGTCCAACAGGTGAAATCGACCTGGGTGGATCCCGCCAAGCTCAAACCTCTCCATCAACGACTTACGGCTGCTCAAAAAGGTTGGGCCGAGGAACGGCAGTTAAATCAGAACCTCCGGACGCAGATAAGGGGGTTAGAAGTTGCCTTGTCTGCCAGTCGAGAGGGAGAGGCGGTAACCTACCCTCTTATCTTCGCCCCATCTCAATTGGCATATCGAGCTTCATCCACCAATCCAACTCCAGTTGCGACTCCTACAATACCTTCAACCAGTTACAGGCCGGGGCGCAAAGAACGCGCCCGACGCAGAACTGCCCGCCTGTCAAATAAACTCAATTAATTTACCCTGTTTTGTTTATGAATTGAATTAAATTATAAACATTGTAAAATCGTTTAGAAGTGATATTTTAAAATGCGAATAATATTAAATTACTACAGAAAAATCATGAGCATTCACGCTTCGTCAGATAAATGTCATTCCATCTTTACTCATCAACATGAGTCTAATCTTGAACCTTCTCACACAGGGGACATTGCAAAGCGAGCATAGGTCTTCCATCGACAGCTCGTTGGACCTGAGGGTTGTCCGAGCAATTACAGCATTAGTAATAGCGCTCACTTTTTGCGGACAATCCGCCCAAATGAACACAATTCCAACGTTGCCTAGCAACGGGTGCCGAGCGGTAGCTAGAAAATGTTTATATGGCGTTACCGGGGTAACAATAGGAATGCTCAAACAAATAGCGAAACCCAGTAACCCACCAAACATTTGAAGGAGATAGGAGAATAATGGGACCTAAAAACGAAACCGAGCACAGGCCTTCTATCGGCAGCTCGTTGGACCCATGGATCGTTCGGTCAATTATAGCATTAGTAATAGCGCTCACTTTTTGCGGACGATCCACCCACTCAAACACAGTTCCAACATTGCTTAGCAACGGGTGCCGACTGGTAAGCAAAAGATATTTGTATGGGGTTGTCTGGGTAACAACCATATAGTTTCAAAATATCAACACCCAGAAACCCACCCAAAGCGAATATTTAATTCTTTTTCACTGACCGTATTCTTGAAACTCTTTTCCAGGAAGTGCTCGCAAGAATTTGTGCTTAATAATTTTTTAAATCTTTGATGCATGTATCTTCTATTTGTCGCAGCAATTTCTGAGATATCAGTGGTTTATTACTTCCGAAAGAATCATAATTAAGTAGTTCTTTGAGTGCAGCTGTTTTAGATTTTTGGCGATTTGACATTATGAATTCTTTTAGTTTTTCATAACTTTAATTTTTTGAAAGCTGTCTTGGGATAATGATGGCAATATCTCCAGGAAGGACTGGCCCAACGTTATAATATTTAAGATTATTATTCTTGGACGAATTGTGATTTCATTTGTTTAAACCATAATATTGAACTTGAGTAATAAAATGGAGGAGGCTTTATTGATATCATTTGGAATCTGCGTGGTAGCCAATATTGTGATAAGTAAAGAAGTTAAATTCAAATTCTGTATTTCATTAAAAAATGAAATATACAAACAAATTAAATATTACCAATTTAAATTTCTATTTTTGGAGGGATGTCCCCTGGGGTGCTCGCGAAAAGGGAAAGCGAGGGATCAAAAATTGCTTATCTTGGGAGACGTCTTTAATGTATGGTCCCTACATGCAAAAAACTTATTGAAGGTTTCCGAAGGAAAGGATCTTGTTAAACTAAACGACAGCGAATGAACTTCTGATCGATATTCTATGTGAAGCTGACGAAATCCAATCTAGCATTACAGATATTACGGACCGAATAAGAAAATCTCAAGAAAGGAAATATTCAATATTTTTAACTCCATTTAATGTAGCTATTGCAATCAAGCATAGTCAAAATGTAATAAAGTTGAAGTTTATCAGTAATATATCCACAAAGATTAATTTCCTTAATTTTAATGGCTGGCTGTGCTTGACATCAGCTTTTGGGATTACACATCGATCGAATCGTTCTTTCCAAAATTAAAAATACCTGTCACAACAATCTTCAAGGTGCATTTGGAATTTAGGTTTAAAATATAAGTGAAAATTGTCTCCATTTTATAATATCTAATTCGGTTTTGGAGCCCATTCACCAGAGAGCATTGGATACATAACTATGGAGTAATTTGAGAAGGCTAATTATTACAAGCATTTATAATGTATTTTATTTTAGTAGTTTATATTATATTAAACAACATATTTTTTTCAAAACCTCTTGTCAGATAAACACGAATGAAATTGAATGTTAAAAAATTCATTATCGAAGTTGTTTTAATTTACCAGATCCTAAATGATGCATTGACCCAAATAAAATAATTTAATCCCAATCACCATAAATAACATGTTAAACTGAGCTAATTCAGTTTCTCTTGAAAAAAAATTTAATGAAATCTATTTTTTTCAAATTAAAACACAATTATCGAAATCTAATTCATTGATCCTTGAATTTCGACGCAATCAGTGCAAATCAACATTCCAGCAAATCTCGCTAACCGCACTTGACTGGGAATGTCAGCACAAATAGCACAGCAAGGTGGCCCAGAACTTTTTGCTATACATTCTTCGACGACCATTTGTCTTTTTTGAATTTGAGAATCTTTACATGGAACGATATTCATTCCTTCTAATTTTGGAAATTCTCTTTCATATCCTTGTTGACAAAAAAATCTATGAATGCACCAGTGCTTTTCTTGGCATTCTCGACTATTTGTGCGGATTAAAAATGATTTTTATTATTTTAACTTTAACGAACCTGCAATAAAATGCCCACCCGCATCCACTACATTCTTTAATCGTATTTTGACCACAATAGCAACATTGTTCGTGACATTCTAGGTTTTGCTCCTGTTTACGATGGGAAATTATTAATTACAAATAAGACAAATTTAATAGATTGTTTATGATTTATTAATTACATAAAAGTTAAATTTAAAAAATTATGAATTTAATTTAAATAAAAATAAAATATCTTATAACAATCAATTGATATCATATTCAAACAAGTGTTATTTGATAAAAGCAAAAAAAAGCTTTGACATATGAAATATAAAAATTAGAAAATTTGATATTTGTCTAATCCTTAATGATTAGACAAAAATTTAATTTGATGAAATACCGAACATTCAGTTTTGTAAAATTCATGTAAAATGTTTTAAAAACGAGCACTAGGCATATCGTCAAAACCAATTTGAATTTATTAGCATAACTTGAAATTATGATATTGTTGGGCCAGTACAAGATTTTGTTTAAATGAATTGGAAACGGCAAGCAAACATAACATGCAAAATTCAAAATCGGACCCATAAACATCAAGTAACCACATAAAAATGCGAGAAAACACATAATTCAACATATAAAATAGAAAAACATAAAATTAAATTAAAATATTAACAAAGACACCAAGATATGCACGAATTGACATAGAAATAACACAATAACAAAAGATTTGACCGAAAAAGTGACAATTTACGAAAAATTAAAATAGTTCATGAATAAATCGAACAAAAATAAAATGATTTTAATCAGAAATGATTGAAATTAAAAATAAATGATTAAATTGTCAAATAAATCGAAAAATAATAAAAAATTAGAAATAAATTAGACACATAATGGCAAGGTCAAATTTTGTTTTAACGCATAAAAATTAACACCCAAGGTTAGGGTCACAGAACAGGTATAAATACCAATCCATTTTCACAAAGTTTTAACGCTTTTTTTACTCAGTGAATAGATTTCTTTTCGCCAGAGCAATTTTATTTAAAGGAGCAACTCTCGATAATTGTTTTCATACTGCGAAATCAAGTAACTTAATGTAAGCTCTACTTGCTCGTGTGTATAGGAACCTCTTGTCGTATGTTGATATGCATGAACTGAACTATGAATGACCCATGATGTAATTGTTTCAACAAATATATGTATTATGAAAACGAATCTTCAGTTATGTCGAAATTTTTCTGGCCCACAGCCACACATCACACAAGAAAGTAAAATCTAAACACAACGAGTCACACTGTGTAAGTGCGGTTTCTCCGCCTACAGTGTGTGCCCGTGAGAGCTCTATCGTGCGTAACGACGGATCTCGAACGTAAATATTCTATCCATTATAGGGGCGGTGGGAAGATTGAGAACTAGTCTTTTGGCCGGCTCTCTTTCACCCATCTCCTGAAAAATCGACCTAAAATATCTAATTACAAATCGGTTAAAATGATAACACCGAGTAGTTCAGTGGGCACTCGTAAAATCTAACATGAACACAAGAACCTTAGGACTAAATTTAGGATCGGGAAGTGGGGACTTGAACTCGAAACGACGTAAATAAATTAATCTAAATAAATTGATTGAATCAAAACTGAATTTGTGACTAAAATATAAAAGAATAATTTTAGTAAAGTAATCAAGATGTAGTTGAAGAGTAAATAAAATCAATCTATAATTAAACTATTTATATAATGAAAAGAAAGTAAATTTTTAAAAGTGATCCATGATTGAATTATCCTCTGATTAAATCTAAACTAGTAAAATTCATGATTAGGAAGCCGGAAAATTAATATAAACAGACTGGACCTTATCAAAATGATGGATAACTAAATAGTATACGATAGAGTAGAAATAACTAATTCCAAGGAAGGAGTAGCTATGCAAGATAGATCAGCTAACATTTCGAGAAAATGATTTGTGAATCAAAGCAGTCATCATTGATGAATAATAAACTAAAATTAACAATTGAACTTAGTTTCTTTAACTAATTGAAGGATAAAGGTGTAATTAATGGATCAAAGGATAATTCAATGATTTGAAATAATACAAATGCACTATAGATAATAAATAAAAGACGACGAAAGTAATAATATTAAATCGAACCGGACGTAAATAAACAACCTAATAGGAATGATTCCTAAAAATGTGGCAAATATCATAATAAGTCTAATCATTAAAATGCGATAAATTAATAGTAAGCATCAGGACGCAGCCCATAATTAACAGAGGTAAGGGATCAACTGCCACAAATCAATAATAAATAATTGTATAACATAATCTCACCGATAGAAGTGAATACCGTAAATTGATAACAGATTAAGTAGGAATCATAGGTGAATAACAAGTAATGGTAAAAACAAACTCCCGATTAAATTGGCGATAGTAATTAAATCATAAAATGAAAAACATAGACCCTTACGTCATGAGACAACAATTGAACTATGAATAATATTACGAGCATTCCATAACGAAAATAACAAAGTTAAATTAAATTTCAACATTTGAATATTACAACAACATCCAAGAGGCCAACCGAGAGTAGACATCGATTAACGCAATAAAATGATCTTCTTCGTGGCGAGTAATTGAAATTAGATATCCCGATCGGATACATCATTAGGGATAAACGGAATCCGATAGAACCTTGATAGGGTTCGTGCCATCGAACCAGAGAATAGCTCAAAGTATCTCAGTTGACAAATGCACCTTCTTGGTTAATATCCAGTTTCCGATAAGGTGATCCAGCAGAATAATGACGCACAATTAAATAATTTCCACGACGACATGAACAATCAATTCATAGATAAGTCATAGTCCGAATCTTGACACCCGAGTAAATGAAACTATTTACAAACGCAAATTACAAGGCAATAATGCCGACCTAGTGACAAGTATCAGGCCATAGTTTTAATGAGATCGGAGCCATCGCAAATGAATTGAACATTAAATAAACAACTGTCATGAGGGCCAATCCGTTCATCGATCCAGCGGATTTGTAAAACGATAAGATGATCAGTGACGTCATTGATAACTATAATGACTTTCACCGACAAAAATTTAATTAATAATAAATAACATTCGACATAGACAACAAAATCGAGAATAACAGATCAAAGAATAACAACATTACGAATCAATAAAGATAAATTAATTTTCATTTCACCCACGTCATCCACGTCACCGCAAACATAAAAATCTTGAAAATGCAGAAAAGAATACAATAAAATATTAAATGGTGTCTATTATTAATAAGGCAATTGCTACAAGGCTTTACTTACTGTAATAACTATTGAAAATTTCTATCTATAAATGGCTATTATCAATATATATGTCAACTCAAATCTTTTAAAAGAAAAATTAAACAAGGAATTTATTTTTAAGTAATATATAAAACAGGACACGAAAATAATGGGTAGATCATAGGCTATCGCGACCAAGAAAAATCCCAATCGACCAACAAGAAACCTCGATCGCATGCTAGACCAGGTCGAACTGAGCGGTCATCCACACCACCAACCCCACAATATTTTAGTTTTCAAGCCCGATGGGTAAGTTGTGAGTTTTAAGTTTTTGTCACAACTGGAACTGGCAAGGATCAATTGAATTGAGAAGTTGAAAAAAATTTGGTCTTGACCCGAAATAGTTTTTTTATATGGTTGGTTATTGCTTCAAAATTATTGTTTACAACTTGGCACCTGTTGATAGGCAACGTTAACAATGTCTCACGAGTGTGTTGTTTTTTTGCTTTGCCTCAAAGATCAGCACTTCCATATTTACAGATGGTTAACGTTATGCTGGGCCAGGACTGGATTTTGTTTAAATGAATTGGAAATAACACGCCAACATAACATGCAGATTTAAAATCAGACACATAAAAACATCAAGTAAACACCCTAAAATGCGAGAAAGACATAATTAAATATAAAATCAAAAACATAAAAATAAATTAAAATAATAACAAAATGCACCAAGAACCGCACGAAATTAACATAAAAATAACAGAATAACATAAAGATTTGACCGAAAAATGACAATTTATGGAAAAGCAAAAAATTAATGAATAAAATTGAATTAAAATAAAATATTTTTGGTTGAATAAATCTAATTAAAAATTTAAGAAATAAATTGTCAAACTAAACCAAGAAAATAATAAAAATTAGAGTTAGATTATACAAATAATTTCAAGGTCAAATTTTGTTTGATCGCAGTAAATTTAACAAGCAAGGTTAGGGTCACAGAATAGGTATATATACCAATTCATTTTTGTAGAATTTTAACACTTGTGAGAGATCACTTTTTCTCTCAAAAAACTGTTGCGTTTTTTGACAGGAAAAATAGCATTGGATCACAAGCATCTGGATCGGTCTCGAAGTAGTATTAGCAGGACTGTCGAAGGCTATCAAAGTGAGTATGGAACGAATATTATGAATGTGGAAGCGATGTAACTATGTAACGCTATGAGCAACTATACGAGTTCGAGAATATGAATTTATTTGATTAAATGTCATATGATGAAGCGAATGAGCGATGTTTATGCTAACGAACTTCCGATTACTATGTGAAATATGACATGTCGAATAAACAGTCTTATGCATCGAAGGTTTTATCCAATTGATATGGTAAAATTTATTTATTTTTTTTTCGGCCCACAGCCTAAACAAATTGCAAGTTAGTAAAGTTACACATAACTATCGAACTGTGTAAGTGCGGTCCATCCGCCAATAGTTTGTGCCCGTGAAGGTTCCGGCGTGCGTAACACAGGAACCCAAACGTCAATATATTCCTCTTGTAGGGGAAATCGGAAGGTAAGGGGGCTGCTCATTCGTCATCGTTTCCTGAAAAATCGACATAACATTTTTTAACAACAATCGGCTCAAAATCACTAACACCAAGTAGTCCAGTGGGCACTCATTAAACGTAAATAAAAACAAATAGATCATAAGGTCAAGAAAGGGAAAGGGTAGCGGGGAAAATATTGAAATCGTTGCAACAGTTAAAATGAATAGCCATCGGAAAAAGATTAATCCGAAGGACTAAAATCATGAAATGGAATATTTTAAATAATATATAAGAACTCAACAAATTATTTTGAGTTGAAACGGAGAATATGGGCAGAACGCTGCGCAAATTTTCGGAAATAATTAAAAAATTTATCACAAAACTGTAAAATAAGCTTAAATTTTCCGAACTAATTAAAATACTTATCGAAAATAGTAAAGTAAAAGTGGAATGCGGCTCAATTTTATGTATGATATTCGGATAAAACTGTAAAATAAGGACGGAACGCTGCTCAAATTTTCCGAATCAATGAAAATACTTTATCGAAAAGTGTAAAATAAGGATGGATTACAGCTAAATTTTTATATAAGTAAATTATTTTATAAAGCTGAGGAATGAGGACGGATCCCTACAAAAAATATAATAATAATAAAGATAATAGTAAGGATAAGGGTAATAATAATAATAATAATAATAATAATAATAATAATAATAATAATAATAATAATAATAATAATAATAATAATAATAATAATAATAATAATAATAATAATAATAATAATAATAATAATAATAATAATAATAATAAATATAATGGTAATGGCAGTAATAAGAGTAATAATAAATGTAATAGCGGTAACAATTAATAAAGATAATACATATAATAGAAACGATGATAATACTAGTAACAATAATAGGGAGCATAGTAGTTATAATAGGGATAAGAGTAAAAGAGATAATGAGAGGATATTTAACACAACAAAGGGTTTACAGGCCATAGAAAAATCATCAACACGGACAACGATAAGAAGGACTAAGCGAATGGACACAAAGCTAAATGATATAACAATATGACCAACATTTGAAGGAGATAGGAGAATAATTGGACCTAAAAATCGAAATTGAGAACAGGCCTTCTATCGACAGGTCGTTGGACCCAGGGATCGTTCGGTCAATTATAGAATTAGCAATAACAATCACTTTTTGCGGACGATCCACCCACTCGAACACAGTTCCAACATTGCTTAGCGACGGGTCCCGAGTGTTAAGCGAAAGATATGGGGTTGTCTGGGTAACAACCATATAGTTTCAAAATATCAACACCCAGAAACCCACCAGTTATAAAGAATTAGAAGCAGACGATAGCCAATCAATGCACTGTCGAGTAATAGAACTATAAACAGCAATAAAATTTCAAACAACACAGGAACAACTGAATTGCTATACTGGTGTCAGTATGAAATGTGACTCTTGAGTATAGTCACGTTCAAGTAAAAATCCATAATTTCTTCCAAAATTAAAAATCATGGCTTCAACAAGTATATGATAAGTTTGGAATTTTCGAAAGTTTGAGAAGGCCGAAAAAAGAAATATTTTCACATTTCCACATATGCTAGGTATCTTATTAATATGGCTAATGATAAAAATAAAGCCTAGAGTTAGAAGTTAGTGGCTAGAGCGTTAACCCTTAATCATAAGTTAAATTAAATAAGTAACTCTATGGCTACACAACATAGACCGTGATCCGTGGACATTTTTAGTTAATTAATTATTTAAAATTAACATCACGCTAGTTCATTTAGTAATTTAGTTATTGCAAAAAAAATTGTATTAGCTCATCGTGGTGCCCCTTTTCATGCGGTGTCCTATGCATTGGTACAGGTTCAATGGCTTAATTATGGACAAGTTTTAAATTGCTTTGTTAATTTGCTCGATAAAATGAAAATTTGTTTACATAAAAATGAAAAATTATATCCAGAATTGAAAAACAAGGAATGGTTCTTGTGTGATCTTAGACAACACTTCCTATTATCTCTTTAACCAAATATAAAATTTACTTCATATATAAATAGAACATACAGTATTAACTGCTCACTTTTTTCTGTAATGAAAAATGAGTTTTTAATGAGTCTTTGTCAGAAGTTGGCAATGCCCAAAAAATACATAGTTGTATCACAGTGGTTGATAGGGAAAGATGTGGATTACGTCGAGTCGTCCTGGTAAAGGCTCGCAACCCGTTAACGATAGTATCTGACGTGCTTTTCAAATAAACTGTATTTATTTATGTTTATATGTAAATTGTAACGGTTCAATATGTCAAGAACCTTGTGCAAATTCTTCATTTGACTGTCACAGTCAGGTTATGTTATGATGATATCGCTAATCTATGCGAAAGTGTGAGGAACGTCACGCAAATAGTGTTCATGACGCTTTGTAGTGACTGATCTGGGTTTCCAAGGCCAAAAGGCTTGAACATGTGTTCAAAATTAACTAATAGTGTGGTGGCAGCTATTTTGGATTAGTGGTGATAGCTTTCGTGAAATCTATAGCTTAGAGGACAGTAACACATGAAAAGCGACTTACTAAATTTTTGAATAGTGACATTGTGTATACTTCGTGAACGGTAAATTGATTGAGTTGAAGGTAGTCACCAAAGAGTTTGAATAATTCGTCTTTATTAATGAAGCCCATGGTGCGGAAGAATGGCGTATAATAGTTGACGAACAATAAAAATTCCAACGGTTTATTTGAACATGCAGTATCTTGGTAATTGTATAAATTTCGACAAATCTTCGATGTAAATAGACTTGTAGTAACCGCTGTTCGATTAAAGATTTAATTGATTAATTACCGTAGATACTTTGAGAAATGTGAATATTTTGAAGATGAGAACACCGAGCAGAATAGCTTGATGATGGAAAACATTCCAAAGAACACAATAATAGAATCTTGAGATGTGTTGAGGTTGATTTGATATAACTGAGGCTGGATTTGTGAAGTCAGCGAATAAACATGATGGAAGTTATCGGAAATTGAAAATTTTGCTAATCATAGGAATTTGTGTTTGTAGTTTCCGAATTTTGAATATTGAATTAATTTTTAAAATGTGAAAATGTCAGTAGTTATTCATACAAAATTGAAAGTGTTATTTAATTTAATTTAATAATGCATTTGCAATTTAATTAAATTTATATATATTGTTGGGCTATAAGCCATAATTTAAACAAAAATGAGAAAATTGTGTAAATTAAAACAAAAAAATTAATGAGGTTTGGAAATTATCAATATGGCTGCTGTAACATAAGCACGCACCGCAAGCAGAAATAAAATTAAAAAAAATAAAATCAAAAATAAAATAAAACATATTAAATAAAACAAAATAAAAACATAACAAAATTAAATAAAACAAATATTAATTAAAATCATTGAAAAGCCTACAGATACAGAAAGAAACACAAAACCAAAACATAAAACCGCCAAAACCTTTCAAAAGAAGGCTTAGAAAATACATAGGCCAATGAAATCAAACGCTAGAAGACAATGAAAGGCAGAAGAGAGCGATGGAAGGAAAAGACAAAATTATCGCAACGATACCCGAAAAAGAAGTCGCCTTCTATAAGCAGAAATTTAAGTATACCGACATGAGCGAGAAAAACGAATCATCGCTAAAATGAAAATTGAAAAATCGAAGCGGCGACCAAAAGAGAAACAATCAAAAAGAATGGTTAAATAATAAAAAATAAAAATTTACGAAATATTGAGAAAATAATATCAAAAAATAGAGAAAAATAAGGAGAAACATAAAATATTTAAAATAAAATAAAAGCAATAAAACCCCCCGAAAAATAGCCAAAAAAGGCTCAAAATTCTCTGATTGGTCGCACCCAGTCATGAAAACACTATTTATACAGCAGTCGTTTTCATAATTTTTAGACATTTTGTAGACACAAAATTTTTAGACATTTGTTGAGACAATTTGTTTTAGACACTTGTGTTAGACATAAGCATTTTTAGACAATTGTTTAGTCAATTTTTATGCCGACGTATGACTATTTTTCAAATTTGGATGCTTGACTGAGTAACTTGTCGATCGTAAGTATTGTTTTTTTGTAGAAATATACTTTTCTAAGTTAATGTTTTGTTTAATTTAACTTATTCTGGATGGCAGCGATGTCTTTTGGCATCTCTCGGCAGGTTCCCCCTAACTTATTTATATTCATTTTATATATATTAAGTCTGTGTATAAGTGGTGAAACAATATTCAATTCCGGCAGTTAAATTTGCAGGACGTTGATGTATCGTTTTATCATTTACCACCCTCAGAGTCTGCTTAGACTGGTCGGCTTCGAATCGATCACGTAGTAGGACACCGTTGGAATTCACCGTGGCATCCATGCATCGCGTGGACTGAGTGGTAAGAGGGTAAAATGCGGGAATATCGTCAGAGTTAAAAGGACAACATTATTATATGTTTAAGTAGGAAAATTGAATTTTTAATTTAACTCCTGCCGATTATTATATTATCAAGGGTACGACTAGTGATAGAAATTTAGGTCAACGAAAGTATCAAGTAGGGTTAGGTCACGTACATTGTTTGATAATCATCGTGGTGGAAAATTAAAATAAAATGATACATTTTGGCATAGATCTGTGAGATGATAATATAGTGATTTACGAATGGTGGTAACTGTGGCGACCATAGGAAAGCAAATATGAGTTGTTGGACTAAAATAATGACATTACAATAATGCATTCATTTCAATTTACCATAGGCTAACGTTTGTATGAAACAAGGAATTTTCCATAAAATAAGTGCGGAACGCTGCCCAAATTTTTGAAAAATATTTTAATATACAATGAGTAATGATGAAAAATTGATATAGGAATTGTAGAAATAGATGATTATGGACAAGCGTATAGATAAAAAGAGACGTAAGACCTTCCATCAGCAGTCAGGAACCCGAAAGTGAAAATATTATGAGTAGTTTTAGAAATGGAGCTCACCTGCTCATGAATTTTCAGCTGCTATATACAGTACCAACATGAGCTTGCTCATGGGTATATAGTGGTAGGATTAAAATTGTGGGGCGTCTGGGTGAGACAGCATAGACCCTAGGAAAAGAAGGTATTTTTATCGAGGGGAATAAGTTTGAATAAGCTTTGTACAGATTTAAACAAATTTATTACACCCAGTACACCAGCAATATATATATATTAAATTGGAAAGTCTGTGGCACTACAGGGCATACAATTTATACATAAAATATAACTAAATTTGAAATGAAAAAAATATAATTAAGATTTAACAAAATTAAAATTATTATTATATTAGAGGATCAAACAAATTAAAAAAATTATTACCGGATCAAATTTTTATAAAATTAATGACAACTTTAAATGATGAATAGTATAAGATGCAATGAGTACCTACTCGAATATTTCTCAAACCAGAGATCACGTACATCTGTCGACCTTGTTGGATTTTACTCTATTTGATTCTTTGATATTACCGATATAAATGATTTCATCCTTAGTGTAGTGTTTTTCAAATCATGAAATGCCTTACTTGTATTTTATAATTTTTGTATTAAATAATTTTCTTTTAATTTCGATTACCTGATCTTTTATAATATCATTTCTTCTTCTTTGACCTTTATGTTGCTCCATTCTAGATTTAGTTAAAAAGAAATCAATTAACGGTGTCAATTCTTTATTTTATTACAGAAAATAAGTATTAGCCTCAACTTAATATGTACCTGACCGCAAAATGTTGATTACATAATAATGTCACAGTCTGACATTATTATATGATGGTGTCAAACTCATTACACATTGCCGTGATCTTAGGATCAATCTGATAATATTTAAAACATTCTTGCGGTTATCAATCTATCCTTGAATAAAATATCTGTGCAATCCATCAACTTCCACATTTACCGAGGAATTCATACCGGTGACTTTGCTAACCGTATATTACGTGGTCTATTTTCTATTAGAATCTATTCTACAAGGTCTCGTTCTAAAAACACCAAGTTTAATGCGTTGCAAACATAATTTGAGTCGTCATGAACTATTTGCTTCCATATACAGTATCTACTGGGTCCACAAAAAGATCACTTCGCAACCATTTATCAGATACATCCAATGAGTCATTATACTATTTTATTTTGTTTCACGAATTTACTACCTCATTCACTTAAGTAGTTGATGGCTCCGTCTTCCTGGCAAAATAGAGCCTGCGATTGATACTCATGTGATACTTCCCGCGCAATTTAGAATCTAGCGATATGAAAGCACCTGAAATGTAACATAGATGATATTTTTTTCACACTGTTGGCTCCCGCATTAGAATGCCCACCAGATTTTTTTAATATAACAAGCTATATGCTTACATCAAGGTATAGTTCCTCCTACAGTTGCTTGATCATGCCGAGTCGACTCTTCAGCAGCATTCCGAAGTTACTGCTGGTATTGGCTTTCCTTTTTCCTGGAAAGATATTGTCCATCCATTTTACACCGAAACAAAATCTGTAATGACAAATAGTCTTAGGATGTTAAATCGTACCGCAAAATTGACCCTTTGTAGAATCGTTTCTAATTCGAAAACAACTATGTACTAGTGGTTATCTTTCTTTCTCAGCCATGGTGCGTCTTTGATAATATTTCCGTTGAATTCCAAATAGACTTAAAAAGCTAGATTGCTAGCGTCACACCAAATTTTGCCAACTTGCAATAAATAAACCAAAAATTATGTATTTATTTAAGAAAAAATTAATGAAGAAATTCAGTTCCAGGCCAACAGTTTTCATTTATCATTTTTGATGTTGAAATTTCCTCATTGCTATTATCACTCAATAAAGCTTTGGAGTTGAAATTTCATTCGATAAAACGCACAAATAATCATTTTCATTAAATCGTTTGTTAGCGGTTCTGAACCTTTCTGATGCTGTGACCCAGTGATAACATTTGTCTAATTTTTAATTTATATATTTAGATTACTTGATTTTACAGATAGGTTTTCGCGCCATAGCGGTTGCCGAGTTTACCGCCCTTAATCCGGCTACAATTTAAACTGTGCCATTGTTTTATTGGTATATTAAAGAAAATTAAAAGTCGACATTTTAATTAAATTATATTTGATTGATATATTAAATACATATAATCCCTAAATCTTCTAAGAAATATGAAAAATCTAAAATAACTAAAAACATAATAACTGAAACTGATTCGAGTTAAAAACAATGAAATTTAAATTATATTTTCAATAATGAAAATTTTGCACCACAAAAAGTTATGAAATTTTCTCTATTAAAATTTTATTCAAATACTTTCAAAGTACAAATTGAAAATATAAACTTTTAAAAATTTAGTCATAAATAATTTAGTGTATATATTTATATATATTTACATTTAGAGTTATATATTATTAGGTACCATTTAAATAATTCAGGACATTTTAATCCATCATAAAGTGTTAATAAATCGGACAAAGGATAAAATTGATACAACTTAAGAAACAATAAAAAAAATCAAACCTTTATTCTCTTGCAGAACAATTCAGTGATCTGCAGAAGTGCTGGCCATAAAAAAGTAATGAAACGTCTATAATGTCTCATGACTATAATCTTTAGTGATTAGAAAATGGACAGTTTTAATGAACAATATCGCAATCTGTTTGACCCTAAAAGCTGGTGACAGATTGATTTACTATTCGCTTTTGTGCACAGGTTGAATCTTATTTCGTAATAATTTTTTTCAAGCTCTTCAGCAAGCTGCGCAAAATTTCATTTTATATATAATGACCACTTTTATTGGAAAAATTGAGCCAAATATAATAATAATAATAATAATAATAATAATAATAATAATAATAATAATAATAATAATAATAATAATAATAATAATAATAATAATAATAATAATAATAATAATAATAATAATAAATATAAAGAATATCAGCTTTAAAATAACTTGTCGATAGCAGGAATCATTTATAAAAATAAGATTTAACTGACTATAAAATGCAATTTCCGCAGTGTTTATTAATAAAATGAAATATTTCGACCTAAAATAGATCCTAATCACTCCAAAACAAAAATCTCTTTTGTTCTCTGCTTGGCTGATTAAATTCTTTTCTTCTAGTATAATTTTTAAAAAATATAAAAAATTGAAATACTTTTAAAATTAAATAATAAAATTTAATTTTCCAATATTATTATTATTATTAATAATAATTGACATAATATTTTCTACAAAATTTGACTATGAATCAGATTTATTTAAGGTATTCATAGTCAAATTTTTTAGAAAAGATTATGTCACTTATAAAGAAATCAGAGGTGAAAAACAAAAAAGTCCTTATAATATTAATTATAATAATTTGGTCGTTTTGAAAATTTTTCATAAATAATTCGATCAGAATTCTTCCTCGAGATATAATTTATCCCTTCAATTATAAAAGATCAGGGTCTCAAAACCATTATCGTAGGAAATGAAAGAAATTATTTTTAATCAAATAGTATTTGATCATAAGCACTATTTTTCAATCTGTGGGGTACAATTCCAATAATACTTTTTGGACTGCTTTCCGTGAATTTTTCAAGAAATGTTGAAAAAACTATTCCAAAATGCATGATAATCAGAAAATAAATAGTTTTAAATAAATATATAAATAAACATATTGCTTATCGAAGGTTACAAATTCCATTAAATATGAATTTACTGTTCTGTGAATAAGAAGTTGTAGCAGATTATACCATTGGTCTTGATGCTGTGTTGAGATCTGTACTCAAATATGATAGCAACCGATTAACTCAATTATGCGTATGATGAGTTAAATGCAACGAATTTGTTTGGAAAAGATTTGAGAGATTATTTGATGAAAACTCTAACAGAACGAAGTTACACTTTTACAACAGTCCTGTATTTATATTTTAAAACTTTTATGTGGTTTACTATACATTTACTAATTTATTTTTCGTTAGGGTTTAAACTACAATAAGAGTTGCTAAGACAGTAATTACGCAAAGACCAGAAAAGTCAAAGAATAAATCTTTAGTCAAATGTAAAGACAAAAAGGGAAATGTAAATATTCTGTTTTATACTAATACAGAATTCAATTTGATAAGTGAAGAACTTGCTAATAAATTATTTACTGCAGATGATACAATAACTTTTAAAAAAAATCATCAAACCATATTAGATTGCTAAAGAATCGGTTATTAAACCTGTCAGGTGAGTTTTTTTAAGTAAACATCGGGTATGTGGAGCTTATCAATACATTGATGTAATACCAGGATTATTCCCAAAATATTTTATCGGAATAAGATATATGAAAAAATACAAAATATCAGGGATTCCAGAAAAGGATTGTAATAGAGTAAATAGCGTGTAGAGGCTTTGTATCGGACACAAATATTGAATGACAAGAGATCAGGAATAATAATAATAATAATAATGATAATAATAATAATAATAATAATAATAATAATAATAATAATAATAATAATAATAATAATAATAATAATAATAATAATAATAATAATAATAATAATAATAAAAATAAGAATAAGAATAAGAATAAGAATAAGAATAAGAATAATAATAATAATAATAATAATAATAATAATAATAATAATAATAATAATAATAATAATAATAATTTGAATGATGTGACTATTAGAATTATAGATTATTTTGTGAGAGATATGATCGTTAATGGATCTAACATAAAAATTAATGTCTCAAGAGATTATTTATTCACAAGACAAAAAAGCAAAATACATAGCGAATAGGTATCATGAAGTAGAATTAGAAGATTCGGTCAAGGAAAAACATTATTCACTACAAAGCATGAATAATTTGAGTTTAACCGATGCCGCTTGGATTATGTTGGGCACCAGATACATTTCAGGAATTATCGAATATTGTGTTGAAATGTGAAAATTGGACAGACTGCATTATATATCTTGATGATGTTCTAATATTTGACTGAACTATAAAAGAGCATAATAAGCGATTGGAAAAAATATTACTCATAATGAAGGAAGTAGGATTAAATATGAGTCCTGGTAAATGTAAATTTTTTGGGAAAAATATTAAATATTTAGGGCTTATCATAGATGGTAACGGGATTCGAACAGACCACGAGAAAATAGATGATTTAAAAAATGATAACTACCATCATGTGATAAAGAATTACAGATGTTTTTGCTACGGAGATATCACGGACCGTTCTCAACGGTTTTACTATATGTTAACGAAAAATAATAATCTTGAATGGAATGAAAGAACAATCGTGGTATTCGATTACTTAAAATGTGCCTCAAATATTAACAATTCCGAATAAAAATGATCCTTTATCTTGGATACAGATGCCTACTTTGGAGCTGTTGGGGGCTGTATTATCTCAAATTCAGAATGGCTATGAACATTATTTATATGGACGACATTTTACAGTGAGAACTGACTGTCAGAATATAAAATTGTTACTAAATCGGGATTCCTCAGATACAAATGTCTCCTCAAAATTTAGCCAAATATTCCCAATTTGAAGTTTTATTTGAAAGAAATTCCCAGTTATTTACTGAAAAAGTAATCGATCAAGTGCATTCAGAACCTTTAGAAAAAACCTTTAGACAAAAACTTGTGGATTTCAGATAAGAATAGCAACAGGAATTTGAGCAGTAAACTGTTAAGATAACTTTCAAAAGGTGATAATAAAGATAATCATCACGTAATTAATTTCGACATATATACTTTTCAAGATTGGTGGTTGGTCTTGGAAATTAATTTTAGGATTATGCCCAATGGGCTCAAAATTCAGACTTTGACAGATTCAGAGCTAATACGGCACATATCTCACATGGCACTATTTTATGGGGAAATATATGGTGAGCCTGGAAAAGAAACCGACGATAAAATAAAAATGCACACTAAACGTATTCAGTGATTCCTGAGCAGATGTTACCATCATCGAAGCAAAACTATTAAACAAAAAAGAATTGGAATCCTTAAAAGTGCCAGGTGTATCATTAACAAGTACTATAAGATCATCATTGAATATATAAGAACATTGAATAAGAACATTGTCCTGTAAAATAATGTTGTGCTACCAAGTAATACATTACGATATCATTGTAATGAGAAGATGTTCATCATAATGTCTACTAGTTATGGAAGGTTTAAAATGATTAAAGAGAGTAGTATTCAATCATGCAACCGGACAGTTAGTTAGATTTGTTGATAGGATAAGAAGTCTTTACACGATTATACTAGCCAGTGCAGAAACAGTATCTTTCGTAGCTACAAGCAAACAATGAAAAGAAGAAGTAGTGTTTGAACCAGACGAAAGCTTCTTGTAACAATGTGGTGTAACAGTTACTCGTAGTATTGTAATATCAATTTTGTTAGCCAACTTTGATATCAAACTTATAAAATTATATTCTGATACCAATGAAGGAAAGGTATCAAAACCTGACGATCCAAACCTCAAAAGAGTGATGGAGTCATACTCATAGTGAAAGTAGAAGAAAGAGAACCTGATATCTAATATTACGATGCTTCTACTGCTAATAGTAAAGCTCTCACTCGAAAAGAGAAAATATAAGTCATTAATGTTGTAGAGTAAATATGATCAGGATTTTGTCAAGAATGGATATGACTTGGGGAAACGAATTGGTTGAAGCATGAGATTGTTCTCATAAATCCTAAACCCAAAAAATTGAGTCTATTTTTGAATTCCGTTTAATCTGGACAGATCAGTGGATAAACGTGTATTGAAGCATGGGATAATTAGGCACAGAAGATCACCATATCAGTCACATATGGTTGTGGTGGCAAAGAAAAATATCTCTCTGTGGCTATGCAATGACTATCGGATGTCAATGATGCGACTTGAAAAGATAGCCCCCCATTGTCACTATTGGATTAGATTAATGGTAGAAGGATAAACTTTATTTACTTCTTAGTAATGTACACTCGTAAGGGTTGAATCAAATCAAACTACCATGGAACATTTTGAATACAATGTTATGTCTTTCGTTCTTAAAGGTACACCAGTCACGTTTCATAGGGTGGTGTAATCCAATTTAATGCTAATGGACGTACATCAGGTGATGGTATATATCAAAGATATCATCATATTTTCGAAGAATCTAAATAAGAATTTAAAACATTTGGAAGACGCATTCAAGCGATTAATTAACTCAAATTTAAAGGTAAAACAAAGAAAGTGTAGATTGCCGAATCGGAGGTTGTCTATATTGGTCCAATTCACTCAAAAAATGGATTAAACAAGATCTGGCAAATGTGGTGAAAGCGAAAGATTTCTCAGAAAGAAAAATTACAAAGCTTTTCCACTCACTCAGTTAAATGGTAAAAACGTTTGTCCGTGGTTCTGAGCGAAAATAATCATTTGGTGCTCAAAAACTGATTTTGGAACCACTAATCCTACTATTCCCACATTTCAAAAAACAATCTTTGGTCATTGTTGTTGTGCTAGGTCGGAGAGATTGTCTAAATGATGAATATGTAATTGCATATACTATCAGAAGATTAAAGCCTCATGTGAAAAAGTATGCTGTGATAAAGCTGGAGGCTTTATAAATTGTATATTTGTGGGGTCGGAAAATAATCTCTTATACCGACTATATACCCTTACAACGGTTAACGAACCATACAATGGATACGTCAAAATTAGTTCAATGGGCATTAATTTTGCAGTCATATGATATTGAAATACATTATTGAATAGGAAACCGCAAATGAAATGCGAATGAAATTTTTATTATGGTTTAAGATGATGTCATCAAGGTTCCCAAGAAATACCATGAAACACTTATCAACGGAGCTTAAGGAGGATATTTGTCCTCTCGAAAAATATTGTCATGATCAAAACTAAAGTATTTCTAGTCTACAATCAAACAATGGTATTAAATATATTACCAGGAGAAATAACGAAAAGAAACTTTGTGTATTATTAAAGCCGATGCCAGTTCCATTCACACCGATGAAGAACATTCAAACAATCAAGTAGTGATAACAAATACATATTAGTATTTTGTGACTACTTTACAGAGTGGTAAGTAGCGTATTCAATACGAATCCTCAAAGGCTGACACAGTAGGTATTAATTTTGTCGAACAAATAGTTTTTAGGTATGGAATACCTACAAAATCATTGGAAGATCAAGGAGCAGATTTTATGAGTAATCTATTAAATGGAATCAAAGAATGTTTTCGTTTTTCGAAGTTAAATATATCCCAGTACCATCGGCTAAAGGATGGCTTGTGAAAAAATTTAACAGAACTCTCGCTAACATCCTTGTATCTTATTTCAATTCAGGATAATTTGATTGGGATATTCACAAATTATTCTTTGCATACAGTAATAAAGTGAACAAAGTAACAGAAGAAACGCCATTTTTCCTGATATATCTAAGACAGAGTAAAATGCAGGTGTACTTATTGCTTTTCCCAAAAGTAATGGAGATGAGAGAACGTATGCAAGGGGCATGGACTAAATCCTGCCTTTGTATAAAATTTAGTCAAGAAATATCTAGAGACCACTACCATTGACAACCGAAAGAACGCGATATAATAGTTGGAGATTAAGTGATATTGGAAAGCCATTATAACAAGGACTTGTCACCGAAACTGCGAACAACGGATTCAGATTTTATATTGTAATTAGTGGAAAACAGAAAAGTAGAACCAATTAAGGTCCATGTAAATTATAGTAAGAAAATTGTAGTTCTAGTAATGGACAAAGATGTACTAGCAAAACCCAAACAGATATCTAAAGGGAAATCCGAAAATAAACGGGAAAGTACAATTGTAGATAATACATGGCATCGGTATCCGTTACAATCATGGGGTGTCCCGAAATTGGTGACATATTTGGTGATTATTAACTTTATAACGATATTTGCTCAGACAACTCCAGTGGCTTCTTTACAACCGAACATTTTTCTGCATTTGTCAAAATCTATCAAGGGTTTCAGATATTTACGACCTACGTTATAGTCTTACGTTTTGTGAGGAATATTGTTCGTCATTCGCATTAAATTATAAAGCAAATGAATGAATTATGACTTTAAAAGACCAAGAATATTATTCCTTGAGCGTATTAGTCCAGCAGTATGTAATGAAAAGTTAATGCATTTTTATGATTCTCGTTGGATACTTAGAACAGCGGATTTTACAAAGCGCTTATAGATTTCAAATCAAGAGAGTGAGATCGTGTTTCTTTGACTGATATGAGGGGAAGAGAAAATTAAAATCAACATACCCTTTGAAGAATATACAATAAAAGCAATATGGCTGAACTGTAATAACCTTACTCAAATGATTTACCTTAATCGGTAGGAGACTTATTCAGCTTTAATTATCTATCACACCCTACTATTAAAAAGATCTAAGCCAACTAGTTTTACAAAAAAACCAAGGAAAGAAAATATGTTGATTCTTTCAGCAATTTGGCAGAACCTTAGAAAGTTACCAAATATCTTGTGCGACTACCCCCAATCTAGTCAAGTGTTACGATTATAAGGTAGTAGAAAATATGCAATCGGCCAATTTCGTAAAATTACCTATAGGGGTATGGGTTATCATAATAGCAGAGGAAGCTTTGTCAACCAATTTAGTAGTCATCCGTATTTGAACAAAACCTAATTTTAAATTAGAATTAGATATTGTTGATGGCGTGCGATGACTATTGAAGGTAAACAGCTAAGACTTCATGAATCTTAGAAAAAAATAATGACATTCTTTCATTAAGCAGTTAACCTACTTAACCCAATATTTATAGAGAGTATCAGAACATAAGCCCTCTGTATAAATTATCCCGCAGACAATAACCCTTATAAAAATCCCTTTAGACATAAAACCCTGTATAAATTATCTCCCATGTAAATAACCCCCGTGTAAATAAAAATCATAAAATATCCATAAAACTAAGAGAAAAAGAATAATTAATTTTATATTTGTAATATACGCTAGAAAGAAAGATTGTGTGCTATTCCACGTAGGTAATCTAAAATGTTACTATCATGATAGTTCACAACTATGGCAAGAATCCGTGCGTTTCAACAAAAAATATTTGGAGTTTCCTGAAGATGACCGGCTAACAGTTGAGTGCAGCTTGTTCTCTTTGAAGATAATCAATAAATTTCCAAATTGTGCGGTGGTAACTTCCGACATTGGACTGGAAACTTCTGTGCTATCCTTCTACAGCATTATTTGTATGGATATTTTTAGTATAATTATAAATGTATTAAAATATTACCTTTTATTATAATATAATAATAACATAATTATACACGTATTAATACAATTATAAATTTATTAAAAGATTACATTTTATTATAAATACTAACAGTTTATTAATTACGTGGCAGGGGTTAATTGTTACAAGGGTTATTATTTACGTGGGGTAATTTATACAGGAGGTTTGTGTCCTGAGGAATTTTGACCGGAGGTAATTGTCTGGAGGTATATGTCTAAGTGGCTAGTGTCCTAGAACCTCTATAGAGATAGTATTTATCTTTGTGAGGTTCTTCAATAAATTTTTGTGAAAGGGATTACGGTGGAAACCTTTACTGAATTTGATGCTATATTATTATTATTATTATTATTATTATTATTATTATTATTATTATTATTATTATTATTATTATTATTATTATTTATTTATTATTATTATTATTATTATTATTATTATTATTATTATTATTATTATTATTATTATTATTATTATTATTATTATTATTATTATTATTATTATTATTATTATTATTATTATTATTATTATTATTATTATTATTATTATTATAAATAATATTAATTATCTTTATTTGTCGTAAGAAGACCTTCTCAATTTTGTGTGAATGGTTTCATTTTGTGACCAAATAAAAATAAAATTATGAAAACTGAGCAACTATTCAAATCAAACTTTTATTTTTCTATAATTTAAACTGAAATTAGTTATTAAATTAATTATTAATCTCCAGGTAAATATAAAAACTAATTTTATTGTTTCAAAACAAAAAGTAATTTAATTGTAAGTAAAATATTTCATTAAATTTAACATGACCAAAATGAAATTTGAAAACTTTTTACTAACTACATAAAATTGTTTTATTTGAAAATCTATTATAAAGTTATTCTGCATTTATTAGCGTCTGAGCAAATAAATTTTGTAAAACTCCCTAACTGATATCGTTACCATGAACTTGCCCCCCCCCATTACTTGGTTTCTAGAAATAGATAGTTATTTAAGAATAAAACATATGAAATATGCGCATTATATATAAAAATAACCTTGTAACGAACGTTCTATTTTTATGCGACAATTTTACCCTGTCCCTCTTCTTCCCCTTCTAAAAGTTCTGAGAGCTTTTAAATTTTAATTGTATGAATCTGTTATGAAAATCATATTTTATATTTTAAAGTTTTATATTTTACACAAGTTTTAGAAAATAAAATTTTCTTTCGCATTTACGGATATAAAAATGCTGTCGGGAGCAAAAACACGGCACTGACACTGAATACCTGTCACACTTTAGCAGACATCGTGAAACAGGTACTTGATAAGTTGATATATGTTCATTGGGAAACATTTGTCGAATTTATCATCACAAAATGATTAAATTTCTGGATTGGAGCTGAATAATTTGTTTAAGGGAGCCCTAAGGATTCATTAAAGTGACAACCGATACATCATTGACATATTTTGCATGGCGCCTGAAACCATTTTTATGCGTTCAAAACAAATTTGAAATAAGTATTATTGGCATCTCTTTTCGGTTTATATCATTTAATTACCATATTCCGGTAATTTCTAATAAAGACTTTCGTAATTTTACTATTCTTTTATTTGTTTTAATGATTATATGCTCAAAACGTTACCTTAGGGCTCATTTTTAGGGATGCTTTATTTGGTCAGGTACAAAAACCTACATTTATTTAAATCCAGCCATGTCCTTTACTTCTGGAGAATCGGCTTAAATCACCTAATTTCGAATTCATTTCGGAATTTCCTGCATTTCTATTTCTAAATCATCTTAGGGTTTATTTCCTGGTTACGTTTTCTTTTCTGAAAAAATCTGTAATTTGTAACTTTTTCAAAAATGTGTCTAATATCAGTAATGTCCATATCAAGTGTATTCAAACATGTCCATAGAAATACACAGGCGCATAAGACCCGTGGTTTCGTAGAAAGTTTAGAGTCCTAAAAGTAACAAAAAGTATCGAAATCGCTATTTTTAAACAAATGAAAAGGAAGAAACTTATTTCTAATAAAGTATTTATGAAATTTACAGAAATATAAATACGAAAAAGGTATACTTGCCATTACTTTTAACCGTTTTTCATTAAATATAATATTTTATGAAAATTTGTAAGATTTGCAAAAAAAGAGTTTCACGTCCTTTTTTATAACTGAATCAAAAATATTCGTTCCTGGTTGCTATGCGCACTTGTCAGTTCCGACTTCATATCAAATACTAAGCGTTGACACTTTGACAGCACTTGTATTTTCAATAAACTAAGTTTCTAATTTTAATAAATCAAGTGTGAAAATCTCTATCACCGGGCCTTTCACATTTTGGAAATAGCATTTACACATTTGAAATGAAGTATTGCATTAAAAATTTACATTGGTACCTAAAAAGTTTGATTATTTTATTTTATTATGACTTTAAACCGGTACATTCCAAAGCTTCTTTTAAAAATGTTCCAGCAACTTCAAGCCATTTTCAGTAAAACCCCCTCAACATAGGAGTTCAAAAGGTAAATGTTGGTGATGCTAGTAAAAAAAATCTATTCCCCAAATGTGATTTTGCTCCAAAGATCTATTAGTCGGGCTTGGGGGTTTAGAAAAGAAAAAAGATTCGTTAAACACAATTTTGAAAGGTTACTAAAATATATACCTAAGTTTCGCGTTATGTTAACTCTCACCGAAAACAACCCGGATGGGTGACTTGTGAGTCTACAGCCCAAAAAACAGTCAATTTACTAACAATTACAATAAAATTCCAAAAATTTTCGAAAATTACTTTGGAGTTAAGGGGGACTGGAAATTCTAGAACAAAGGTTAAACCCGCTTTAACATATTAAAGGTCATCAGGTACCCAATGTGGGACTGGGTAGTTGCAGCTAACCGCTAAATGGATCATTGGTATTGAAAGTGGATGAAATTCGTCTTTTTGTTTTAACGAGATTTTAAAAGATTTGTGATTTAAAATATTGTAAATTTTGATAAGCACTAGCAGAATATGATTATATATGATGTATATTTATGATTCAACAATGTTTATTAAAGATATCTGAAGAAATAAAAATGGTTGCTTTACCCAAATGGGCTACCTCCACTTTCAAAGTAACTGGATCTATTCCAATTTATCTACGTCAAATAAGTTTTACCGTCTAGACTCTAAAAGAATTGACAACTCTAACTGCAAGTTTTAGCAAGTCTGAGGTTGAAATCGGAAATTTTAAGGTTTCATATGTGGATCACCTACAAGTCCAGGGCTTCGATTCACTGTCTGTTGGTCTTTGCATAGGTCGTAAATGAGATGCGCTAAATCGTTCCTATGCCGACCAAATAAAATAAGATAAAATTAAGAAAATTAAAATTAGAATTTTTATAAATTACTTCGAGATAATATTCCGGTATAGATATGGGTTATAAATGATTTTGAGTAATATCCAAATAGAGATGTGTTCAAAAACCATACAAACACTGTCTAAATTTTGGGAAGATATTAAAAATCTTAGCCGAATGTAAAGCTAGAAAGTGCTGATACTAAAACAGGATACTGCGCAAATTTCAAATGTTGTCCACCATTTAAACATTTAAACGTAAAATTATGGCCGACCACTTCTTAAATTTTCCAAACAAGTGAACAATTATAAGCATTCAATAATATAAATTATATAAAACCAAGACAGAGAAAGATTGAATGGAGAATGATAGCGAAGACGTAAGTCCTCCTATAGGTAGCCCAGAGCTTGTAAGTGAGATCGGAATGAAGAATAGTTTTGGTAATGGAATTCACTTATCCATTTATTTTCGACCACGTTTTTCATTTTCAAACATTGTTGCTAATGGTGGTAGCCATTTAATATCTTACAAAGTCCCCTGAGCAATTATCGTCCTTGTTTTGCCAAATAGGTGTAAACATAATTAAAATTCGTATTGTCTAAGATTTATTATATAGCTTTCAATTACTTTGACGTAATCCATATTTTACTCTTTGAGTGCCAGGCAACATGATCGCACTTCTTCTGTTCAGTTGATAAAGGTGCCAGCCAATCAGCCTATAGAGACGGCACGGTCGGATTTTTTCTACACGTGTTTTTATTGGTAATATTTGTGCTAAATGGTAATCAAATGGTAATATTTTCATAGCTTACACTTTTACAAGAATTCCTGAGCAATATTGAATTCCGTGAAGCATGATTTACTAGAAATGAATTGGGAAACAGTGCGCTCTTGTTCCTAGAAATTTTACCACTTTAAGTGAGACAATTGAGGTCGCACTGTAAGTCATTTTTTAACCTGATGTTTACAAAGGTTTATGGTGCTCAAACAGAAAATTTCCAGTATACAATTGCTTGTTTTACAAATTTTAGAAAAGGACTGTCATACCTTTTTTGATGGTGAGCCACTGGAAAAATTTCCCCACAAGCCAAGGCAGAACAGTTTATTACTAGTTTATCTTAGTATTGTGCTTAACAATAACTGAACACATTTTAGTTTCATTATTTTATATTTTTATCAATAATTAAGAATTAAGATGATGAGGAAATGTAAACAAGGTCATGGACAACAACTTAAAATCATTAACCAGAACTGAGTCAATAAAATCGATGATTTATTAATAAAATAAAAATGTTTTATAGCGAGTAACGGCTATGAAAATTTATGTTATTCTGAAGAGTTAATTGTTATAATTTATTTTATTTCAATGAGTATGTATTCCTTATTATTTGTGCATTCTGACACGTCTTCAAAGGCCTTGAATAAAAAGATTGGAGGTCTAGGATTTTGACACACCTGTTTTTGAATTGTAAAAGGTTTTGGTTTTATCGTTGCCATACTGTGTACCTGTGTGCGTATACAATATTTTGAAAATTGTTTAGATTAATTATATTTTACAGTAAAAGCTCATAGTGAACTGAAACACACTAAGAATCGAAATAGCACAGCTTTGACAAAACGGCCATTCGGACAAGAAAACAGCGTTAACCATTTCAGGTGACATGGTCGTTAGATTGCAGTATACATGTCCTTTTTGAAATTATATTTTACGCTGGGTATCCAAAGTGTTTTGTAAAGTTGAGGTTTATATCTTCTTTAACGTTAACTTTTCTAAATTTGCCATTTGCAAGCTGATCAGCTACATGATTCAAATTTATTTTTCTCACTGTTTTTCTTTCAATATCGTCAAAGACAAGATTGGTGAGAAGATCCTGTTTCATAATTGCATACAAATTTAATAAAATAAGCTTCGATTTCGTGTTGAACCGCTCACAGCTTGACATCGAAACTATAATTACTGAAAGAATTTGCAATACATAATATCCATTAAGAACATTAAAACAAAGAAAATCTAAGGGAGCTGCAGTCTTCAATTTATGTATTCAATTTTTTGTTGTATAAATTTCCGAAACCTACACAATTTCGATGGAGTTTATTGTAATCTGTTTTGGAGATTAACAGAAAAATGTGTTGATACATTTTGTTGACAGTTATGTAGAGATCATCTAAAGTTGCCTAATACTTCTTTTGGCATAAATTCCTCAAGTCGTGTTTTTTCTTCAATAACTTAGTTCGAATAATCAAAACATTCATAGTAAGGTTTTCCAATCGTTTTTAAAAACAATACATTTTTCCAAAAATTACAGTTCTGCTACAGATAATGCAACATCATGTTAAAAGACGTCGCAGCAAATTATTATCAATAACGCTGATGCAATATTTCGAACATTTGGAAAAATTAATATTTATTTTAACATTCATCATTTAAACAAAGATTCTTGAGGTGTCAGTTGTAGAATTGATTGTGAAGCTTCATTAGATTTCAAAAGAGTCCTTTTTTTATTATTCATTTAGGTAATGAATAGAATGGAAATACCGATGGACCTAGTCCAAGAAATAAGCTAGTGAGTTTGTCAAAAAAAATTTTTAACACATTGTCAAAGCTGCTCTAAGTACTTCAATGTGAAACATAAATATCAAGTTTTATTTATCCTTTTGAGGCTGAATATTTTTATGCCTACGAAACTCTCCGGTCTGACTTGTGCTATTGGTTTTACTTTTGAAATTCCAAGGAAATTACCCACGTTTCGGAATGAATGTGTGAAAATAGTTTAAAGCCCGTCAATTATGACACGACTGAGAAAACCAAATTCCATTATTTCCTGTCACCTTAAAATGTGCGCTCATAAATCAAATTATTAAATAAATTATTTAGTTTGAGTTTGCGGTAATTTGTCCAAAGCAATTTGGACAGGAAAATTTGTTAATGATGGGAAAATCGGGGGTAATTTAATTGACATAATAATTAAGTGATTGTAAAAATATTTGAAAACAGGCGACATTTTATCATAATTGAGCCATTTATGTTGAAAGTGGATTAAGTCTATTAAGGTATGGCAAACTTTTTATTTTCTTCACAAATAATTAAATAATAAATTTACATTATATTTAACTACAAAACACACAAAAGTTGGCTGCTTGAGCTTCTCAGAATTTTTAAATTTATTTAAACGGAAATCTTTAAATATTTCGTTATAACAAAAAAATATATTTGCTGCGCATTTCAACCCTTTGAGTGCCAACATGATTTTAAGAGAATTAGCTAAAAATGCCACTCGCTAGAGGAAAATAGAAATTTAAAAATATATTTCTCTGTAACTTTCTAAGCATTTTATTTACGAAAAGTATTTAAAAAACAAAAAATGATTAGAAAAAATAGTATAATTTCTACAAAATAAATGAAAAATAAAACGTTATTTATTTACCACTCAATCTATCCCTTATGTACATTTATGTTGCCCAATACATAATCCATGAAGCCATTTTTTGAACTTACAACAGATTAGGTTTGATCTCTTTACAGGCCCCCCCCCATCTTTACCACTACAAACAAATCATCTTCTCAAATTGCGACCTGGTAATTTCTCTAAACCGAAACCGAAGTCTTCGGAAACAGCGTTTTTAATATAATAAATAGAATAGGGTTGCATTTAACTAATGTGATTATTGTGCGTCTTTCACTTCGAAAACTGGACTATTCTCAACATAAAGATATAATATATACCATAAATAATATTTCTATTTCTTATAAATACACATTCGGAATAAAAAACCATAAAGAAAAATCGACAAGTCTGAAATAAAGATCAAATCTGTCCAAGCTGAAGCAGGAGCGCTATCGCACTCCTTGGCACTCAAAGGGTTAAATAAACGTCTCGATTATTTCAAATGTTTGCTTGTTTTAATTATTACTGTAAAATTATAAATTATTATTAAAATTATTAATTTCAAATTTATATATTAAATGTACAACTACAAACAAATGGAAAAAAGCCAAAACGAAAATCTCAAACAGCATTACGTAATATTTCAAAAGAAGAAAATTTATTGATTTAAAAGAAAACAATATTATTAATTTATTAAATAGATATTTTAAAACAAATCTATATCCATTAATTTAGAATTAATAATATTTAATTCACTGTTTCTTTTTACGTTCAACAAATTGAGAAATCCCTAACAAAATCTAATAAAAAATTTATGATGCCAGGTTACAATGTTTTTTTGTTGTTGTTAATTTGACTTTTCCTAAATGATGTCACACTTAAAACGAGAATCCCAGTAATTTGTGAAATTTGTTTTGCCTGAAAGAATCGTCCAACTATTTTTTTGTAGAATTCAATGAAATTATCCCCATCGACCAATACAATGTATTATCACTAGAATTCCCTTAGTCGATGTTTTGGTAAGATACAAAAATATATTTTCTAAAGATTAATTATTTAAATGAAAATTTCAACTTCACCACATTTGCAGTTTATTTTGACTCGGTAAATAACAATAAAATAAACAATTAATATAAAAAAAACTTTCAAAAATTGGAAAAAATAAATCACCGTAACGAAAATTTTTATCACAACAAATATTTTGGGAAAACCCAGTCGAGAGTGATGTAACGATTTGTAAAACTACTGAATTATTCAGGAGAAAAAATCCACAATGAAACATAAAAACCAAATAGTATCCTTTAATTTTTATTATTACATAAGAGATTATTGAAAGAGATCGAAGGAAATTTATATTATTACATCATCAAGAAATGTATCATATATAATAAATTCTCAAATTGATATCAATATTAATAATAATAATAATAATAATAATAATAATAATAATAATAATAATAATAATTATAAGTCAAATCTGAAGCTCTATTAACTTTTTAAATACAATTTCATTCAATAGGTTTTTCAATTTTTATATACAGTTAAACACTCTTAAAAATTTGGAGTTGAAATTTTTAGCTGTTCGTATTGTTTGAAAGAATATTGTCGACTGAATATGGTAAAAATGTTTTTTTGATTTGAAAATCTACCGCACTTTCAATCGGTTCAATTTTGACGGAATCTGCTAGCAGGTTTTCATCATTAATTGGGGATAATTTGTCCAGATTTTTACAAAACGTTTCACTGTCATCGCCATGTTGCGATTGAATGTGTCTTCTCAAATCGACATTTCGTTGAAAACCCCTTGAACATTTGTGGCACCAAAATGGTTTCTCTCCTGAATGCTTTCTTGAATGCGTTATCAGATTCGATGATTGACTGAAGGCTTTTCCACATACGACACATTTATAAGGTTTTTCTCCTAGAAAAAATTAATTTAATTTAATTACTAAAATCATTTGAAAAATAATTCATATAATTTTATAACGAATTTATCTATATCAAAATTGATTCTTTCATGTAATTAGTGTTTATCAGCTTATGGCATCTACAAGTTTTCTGAGAAATTGTCACGTAAGATGTCGGAATGAAGTGTTGTTTTTGTCCGATATCAATAAAAATAATAATAATAGATTTCTCTTTTGTTAAATGAAATAATTGGAAACCTTATCTACTGACAAAATTTGAATTAAAAAAAAATATACAACGAGAAACTAATGTTTAGTCCGAGATAAAACCAAATAAGGCAAACAATAAAATATTACGTTAACATTAAATAATATTTCTATTTAAAAAAGAAATTAATAAATAACCCCTCCGGTGATCACTAATGACATCTTATTTATCCACCGAGCTTATAACAACGGAGATTTTTTCACTTTCATCAAATCGGAAAACGAAAAAAAAATCCCAGATTCGTCTGATGTTTTAATAGAATAAAATATAGAAGAAAAGCAATCAATAACTCAATTTCCAATCGACTAAAACAAAACCTAACTATCAAAAATAAAATTAACAATTATCCCCCCGAACAAAAAAAATACAAACTCAAATGCGATAATTAAGATATAAGAGAAAAAATTCTTTTTTTTTGATTTTTTTTTCTCCATAAACACTATTTCAGACCCACAAAATATCGATTAACAGTCTCAATAAATCTTGAGTACTATGGGAAATTCCTAATCGACAACAACATGACAATAATTAATAATTAAGGAAAATTTTAATAAACAAAATTCAAAAATATAAAAAAGAATAAAAAAAATATTATTTTCATTAATCTAAATTCAAAAAATCAAAACAAATTGACTTTTGTTGATTCTGTAAATAACATTTTATTTGAAAGTAAATTTAATCGTAAACATTAAAATAAATATAAAATTTATTATTATAATTATTATATTTGATTATTAATATTACTAATAATAACACTTGATAATAAAAACAAGGGTGGAAAATTTTTGATTTTTAGTCATAATGAAAATAAATGAAATTATTATTATCATAATTATAATTATTATGGTAATAATTATTCGAAACAGAAAACATATTTATTCACATGTTACAGTTAGTATTTTAAACAAAATATTTGACAACTTAACCAAGTTGTCCATTCACTGTAAAGCCATGTTATTGAATTAAGCGAAATAATTACCATTAGAAATTACGTCTACCTGGGGACTATAAATGCTGGTATCAATTCATATATTTCCAAAATATAAAGACGGTAACATGCCATTATAATAATAATAGATTAAAATCGGTTATTATGGCGGCCAAAACCTAATCTAACATGCTACTGGTTCTGAAGGTTATGCATTTATTGTTTGTTTATTGTCCTCAGATTCAAATCCTCAAGGGAATCATCATCTATCAATATTAGAAAGGATGCTTAACTCATTATTGTTCAAACCTCACATAGACTTTTTCATTGTATTCAATTTTTATACACTGTCCATTGTTTAAATACTAACTTCATTGTTATCTCGAGAGGGTTTAGAATTAATTTGAAAAAAAATATGCAAGCACAACTTAAAATTCCCCTTATTACTAAACTAGTGGACAATAATACATTCATTTTTATCATTTAATTATTCATATTAATAAATAAAATTTAAAAGTATAAACACAAAATAATCCTACCTGTATGCGTATAGGTGTGTTTTTTCATGTCTGATTTTTGATGGAAACTTTTTGAACAATATGGACAAGGAAAAGGTCGATTTCCGGTGTGAATCAATAAGTGTGTGCTTAAAGTCGATGATCGTTTGAATCTTTTTCCACACTGAGGACATTGAAATTGTTTCTCCTGTGTGTGAGTAACTCGATGTTGGGATAAACTAACTGAATGTCCAAAACTCTTCGGACAGATATCAC
This sequence comes from Schmidtea mediterranea, assembly GCA_022537955.1. Classification (NCBI taxonomy): domain Eukaryota; kingdom Metazoa; phylum Platyhelminthes; order Tricladida; family Dugesiidae; genus Schmidtea; species Schmidtea mediterranea. The sequence continues at coordinate 234,836,179 of CM039680.1, forward strand.
ATTCATAAGGTCGACGACCACTATGCGATCTAGAATTAGATTAAAACCCAACACTTTGAAATGGAAAAATTTCTCTAACCTTCTAACATGGACTTCCAAACCATGGGAATTTGGGAAATATTTTTTGCATCGCATACATTTAAAATTATTATTAACATCCAAATTATTGTCATTGTTTTCTAGTCCATTGAGGTTACCATTTCCATTGACATCTCCGAGACTACTGTCACCATGTAAGCTGATTTCTGGGGAGCTGTGAACACTGTTATCCATTTTTGAGAAATTATATGGTGACATTAATCTTGGAATGCTTGATGATGGAGGGGAAAATGTTTTCGATAAACCGTTCAACAAAAAATTGGTGTGGTTATTGAAAATTTGTTTGGCTAACATATTCGGGTGATTATTGGGAAATCCAGGAAATGGTGGATTTAATCCAAGAACTAATAAAGAAAACAATTATTCATTTTGAAAACCTAAGCTTAAAACGTTACATTGTCTGAAAAGCGGTAACCACGGAAATTGGAGTGATGCATTATTTAGATCTTGTTTTGCCAACCCATTGTGAGACTGGATCAAATCGGTTCGATACATCTAATAATAAAAGAAAAATTATCACCAAATAAATCAATGAAAAGTGAAAAATAAATTAAAAATTATAAAAATAAATAATTGATTTACTTGTTTAGATTGACTGGTGTAAGTTTTTTTCAAATGTAAACTCTTTTTTTCCCAATTGAGTTTATATTAGCGAATTTTTATTTACTCAATAGCAAGATGACGGTAAGCGCCAATCAGATTGAACTTCTCATACTTTAGGCATGCATCGGCATTCAATAGTAATCTTCTCCTCTGTGATTGTACTGTTAATCAAAAGCGCTTTATCGTGATTGAAATCATAATCCGCCAATCAGAATCGAGCATTTACATACATGTTTATCGGTGTGCGTGTGTGTATTGCTAAATTAAAAACAGGTGTTAGTACAATGGTTTCACCATGAAAATGCAATAATTTTCTTTTTAAAAATTAAATAAATATTAAATATTAAATATTTCATGTTTCATTTCCCATGCTTTTGATTGAGTATAATTATTTTCAAGAAAAGACTCAGATAAAACACATTTTTTTTATTGTTTCCTATGTCAGAGTTATTGATTGGTTGATTTTAAAATTGTCAATCAATAATAATTTAAAATTCATTTTAATAGATTAAAACAGACTATTGCGTAATTCTTAATCAGTTAATTAATAAATTAATTAATACAATAATTGGTTTTTTACCACTGATTTGAAATTTGAAAATTACGCATGAAAAAGATTTATTCATTAATAAAAAATTATGAATAGAAAATAAAAATCAGTTTTTTTCTCAATAAATGATGTCAATTTCAGTTAATTATAAATATTAATATCCTGTGAATAACAGCGACAAAAACAATTAACCCTTAACGTTTGACACATTTTTTATGGTATAACTGTAATGACCACGATGTGCGCTCATTTCGACTGTTATTAGGGTTGTTGATTAGCGACTTAAAATGTTCATTCAACCATAACCGAGCCCACATTAAATTAGAAACTAAACCATGTATTAAAAAGACCACATGAAAAAAAAATTATGGAACTAAACAACCGCCCGTAACTAAGATTTGCATGGCATGCCAGCGTTAATGTTTCAAGAAGGCCCCTGTTGGTACTGACTGCTAAAAATCGTATTTATTTTTCAAATAGGGGTTATTGGTAAATCCTTGCCAGTATATTTCATATTGAACAAATCCTTATCCGACCGCCACAAGTCCGCACTAGTTTATTATTTATTTATAAGATGTTTTCATTTAAAAAAAATTTTTTGCTTCATTTACTTTTTATCGACTCATTTTATTTCTTTCAATAGCAATTTTCAAATTTACTTTTTCCCGATTGAGATCAATTACAAAAATTATACTTAACATCATTTTAATTGAGATCTAATTTCTTATTATTTAAAAATATATTTCCTCATTATGAAAAGAACACAAAATAATCAGGTGTAAAACTATCTGAAGGCTCATCACATAAGACTGGTCAAATTAATATTAATCGGTACAATTACGTAATTAATGTGGATAATAATTAATATCATGTTTCCCGATATTACAATGCCCATTAAACATTTGCATGTAATTCAAACCCAGATTTGCCTTGAAATCTGAGAATCAATATCGGATTCAATCAATAAATTTGTGATGCACTAATAATAATCAATTCAATCGATTGGAATCTAATTGCGATCGAATAATTAATCGATAATGGCCAGTGCAAGGATTAATCAATGCAATACACTTTTGAATTCAAATTGAACCAATAACCATTGATTAAGTTTTTAATTCAAATTTATTTTAAGTTTCATAGAAATCCAAATTTTCAAAAATTTTCAATTACTAATAAAATACTAATTTTTAATACTTAAAACTTGCACAATTTTTTTCCCGCGAGTAAGTGGAACACATTATTTTTCATGATAATAGTTTTTTTTTCCAAAAATATTATAGGTTTTAATATAAATATTTTCCGTTTTTTGGCTAAAATATATTATTTTCATCATGCATGATATGTAGACATAAAATACAGAAAAAAATGTTATTTGTTATTGAAAAATATGCTCTTTCATTAGCTAGTTATTCAAAACAAAAAGAAGTGGTAAAAGAAAAAAATAACTTTTAACTAAACAAAACAATAATGTTAAATATTATATTAGTTTTAGCATAAACCTCACGATAACTCGAAATGTACTGGAGGAATCGTTTTAAATATCCTTTCTTTTCATTGGTACAAATACTAATAAAAAAGAATAATTTTATTATTAACCACTTAACGTACACATTTATTTTGACTTTTCTCTCCCAAAATGATCGAATTTTTTTTTGCTTTCCACAATGCTATCATCACTTTCGGATCCACTTTCCAATAAATGTGCGTATTCCGAATCACTCTCACTGTCGCTCATTTTCAAAGAGGCAGCCCATGTCAGAGTCGAGCGTTCAGAAATCTGCCAGTATGGAGCGTGCCACACATGGGGCCTGTACGTTAAGTGGTTAAAGACATCCTCTGTCGATTCGGTGCGCTTGTTTGCCCGGGTTCTGTCGGATTTCAATCTCATGCATCCCATAGTTACGCAACTGCTTTTACGAATAATTACAAATAAATGAATAATTGAATGAAATTAACCATTGATTAAGATCTTCAAATCCTCTTTCACGAGTTACTTAGAAACAAAACCAAAAACTCATAGTAGAATAAAATTTATTAATCCATTGTCATCGGAAATGAAGAGAAAGAAAAATAATAATAACTCAAAATTTCTTTATGAAAAATCGTACTAATGTAAAAAAGTAAGGCTTTATGAACACAAACAGTGAGTGTATAGCTCTGTCTTTTTATATATTTGGGGTGTCCATTCATAAAACCAAAGATGACAATATGCCTGTCTGATTGAATCTCTCTATTTCTCTAAAGATTACAATAAAAAATATTTAAAAATAAAAATTATACCAAAATGCGATGAAATAATTTCGCATAGCTAATGGAACTCAAGTCTCATTTACAAAAATTAAGCCTGACAATATAAATGAACAAAATTTAAAGTTTGGGAATTTTGTTGAAGAAAGTGTATAAATCAATAAATAATGCTTTTGAGCTCCTGCAAACATTTTCTTTTGAGGAATGTAACTTATTAATGTCACTACTTGTTTGGGCATTTCGTACCTCTTACAATAATCCACGTGAAGCCTAGTGGATATCAACTGCCTGATAGAGAATTCGAAAAATACCAATTACAAAATTAGCGGTAAACAATAGAAAAATTGAGATTTTTATCCATGAGACAAAACTTCATGTGACTCAAAGTCACTCGGTGTCAATGTTAATTAGTACATCCAGTTCCATTTTTGTAAATTCTTGGGGAAATGTTAATTAAAATATTCAAAATGAAAAAAGAGACTGTACTAAGGGTCTTTGAAGTCTTGAATAGTATCCAATTAAGTCGTGAAGTACATCGGAAGTGAGGAATTGAACGGTACAATTGGGTCAATTTTAATAAATTTCCCATTTTATGATCTCGAGTAAATTCAGACATTTTGTCTAGTTTTCTAAATTATCAAAGATCTGAAGATTTTTAATGAAAAAAATATTACACATAATGATTTCATGTGGAATTTCACAAATGTGTGCTTCAAAATTGTGTTCAAGCTCAAAACTAAGAATATCATAGTAAAATGTCACAGATGAGAATAGCTTTGGAACATTTAAAAAAAACTAACCTTTTTTAGTACATCCTGTCACAGACAAAATTGGTTTTGTAAAAAGAAAAACTTAATAAATTATAAAACATTAAAATTTTGACTTTAAAATTAGATATGACACATATTTCCCAATAACTCGTTTTGAATTTCTGCCCAGTGCTACCATTTAGATCAGGGGTGAGAAACCTTTTTAACCCACGGGTCAATTTAAATTTTAAAATTTTGTGGCGGGCCGCACTCATTAATAATTTACAAAGCTTTATATATACTAATAAACATTATAATATAAAAATACAAAAAAAATGCTTGGCGTCCAGAAAAAAAATTTTCACCGGCCACGGGTTGCCCATCCTTGATTTAGATGAACTAAATAAATACCTGGTTCATAAACAACAATTTAGAACAAAAACCCCTGTATCATTAAATATGATTTCGTTTTTATCTTCAATTAATGAAGTGGGACAGGTTACTTTTATTTATACGATGAATGAGAGCTTACAGAGTTGTATACAACAGAGTTGTACATAATAACCCTACTTTGATGTCAATCCCAAAAGGGAAATAAAAATATTCATTAAAAATATATATATTTCATGCAAGTGGTTAATAATAATAATAATAATAATAATAATAATAATAATAATAATAATAATAATAATAATAATAATAATAATAATAATAATAATAATAATAATAATAATAATAATAATAATAATAATAATAATAATAATAATAATAATAATAATAATAATTATAATAATAATAATAATAATAATAATATAATAATAATAATAATAATAATAATAATAATAATAATAATAATAATAATAATAATAATAATAATAATAATAATAATAATAATAATAATAATAATAATAATAATAATAATAATAATAATAATGATAAATAAATATGTAAAATATTCAATAGTAAATCAAAACTAGTGGAAATCTGAAATTGCATTTACCAAGTCATAAAAGATGACAGATAAATATTTATTGTAAACATTTCAAATTTTTCTACAAGAAAACTCTGAGATGTAGACCTGTCAAAATATCAATCAGGTCAAAATAATTATTTTTGGGATTTTCGAAATAAATAACTTTTTAAAATTATTTCTTGATTAAATTTGCTCTATCTACAGATTAAAAATATATCAGTAGAAATCTGAAGAAGTGGGAAAATTTATTGAAAACATTTATTTTATTTATGATATTGTTATTGTTTCGAGTTCCCAATTTCAACAGATGGTTGTGTTAATATTGACTAATCTTCCAGCAATTTGTTTGAAAAGAATGTTTTCTCTCGTTTGTGTATCTTGATTGTTTGCAATAGGGAGCTGAAGTTAAGAGCCTGTGCCTGCATCTCAAGGATGCGTCTTTATGATTGTTTTAAAATTAATAATAAACAAATATCAGTCGTGAAAACCGCTTGCTGTGAATAATGCCACTCTGTATGTCTGTGCGTGTATCCCAGTTATTATTCTCCCAGATCCGGTGATTTTTTGTTCCAGCACACTTTAAAAAAAACAAGTGCAACCGCAAAAATTGTATATATAGCATCAATATACTATTTACTTATAATATAAGCTCTAAAAATTGTCTGTAATTTTATTGATTTAGCATGTAAGAATTCCAATTCTGATCATGATCTCATATTTAATCAAGATCAATAAAGTATTACCTAATGATTTCTGAGAAATTATTTTTCCACAAATAAAATTTCAAACCCAAAATTCCTTTGGTATGATGTAAAATAAATAAATTATCAGAAAATTCACAGAAAATTCCAATATTATCTTTAATGATTTTAAATGTTTCCGTTAAAAAATAGAAAAATCAATAATTTCATTATAATTAATTGACTGTGAAATCGGTTTTAAAACTGCCTGAAAATTATGAATTTCCCAACATTGATTTTCTGTTTATTTATTAATGATTTACTTGGTTCCTTTCTTATGTTCTTCCTAGGTTCAAATATGGTTTAGATTAATAAATTTTCCGATTAACGCGTAGGAAAGCGATGAAACTTATAAATTCTTCAAAAATCCTAAATTAAATTTAAGACTCAAAAATAACTCTATCCTAAAAATTAAATTTTATATTATTATAATTAGAATTATGATCATAATTATTATGACTATTTTTATTGTTGTTGTTGTTGTTGTTGTTATTATTATTATTATTATTATTATTATTATTATTATTATTATTATTATTATTATTATTATTATTATTATTATTATTATTATTATTATTATTATTATAATTATTATTATTTATATTATTATTCGAATCTTATTGCCGAGAACCGTCCTGTTAATTTCATCTGTTATTCTTTGTATTTCACATGATTTGCATATGCTCTATTTATGCCTGGTTGATTTCAGTTATAGAGATTTTGATAGATTTATTTTCCTCATCAAACCCAGCACAGTCACATCCAGCAGTGATCAAGAAAGAATTTCAATTCTACTGTCAACAAAACCGCTGATATTTATGTTGATGTTATTTTTCGTTCCAGATGGAAATTTTCCCATTTTGGAAATTAATATAGTTTTGTTAATTGTTTTTATTCAGACTTCAATTAAATAATAGAAGTTAGGTTTTTGGCATTAATCTCAGTTAGCTGTTGTATACAAATACGATCTTTGAAAGACCGAGCTTTGTCATTGTTTGGTGTTCACAAATATATAAAGTACATTTCTTAAATTTGAGTTTTTGGTTTTTCAATATTCATTATTATATTTTGGACCCGACTAAGATTATTTTGCTCCCTGAAACCCACACCTGTTTATTATATATATAAATGAGAGACGTTGAAAAGAATTGCTATGATATCCATAACCCGATCCTAATATAGGAAAAAAGAACTGAGAACTAATTAAATATAATAATATTTTAAAAATAGTTTGAAGCCAAATATAAATAATTGGATATGAATAGTGTTATCAAGAAATTTGCATATACTTGGACGGGATCCATTGGAGTCGGACCGCCACTAGAATTTGATTATATATATATATATATATATATATATATATATATATATATATATATATATAATTTTTTAAAACAATACACATCAAAAATTAATTAAAATCGGCAGTATTTCTCCGTTGAAAAATAAAATATGTCATAAAGATGCTAACAGGATTTGCCATCCTAACTCACACAATTGTAATAAATTAAATTATTAAATTAAATATTTTTACTTCACCAAAAACATAAAAATGAGTGTCAAGCGAACTGTAAAGTGCTCTTCAGTAAGTGTCCTATGTAAAAATAAATATCTTGATCACAACAATAGAAAATTAATATACATTTCATTGTCTTTTTGTCCGTTCTATCGTGTTGACATGTTTAATCATTTTCTATTCATTTTCTTCATAAAACAAAACTTTAATTTGGAATGGATTTATCAAAATATTGGTAAGTTTGTGTGTTTTCTATGGCATAAAATTATTGAATATTTTGGAACAGAATGTTTTGAATGTATGTTGATTAGTTTTTGGTGGTTTAAGGTTAGTTGAGACATATTGTATGTATTTTAAAACGAATTTAAAAAAATGTTTTTATTAATAATATGATGTATATTTGAAACAGTGGCGGTACTGGTAGACCCAAGACCCTGTATGGCTCAAATTATCATTACAAAAATATCATTACTGATTTTACCAATATGAAATTACAGAAGAAAGATTTTTTGCTATTAAGGTCTATTAAGCTATAGTTTTGTTTTTATATTATTTTTATTTAATTTTAATTTTAATACGATATATGAAATAAATACTTAATATGTGTAACTTTTTATTGTTAAATACAAACAACTATTTGGGGAAACATATTTCTTTTGGAGGGGTCCAAATTTTGAAGTTCCGCCACTTATTTGAAGTTTTGCGAATCCATGAACATATTAGAGATATGTACATATAAATCGGTCAAATTAGTACTTTTACCTCATACTTCTACCCTACTTCAGTCACGAGTCTAAACATTATAAGAAAAATTATTTTCTCTTTTTTAGTAAACTCAAAGAATTTGTTTTACAAAAATTTTATATTTTTGAAATATAAAATATACAGTGCAAAATGTTACTGAGACTAATTTGAAAAAGGGCCCCATAACAAAATATATATTACGAAAGAGCCTCTGAAAAATGCTAAATAAACAAAATCAAACATAAACAAGAATGCTTGATTAGGGACAATCTGTGGCCCACTTAATCTTTGGAATGGTTGTCTTATCACTACATTCATCGCTAAATCTTAAAACAAAGATAAAATTAAGCCAATAATCTTCTTTGCTTTAACATCAGACGTAATTTCAGAGACTTATTGCTTTCTCTGAAGAGTTAGTATTGGCTACTTAAAACTATTTTTTACAATATCAGCGATTTTCAAAGATCTTAAATTAGAAGACTACTCGAACACCATGGATACTGTCGATATTGTCTATCCTATGCCTCTCGTAGACAATTTAATTAAAAGATTGCTGAAAACAAGATATTGAACAGGAAAGATCTCAAAAAGGCGTACCACTAAGTTATTATTCATCCGGAAGGTTACTTGGTTATGAAGCCTAAGTGCGGAATTATCGAAGTTACCCTTTGGAATTATCAACGGAGTTCCAATTTTCCCAAAAATAACAATCAAGTTTATCGAAAAGTACAGAGTGAAAAACACACTCTGTTGCTTTGACGATATAATACTATGCGAAATAAATTCCAAACTATTCAGATTGCACACAAATTGTCAGAAAAAGTCTCATGAGCCTACAGAATGGTAAGAACTTATCAAAAGCATTCATACAATCAATAAAATACCTCATAAAAGATCTCATCAATGTATCCACAAATTTTCACGATCAAAACGCTACTTTATATCTGGAAACTGATGACTTTGGCAATGGAATCGAATCAACACTACCAGAAAGGGAAACCATTGACACTCATTTTACGAATGCTATAAGCTTCAGAAAGAATAAAGCTTTGGCAAAAATTGAAAGTTGAGGAAAATGGAGACGCTTATTTTTATCAGTTCTTAAATATATCATCACAACAGACCAAACAGTTATTTCATTCCTTTTAAATAAAATCCCCGTTCTAAAATGAAAAACAAAAATAAGCAGATGGAGGATTGAAATTTCAGATTAAAAACTTAACATCGGTTACAAGTCAGGAATAATGAAAATCACAGACAACGCATTCTCACATTGAACTTTAGTGTTTTTGTCTAAATTATTACAATTGATTAGAAGTATGATTTTGAATCCAATAATTTATAGATGTAATAATCATGGATATTGCCAACTTATAATTAAATACATTTAGATTTAAATTTTTTTTGTAAATTAATATTATTGAGAGGTGATTTGTTCGGTAGTAGGTGGCTTGTGGGTTGGTCAGATTATTTCAAACTAAACACATTGAACTCCAACACATTCCAATGGCCCTATTAGAATAGACTAGTGTCAGCCACCTGTGACTGACAAAGCGGTCAAGGTGTTAAAGAGCTAGAGATCAATAAATTGCAACAAAGAGTTTGATGAAAAATCAAATCATTTAAACAAATTAGTAGAAGTGTCATAAAGTAAATATTTTTGATTTTTTGTAAGAAAAGCCGAAAAAATTAAACAAAATTCATGGACAAAAATTCTTTAATTTTAAATTTATAATTTCCTTATTATTTTTAAATTTAATTCTAAATTATTCTTGTAAATAATCCGTTACAGAAAAATCAATCTGTTTATTTAGCACCATTGAAAATTTAACTCAAACTTTATACAAAAATATACATCTTGTCCTACCTTAGAAGTATAAAGTCCGCCAAAATTCACTTGCTGTGACCAATTCTGGATATTATAAGTAAGTTTCTTATTGAATAATATATTATATCAATTGTATTTTCAAAGGGAATATGTCAAATAAAAAATAAAGGTGTTTTATGTGCTCAAAAAATTAAATCTCTCAAATCTCTCAACACTTTCCTAAAAACCTAAAAAAATCCAAAAAAGCCTTATATTTCAGATGATATTTCAGACTAACGCTCAATCAAGATGAATCCAAAATTTAAAAAAAGAGAATTTTATCTGCATAAGTTATTTTAATCAAGCAGAGATGTTTCTCAAAAACTAGAGAAAAATTACAAATCAAGATTTCTTCCATTTTTTGACAACTAAAGAGCTCGTCGAATCTGATTTGAGGAATTTTGAAAAAGCCGCAAAAATCTGTCAGTTAAATGTTGCCGTGATTTTAATGCTCACAATTTTTCATTTCAACCAGAATTGCTTCTATTTATTTGTGATTTTGAAATGGTATAACCATTTCCAAATATTTTGAAACAGTATTATTAGTTTCTATTGCATTTAAATTTTCTGAATCCGTCAAGACTAAATTGATTATAAATTTTAAGCTCCAAAAAATCCAAAAATTAATTTGGAACCGATGTGATTCTAGAGTCCTTTTAACCCTCCCCCCTCTGTGTAGAAAATTTGAAAAAAATAGGTTACGTATTTAAATATTAAAAAAAAATTTAATGTATATAAAACTTTAAACAAATTATATTTTAATTTTAGAAGCACTACAAATGGGGCCTCGGGATCCCGCATTTGGAGCCCCTTCGAAGCGATGGCCCTAAGCTGTAGCTTATATGTAAATCCAGCACTCTATATAAGTCCTATATAATTTACAAATTTATGATTTTTTACTGTAGTTTTGGGGGCCCGAGGAGCTAGCCTCCTGTGCTTGTGCGGAAATCTGGCATTGTCAGTATTAATAAAAATAAATTTAATATTTGAGACTTGTTTTTAATTCAGCCAATAAATTTTCATATTGCACAAATTGAAAAATGCACTCTCGTTCAGTCAAATGAGTATTTCCCAATAATCATTTTAAAAAATATTCTTCTTGTTTAAAATAAATCTCCAAATAATTTTTTCGTTGTTTTTCGCTAAATTTTTGGAGTGAAATTCACCTCACATTATTTCATATTTATAAAGTTGTAAATATGTTTTAAAGTTTTGATGGTTCTAGGATTCGGCTAAGTCAACCATGACTGACTTGGGATTTTTGGTGGTCAATTCGAGTGACCGATTATCATTTGGCCAACAGAATAGACTGAAAACTATTTCTAGTTAGAGAAGGAAAACGGTATGCCGCTGAATATAAAATCTTCTCTTCTATAAAAATCTCTTCTTTATTTTATATAAACGTTCTTAGATGAACAAACTTTACCTCGTTGCTTCTCTCGTTTATTTGTTTAAAGATTGCCCTTTTCATTTTGTTTTTCGTATTGTGAGTTATTAAAACAAAATATCCTATTTTCAATGTGATATTCATAAGGCGATCTTTATAAAATGATTTCAAAAATATATTTCACTGCATTCTGCGTTTGATCTAACAGATTAACAAATAAATTTTATTCTACAACTGCTGTATTTTTTTATTTAAAAATTCAATATTCCCAGGATACTTATTATTAAAAAATTAGTAACATATTACGCAACATTCACTCCCCAATGAGAAAATCTTATTTCCCGAAATCATAATCCGCTGTTCAAACGGGAAGTGTCAGTAACTAATTCAATTGGTACTACAAACCTGGCAAAAGCTGATTGCAGTATTATTTTTTCCGTTGTTGTTGATCGTTCTTCGCAAATAAAAGCTTCTGGCCAACCAGTTTTTGCATCCACTAATAATAAGATACTTCCAATATTAGACAGAAATGCACAATTCAAATGAATGCATTCATAAAAGCTTTTCAGTTATGTAGTCAAACTAATTAATTAATTTATAATTTGTTAATTAGTATATTCTTTGATTAGAATCAGACACAGTGATTAATAAAACTATGGTTTTCAAGTGGTTTGGTAGTCTGATAGCTTGTTACTAGTTTCTGTATTGAACTTGTAGTTCACAGAGGTAAGATTGTATGTACCATGGTTTCAAGTGAAAGGAGGTTCAAGATAAAGATTCGTCTTTTTTCTTGCCTCAAATCCAAACTTTGCAAACTTATTTGGTGTCCAGTGCATCAGGATAAGTGATTAACAGTGTTAATTTGACACTGTTTTTACACTTACCTGGGCTCAGAGAAATCTGAGTTCCTCCCGCATAGTACTGATGATAGCCATTAACTCAAAACTAAAATACTATTGGGAAATGTACTAGATATCACTTAATGTATCGTAAATATTTAATTTGTTTATAATAATTACAACATATAATTTGCTTAAATAAACAAATAATTGGGAATTATAAAAAAATCAAAAATGGGTTTTTTTGTCTACTAATTTATATTAAAATTTAAATAATGCTAAGGATGATTCCGAAGGAGCCAAAAAGCTAATTCTCACGAATGTCTAATGCTTTTGAAAATATTGCAATTTCTTACAAATGAATCTAGATTTTTATTCAACCGTCCCACCACACATTGTGTTTCAATAGTAATTTGATAGTCAACATACCAAAGAGTGAGCTATGTGCCGTCGATATTAGTTTTCCTTTAAGAGCAATTGGAATGACAGGTTTTGTTCTTAGGACAATTACTTGGTTCTCAATGAAAAGTGCTGATTGATTTTTTAAATATGACTTTTCTGCTGGGCTGCAATTTTGCAAATGTCTCTTATACAAGGTCCTTCCTACTTTGACCGCACTCATCACTCCAGTAAATTTCCTGATTGTCATCTTCATCCCAGTCCATATAGTGTGAATCTAGATTTTCAAAAGATAATCGACTAAGCGCATTTACACGGGTAATATCTTGAAACCTTTACATACTGTATTTCAAAGTCAAATACTGTCATACAAATGACCCAATGATGTATTCTCGCACTGGTGTGTTTTGCTAAAGCTGCATTCTAGCCAAATATGAGTTGTAACGCTTTATGATCAGTATGTTTTCACTCTTTTGATAGCCCAAATAATTTCAAGTTTTCCCACACTACCTAACTTCTTTCATTATTGGCTAGTATCTTTGATAAAAACATCACTGGAAAACCTTCTTGTGAAAGGATAGTTCCGATAGCATTAACGAATCCATCTTATTCTAACAATAACTCTTTATCTAAAGAATATGGTTTCGCAGTGCTATCACTACAAAGTATTGCTTTAAGGTTGTCAAAAGTTTCTTGCTGCTTGGGATTCTATAAAAAAGGAATTCCATTTGATTAGGTCACAAATTTCGGCAAATTCTTTAATTTTAGTTCTAAAAACAATTAATAAAACTGATAAACTTTTCGGTATCTTTCTTAGTTTTTAGAATTGTAATTTTTGGTAACTTTTCCAATAATCGTTTATCCATTCCAATTCCTTACGACGAGATTATGTGCCCAATGAGAGTTACTGAATTAGTTATTCTCGCAGATTCCGTCAAATATTTAGACACCTTTTGCTTGTTTAAACATTGTAACAGAGCTTCATTCCTTTGTGCCAGAATTTTGGCTCTATTAGCAAATACTAAAATATCATAATAAACTGCAATGCTTTCTGGTTCACGGCAGATCTGTGATTCTCTGAAAAATTGATGATGTAGTTTAAACACCAAATGGTAATCGATTGGAACCAATACTATCCTTTGGTTGTATTTATTATAGTCAATTTTCAAGTTTTACTTGAGTGTATGATTCGCATCATTCTTAAGAAATCAATTGATTGTAACTTTGTAATCACAACATAATTTTAAAGAGCCATCTAAATTTCTGACATAAACTTCTGAAATATCATCAATATCGATCATTTTACACAGTTCGGCTTCCAACTGTTCCTGTAGTGGAATTAAAACTTTGATTGGCTGCATCGGTAATTTTGACGTTATGATAAATTTCGTTTGAAACATTGTCGTGGTAAGTAGTAAAAGTTAAAAATTGTTATAACTGACATATGAATACGATTAATTGTTGAATTGACATTTCAATGGATCAAAAGTGTTCTAAAATTTTCGCCTTAAAACTATTCACATGTATGCCAGCTATTATAGTCAATTTAATCATTTTTTCCTTGGGTGAATCGCATTTCTTGAGGCTGTCAAAACCAAAATCTTTTCTTATACAACAATATAGGTTCCTGAGAGTTTTCCTAACTATGAATTATAGATTAAATAGACTGCATTATATTTATCTCAAAATTATTCAACACATATTGCTCCCATTTCACATGTAGTGACACACTTCGTCTTGATATTTTTTTATAACTTTTATTCTTCAGTTATTAGGTATCGTTATTTTGTGATCTATATTAAAATAACTATATTTTTTTATTTTAAATTAATTTTAATTTTTAATTTTTTTATCTTTAAGTTATCTGTAATTTAATATCTAGTTGATTTCATGCAAAATCATATTCAATAGCTTATGCTATTCAATTTGACGTTTGATTAAAACAACACTGCTAATTAACGTGCCGTTTCTAATTTAGAATACTCCTTCCAATTAAACTTTATAATAAATACTCAAAATATTTTCCCTTTCAAAAATCCAACAATTAACCGTTCTTTTACATTGATAAACGGTATAAACTCCGAAATATTTGTAAGTCCTTTTTCTTAAATACATTTTTTACTTAAAAGAAGCATTTTAATTTTCTACCAAATGAGCTAGCTTCATCTTGAATTTATAACAATATATTTTCGGTGAATCTATTTACCCGATATCAAAATTTCTTGAGCCAAAAATGGTTTTGTCATAATTTACCAATTCAAGCTGCTATCATTATTCTTCAATAATTTTATTTTCATTTAATCATTTTACTAAAGAAATATCTTTGACTTTATTTACACACAACTTAAAGTGACTAGAATTTCCGAAATTGATTTGTTTGCCTCTCACTGAAAACTACCCACATTAGACAATCAACGCTATTAATATTTTCTCAAATTTTCTGTATCTTCTAATTTATATTAGATAGCGCTTTCCTATTACGCAGCAACAAATGTGGTGTTAAATTATTTGTAATACAAAAAATATTTTGTTTAATTAATTTACTAGAAATAAATTTTGTTTTCAATTTTTATTGTAATTAATGCATTATATTAACGCACGAATAAATAATCTAAGAAAATTTGTCCTCTAATGTGTTAAGCTTTTTTTAAATTTTGATTTGAACATGTCCTGCATTTCAATAAAAATTAAATGGTCACCTTAATTTAATTCACTATTTTACAATTTAATTCATTCAATGTAATAATGTATAAATAAGGAATTCAATCAACATATTCACACAATCTTTAATAAACATTGTTATTTATTAAATTATTAATAATATTAATTACATTTAAATCAAGGTTATTATTTTTCTCTATATCGGTGGTCCCCAACCCTCGGGCCAAGGACCGATTCCGGTTAGTGGAATAAATGGTGCCGGGCTGCAGAGGAACATTAAATTATTTTCATTATATTTACTGTCACGTATTTATTTTGAGATTGTGCTAATTTATACCATTATAATCTTGTAACTATTTTAAATTAGTTTATTTGTTTATCAAACATTTCAAGACTATGAATAAAAATTGCAGCCATAAAATAGAAACGAAATGTGCTTTCCAGAAAGAAACAAAGAGTTTGATATTAAACTATAAATAGACGTAACATAATTTATATATCAACATTATCAAATATTACAAATTTCAAATAACTGAAACGCATCAATAATAAAACAAAAAACATTACTGTAAACGTAAACATTTGTAATTTGAGGTGGTTTTTATATATTAGCTGTAATTTTAGGCGAGACTAAGCATGAACATTCATTCTTCCAGTTAGTGTACTATCACATGTCTTTGTCTTTAAAAGAATTTGAGCACTACTTCCCACGAACTGGCTAGGAATGTTTTATATAACTTAAAAAAGTCACACGATAAATTTTTTTTAAAAATTACACAAGTACACAGCAAAGTAACTTTGACAGCCCTTCAATAAGTCACAATGTGTCTATCGGACTCTTGCGCTAAACATGTATAGAAATCCCTGATTCTAGGCTGATTTGTTTTCATTTGACAATTATTCGAAGATTGATATTTCATCGTATAATTTATATTTTCTTTAAATGCTATGATTGGATAATAATTTATATTTATTTCTAAAAGATTTTTAAAAAGATATACTTGTATAATTATATGAAAAAGAACATAAGCATATTGCAATGATAGCAGAACTGATGTTACTGACAGCAAATAAGTATACGTTGGAGCTAAAGATAATTTCATCTTTTGATCATGCTCGAGAACGTGTCCACGATTTTTCAATGTTCAATCTATTAGTTATGTCTAATTCAGTCATTTATATGGCTATCTTTTAGAGGTTTACAATAGGATTACAATTTACTTTTGATAAATTTTAGGTCACTAAATGTTGTCTCACCATCCATTTTGCTTTCGATTTCTGTGTCTTAACCAATGAATCATTTTAACCGGAATCTTCTCACAAGGATGCCTGTCAGACGATATGATCTTTAGATTATTACAGTTTCTTTTACCACATTTCAATTCCAAATCAACTTCTTCTATTTTTTGCTTTATTAATTTTTCTATTACATAATATTAAATTAAATTAATTGCGTTACCTGCATCACACATGCATCATATTTTAATGCCTTTTATTCTTTTTTCATCCCCTGATCTCCTGCCTATATAGTTAATTTAATTCTTCTTTCTCTCTATTTCACAAATTGCGTATTGAATTTTAAAACTAGTATTTTCACGTGGTTTAGTTACTGAAGCGTGAGCATTTCCATACTATCAAGTTACCTATATTATCAATATTATATAGAATATTATTACAATTATTCATATTTTTAAAATTATGTTACAATCATTCATGTAAACACAATTATTATACTTGTACAAATATCGCTCAAAAAAGTAATTACATCCAATGAACTGCTTCAATCACTTCTCCAAATTATGGCGAGTATTTGTTTGGGTCCTTGGCTTCCATCGACTGATTGCAGATTTTACCATTACAGTCCAAACCGATATCCTTGATTGGCTAGCCCTCTGATAAAAAGAAAAAAAAAGTTTTATCGCTACTTTCCGATTTTGACACTTCAATTTTTACACGACAAGACCAATCTTTTATTTATTCACCTCTCCCTTGGGATAGCTGGAATAATTTCAGAACTGGTGATAGTGCTGACTTCTTTATTTTATAATTTTCGTAAGATTTCTCTAAAATAAAATAAAATTCTTCTTTGTAGTCACTCTCTGATGACAATTCAAATTTAATTTTTTCCTCTATATAATTCAATAAAAACTGTTCTTGAAACGGTTTTTGAATATTTAAAACTTCCACGTAATTCTTCATATATTTGACAAATTTGTCAAAATCTTGACCATTGAAAATATCCTGATCCTTGTAGATCAATTTTGCAAGTTCCAAACCAGTTCGTGACTCCATGTGAAATATGAAGTCTAAAATATTAATATATATTTATTAATAAAATATGCAGCTTCTGATCAATATTAAAACAGCTATCTATTATCAAATAATATCACACTTCTAAATGGTTTTTTTGGATGTTTTATTTTTCTGTCCATCTCGTAACATTGACATTGAAAATGATTACGTTTAGACAATTGACACATATATCACCTGTTTCTCTAAATATTCAACATCTTTTCGGTTGATCAAGTATTCGTTGAAATGATCTATTTTAGAAATCATTGGTGGCTGATTTTTGTAAATATTTCTGCTCCTTATTATATCTGTAACCTGATCTTCCACTTTCGTTTATAGTAGCTACAAGCTTCAAAATAACTTTATATTAAAATTTCGACTTAGTTGATTGAAAGCATTATTTTATTGGCTATTCACAAGTATAATATAGTTATAAATGAGAATTCAAAATGTATTCAATATACTGGAACCATACACATAGTATTTAATATTATAAATTAAATAAACATATTAAATATAACTTCGTTATATTCATCTCACAGTAACATTCTGTCTGTATGAGCAAAAACTGTCTTCTCTTGAAGTTTAAAGTTATTTCTATTTTTGCTACTTTCCGGTTACATCGACATCATCAAAAAATGAACAATTTCAATTATAAAAATCTTTAAATTGAAAGTGGCATTGTCTAAAATTAATAATAACTAGTAATAATAATAATTAATAATAATATTAAATCGAGATAATTATTATTATTAATTATTATTATTAATTACTATTATTAATTATAATTATTAATTATTATTATTATTATTATTATTATTATTATTATTATTATTATTATTATTATTATTATTATTATTATTATAAGTATAAAACGATGATTTCTTGGTAGCAGCATAAATTAATATATCAGATAAGTGAATAACAAAATAAACACTTGCTGCGAAGTAATAATTATATTTTTGAAAAAATTTTCGATTATTAAATAATTCTCTTGGGTTTATTAAGTTTTTGTAGTTCCAAAACAAACTGAAGTTTTTTTTATAAAGAAAAACATAAACAAAAATGTGAAAATTCCCCAAATCATTTATTGATTTATTCAATTTTTGTGAGCCTTTTGGTTTTGGTCGCACTTAAATTAAATTTGATTATAAATGTGTCAATGTTATACTTAACAGAAATTTACTCGGTGAAAATTGAACACACTTCAGCACCTGTTCAAGTTTCATTTAAATTGGATATAGTCAAAGGTAGAGATCTCCAAAACCAGCTGCTAAATCAATACTAGTCGTTCATTGAGTTTATTATGGTACTTCAGCCAAGGTTTCAAATGGTGGTTCCTAATTGGTGTCAGCCAGAAAACATTGAGAAAAAATATTCGCAATGAGTGTTTACGCACTGCAAAACCATTTCGTCTATTAAAACCAAAAAAATAATGAATTATTATGATTTTGATTAGATTTGATGAGGAGGGTATTTTCGGGGAATTCATTGCAAACTCTCATTTTCTTTTTATCATAGTTAAGAATATATCCTCCGTAAATGAGAGGAGCTGTATTGTAAACATAATCTTAGATTTTTGACTTAATACCTCATGTAATGTTTTATCTTTTGCATCTTAATTATTCTTCATTTCCATTATGTTAGTTGCATTAAATTGCTATCGGGTAAGTCTAAATTCATAATTAAATGTCCAAATCAAATATATTGTAATATAATTGCAGTATTAAAACAAATTACAGTATTAAAATTCAAATATTTTCCAATTCATGCTTACAAAATTCCGCAAAAAATTGTTCTTTTGAAATTTAAAATTGTTTGATTTTTAATAAATTCTCCTGGAGCTTTGCGTTGCATTTTTCAAATCTGTCCTTTTTTCAATTATTTCCAATTTTTTTTAATTCATGAATATTTAAATCCTCAGAAAATCCAAGTAAATTCATATGAATTTTTTATTGTATACGAATAATCTTCAAATTTATATCTAAATATTAATTAAATTTTCCCATATTTATTGCATTAAATCCTTGTTGAGTAAAACACAAAGATAAAAGACAATGTAACAAAATTTTTCTATTCTCCAGAAAATATGAAATTTAAAATAACTTCTTTAGCGTTCCACGAGACGCTGCCAGATGTGCCGCAGAGCAAGGGTTCCTTAAGAAGAGAGAAATAATATACTCTTATATAATAATGTACTCAGTACACGACAGATACACATTTTTGTGCTTGGAGATATATAATTTATACATATCAATTTATTAATGTTAATTTGTATAAAAGAAATCACAAGAAGGCTTTATTAATGTAGACCTTATTATGAGATTAAAAGAAGAAATATCTATGACGTAATCCTCTCGTACCCTTACCATCTTACCCATCTTCTCTGTCTAAAACAACTTTTTGTGTTTATGCAAAATATTGGTTAGCAAGGTATATTTATATATTTATGTATATGCACTTTTTTATATATTATTATGTGTGGTGTGCCGCAAGATTCCGGGAAAACTTTTGTGAGATGTGGGAGAGAAAAGGTTGCTATTTTTATTCTTTTATGTTTTCCTTCACTGATGATTTTCTTCAATTCTTGGTCTTTTACTTTCTAAATGAATGAATTTGATACCTAGATACGCAATTGCAAAACTGTTTTCAAAGACATTTTTAAAGAGCTATCATTATTTCATACATAACTAAATTGAAATGATCACATTAAAGTCACAAATGAAAACAATCACAGAAGCCAAACAACTTACTGAGAGAAAAAAAGAGTTGCAGCAAAAGATATTAATAAAAAAATATTTTCTCATGAGTAAATTTTATACATAAAAATGTATAAATAATAAAAAAAACAGCAATAAAAGAAATTCTTCACATTACGGAAAATTATGCTGGCAAGATCCTATTTAGGATCTGATAAAATTCCCAAACTTACAGACATTAAAAAATATCTTTTCAAGAAATTTATGAAATATTTCCTCAAACCGACGGGTAGAAATTTTTATTTTAAACAAAGTACATATAAAAAATCTTTCTTCATAAAAACAATTTCAATTCCAAATTGTCGCTAACAGGAGATTAATTAAAAGCGAAAATTATTTATTAATCGCTGAAATTTATAATATCTGCAATTGTGAAATTGCATCAGTTAATTAATACTAATTGTTACATTTAGATGAGAATAATACCAGTAGTGGACAGCACTGTGTACACTTTTATGGAACGGTCTTTTGCTAGAATATCACAGACAACCTCAGCTAACTCCTTACTGATGAACCCATTTATGAAATTCCAGCATCTTCTGTGTAACTGTTGTTTGGAATTAATTTTGACACAATGTATCCAAGTCATCTGGGTTCTGGTTATCATCTGAACCCAGTACTGTAGAAGTAGTCACGGATCAATTGTCACCAGCCGACTGAAATATGAGTATATCAGCGCCTAATTGTGTTATCTAATTCTCAAGGGAACCGCAACATACAGAACTGTTCACAGATCCAGTTTCTTGCTTCTTGCAGTTGACTGACTCCTCACCAATTGCCCCAACAATTGTAAAATCTGGTGCTTTTCATTATTCATGACTTGATTCATGTTGTATCGATGTGCTCCACCGAACAAGATTAAGTAAACATATCCATTAAACATTTTATATGGATGATAATAATTTATTGTAATATTACAAACTAATAACTACCAAGTTGAAAATTTTGAAAATCCTTTTGAATAAAATGAAAGTATTTTATCAGTTCTTTAGTTTATTAATTATTATTATTATTATTATTATTATTATTATTATTATTATTATTATTATTATTATTATTATTATTATTATTATTATTATTATTATTATTATTATTATTATTATTATTATTATTATTATTTATTAATATTATTATTATTTTATTTTTATTACTATTATTATTTTTCTGATAATAATTAAGATTTTAATTTAAATGCTAAGTGAGCATTGAATATTTTTAACACAAATGGTCGTTTCTCAATTTAAAGAACTTTATCATTCACAAACCAAGATTTATTTATTAGTTTCATTGTATATTCATAGTCTATGTAAGTCCCAAAAGGCTGACATTGAGAGAAAAATGTGTGTTTACTTTGAACAACCACCTTTTCCTGTTTTACATTTATTTTAAAAATGAAAGAAATTTTTGCGAATTCCTGATAAAAATATTCCGTTTAGAAACCCACCATTTTGATACTTAAAATTTGCAACAAGTTTATTAAATAACAAAAACATTCTATTAACAGCATACAACCATGAGGCATCCATAACTATTAATTAAAAAAGTAAAATTCATGGGTGGAGGCCCACTTTTCTATAATTTGTCTTGCACATCCATAAGTTTTTATCGAAGGCCATCAATACTAAATCATTTGCTCGTTCATTTGTCATGCTGGATCGTGCAAATTTCATAATACGATTTAAAGTTATAAAAAGTCATCTCTACAGTAGCAGTTGAAATGGAAATCATCTTGGCCACTTGATCTAGCTTGTTCCGATTGGGAAGAAATGATATGTCGATTGGTTTTCCAGTTTTCATACTCCACTTAGCCTGTTTCATTTCAAATTCCAAAAAGGTTTCATTTATTGTCAAAGCACAGCTAAAGAGTTTAAGTTCATAAAGAATAGTAATTACTTTGTGGAAAGAAACAGCTGTAACAATAAACTCTGCTGAAAAGTTGCCTATAAAATCCTGCAGGTTCATCTCTGTTAGAACTATTGTAGAATTGCATCCAAACGATCAAGTATCACATATAACCTCTCAAAGTGACAATACCAGCGAATGTTATGGCGGTGGGGTTTTTCCTTTACCTGATAAAGGAGTGACCTTTGCGCTTTCTCATGTCATTGCTAGATTTGCTCATAAAAATCTGCAATTTAATGATTTTTCTCATTTTGTGTTCACTATATGAACTGTTTCAAACAATCGTCTTACAATCAGTGCAGTGAACATATACTGCTGTTGGATATTCGCGTATGAGGCGAGTAAAAACACCATTTCAATCCCCTGACATCACACTAGCCCCATCTGCACTAATTGACTAAGTGTCGAACTATTTATCTTACGAGGGATTACTTGTAAGCATGGGAAAATATTAGCTGCATCAAAATCTTTTAACTCAATAAATGTGTAACACCTTTCGTTGATTTCATTGTCATAAACATATCTGAAGCATATACTTGATTGTTCATCATCAGAATTGTCCAAGCTTTCTTCGATTAACAAAGAAAACATTCCTGCTCTTTCGATTTTATTGAGAATTTGTTTTCTAGTCACCATGATCGTTGATCATATTATCTCTTCATAGATTGTTTTGATAGATTAGTAAACACTGTTCCTGTATTTCTTTCTAATACATTGTTGATGAATCTGAAAGTCCTTATTGGTGTGCATTTCAATAAATTTCAACTGTATATCAATAAATTTTTCAAAATCCCCCTTATTAAAAGATTCTTGTGATTCATCTCTTCCACGGAATGATAGGTCTTGTAACGTAAAAATGGACAAATTCAAGTAAATAATGCATATGATTTATGTTCTCTTCTTCCAGACGCTGAAGTAATGTATCATTTTGTTCGACCACTTTGATATCAGCTTGTTGAGTTTTTAAAAATGTATTTTCACATCGCTTGACTTGTCACGTGTTGTTTGTACAAGTTGTGTTTATTGAAACTGATGAGTGATGGATCAAGTGTTTTAGGCTAGTTGTTGTTGCCCTTTGTGATGAATGTGTCTTCTGTCAGACCACGAAGCAAAACTTTTTGAACCTTGTTTAATACTAGATCAAATTCAACCCATTCAAATCTGGAATACCATGTTGATAAAAAGGATCTTGTCTTTTTAGAGCATGCATTTTGTAAAACAGGATATTTCAATGAAGATTGGCTGTAAAGGACCATGTTCTTTCTTCCAAAGTATAAAATTCAAATCCTCATGTAGCGGACTTATGAAAATTCTATAAGAATTTTGAGTGTTATTTCTTTCTTCAGGTCTAACAATATCATCATCATTTTTCTGAGATCGAGAATGATGGAAAAGACCAGATATGTTGGTGTTTCGGATAGAGAGGGGTTTAATGATCACCAGTTGTGGCTGCAACTTGGATAAGTCTGACTTGGGTTTTGGTTTAGGTTCGAATTGCAAGGTGCATTTTTAAAAATTTTTCAAGGAGGTTTGCTAGATTCCACAACATAAACTAATCATAATATATAAAGTATATTTATATGCTCTTTTACAAATGCGGGGATGACACGCAAACATTAGTTGGAAAAAGTCTGAATAATAACTCATACACCTTCGATGCATTAATAATTTTAAAATTATTTTATGTAGCAAAATCTGGGGGGTTTTCAACCCCCGCCAGATCCGTCTCTGCTATTAACCGCAGATTTGAAAATAATTTTATAGAATTATATTTCAAATCATTGCTGGATTCCAAAGTGTCTTAATTTCATGTCCATCGATTCTTATGAATCCTAAATTAAATCAAGCTGCAATAAATATTGAAATTCAAATAATAAATAGTTGATAATTCATTTATCCCGAATTCACTTTGCGTTTATCGTCTTTTCTTCAACACCTAGAAAAATAATGATTTTTCTCGATTTTAAATTGTTTATTTCTATCAATTGTATTAGAAATGCTACAAGATATCTGCACCCCTTCAAAACTTTGAAATATATTTTTAATTACAAAAATTTTGCCAATAAACATTTACCGCTCTAATTCAGTAGGAAAATCACTTTCTGGAAAAACCACTGCTTAATTTTAGAATTCCAGTTTTATTCCAATTTTCCTCATTCATTACTGCCAGCAAGGCTCCAGAATCACGTAACATCTCAATCTTCACATTGTTTATCATTATTTTGCTCAATTTCCTTTAATCTGATGTCTGATATCTCATTCGTTCGGCCGTCATTTCGATTTCCTTTCCTTACAACCTCAATGAGGAAATATATGGAGTTCCCAGTGTTTTTTTCCAGTTTTTACATTGCGAATTGCATAACCATTGACTGATTCTCTAGTTTCTCCATAAATAGAGAAATTAATGTAAATTTCTATATCATACGCACAATCTATCATTTTCTTCTTCTCATGGTAATGTTGTTCTTTTCATTTTAATAAATAATAATCACAAATATTATGTCTTCTCATTTACTTTTAAGGAACATTCGTATCTTCAGTGATCATATTCTCCACTGTAAAACATTGATAAGGCTTTAATTCGATTAAATCATCAAAGAGAGAGGATACAATCTATCTAAACTTTAGATAGATGGTATCATCTTTCTTTGGTGATTTAACCGATTTCACTTTTTCGTAAATTATGACTAGATGATTATTTTCTTCTGGATTTCTCATTGGTTTTGTTGTTGATATATCTATTAATCTTCTGTCTTTGACTCCATTTCAATACAGTCTCATTCCTGAATTAATTAAGTCATCCACTTGTTTTAATAATCTGATTTTGAAAATCACATATCTTTCATTCTTATTGTGAATGTTTCGATGAACTATTCTTTAGCTGCCTTAATTATGACTTATTCTGTTTTGAATTTTTTTTCTCATATTGTAATGGCTTTATCATGGAAAAAAATATAATGTTTCTGTCCTCTGTAAATGATTTCAAGACTTTCCATAATCAATTTCATGTATTCTTTCTATCGTCTAATTGGTACATCTAATCATCTACTCATATTTTCTAATATCTATTTCCAAGGGTCACTAAAACCTTTTTGATAGTGTATCTTCTTCTGATTATTTCCTATATCCTCGGGTCAGTACTTTGTGGTTTTCATTGCAGTCGCCAGTTAGAATACTTTAATCCATATTATGATTAATAATATAAATAAGGCAATTGGAGGACTATTTAGAAAGTAAAGCTTGCGTAATCACTGGGCAATTAACAATAAAGTTGATTGCCCATTCGAAAATTGACCTTGAATACAATATTTTAACTGGCACAATCATTACTATTGACAATTTGTTAGCAATGTTTAAATGATGATTGTAAGGAGTTATCAAACTCCTATTTAAAAATAATATAGTTGAAACAACTATTAGTGTTAAATGTGAATATTAAAATTTATGTTAAATTAAATTAATTACATCTGTGACCGATATCTATATCAATATTAAGAATTACCACGCCTCATTTGTTTAAATTTTCAGATTTATATTTTTGTAATTAAATAATAAATTTTAGAAGAAAATTTAAATTTAATTGCGTCTAACAATGATGTTTAAAAACCGCATTTTCATTCTAATCTTCAACATTTTTTGATTGTAATTGACAGTCCTGATTCCTGTACTCAAAATTTTAAATGTCAGATAAATTCACAGGGAAATCTTTCTCATCATTTACTAAAATAATAATAGTTCGTGTCTCTGAATCCACATGCTCGATAATATAAGGCACAATACTCCAAACATATTTCAATTTATCACAAATTACACACCAAAACTATTACTGCAATCAACAATATGCGTTATGATTACTTGATGAGCCCGACTGAAAGAGTTTGGCTTCGTGAACTTTTTCACAATAATAACCTTTAATAATATGATCTTACTTTGACTTTAATTACTGACGTATTCCTTTTAATTTTCCTGATTCCCTGCTTTGATAAATTCCTGTTCTTAAGTTTTTTTCATCCCTACCTGATGCACAATGCCGATTGTTTCTAATTTTGAGTTGCCTTATCCATTTGATTGATAATTCTCAAACCAGATGGTCTCTGACTGACAATCCTCACTCTGATACTTTCTTTCATGATCTCGTTGTATAACAATATGACTAATTAACTTACCACGCGCTTTCCTTATTTTTTCCAAATTTCTCCATCAATCATGCTGCTCTAATAATGGTCTTTTGAATTCATTCTTGTTTAATTTCCTTTTTGTTTCCCCAACACAGGCTTTCCGTAATTTATTAATTAACTATTTTCTGTTTTTATACAATCCCTTGCTTGATGCATGTATGTTTGCGGCAGCATTCATATTTTTCCTGTAACAGTCAGTTGAAGTTTGAATTGCTTATAAATGCAGAAGAAAATTCATGCATTAGAATGATATTTGTTATAAACTTTTCCTGATTCATTTTTTTAAAAATAAAACATCTTGCTAATTATTTATACCACTCACAGTTTATGTGCTCGATTCTAATAATACAATATCAGTATAAATAATTGGACAAACAATGCATATTGTCAAAATGCAATTATAAATTGTTTTAATTTTCATGGCCGCTTTGTATTGGATTCATGTAACTTCACGGACAAAATAAAACCGTATATTTATGAGCAAATACCGCTGTTATTTGAAGACTCCTACAAAACGAATATCAGAAATATTGGAAAATTTGGAATCCAGTAACGATCTCACATTTCCAGTCTCCCAAAATACGATACTGAATTATAAAGTGATATACAGTCAATTCTTTTTTTATGCGATTTATTTTTATGCTTTTTTGAAGTTATGCGGTTTTTCCCCTTTGGTCTTTATCAAAAAGCATACAATTTCGTTTGAAGCAAAAATGTTTGACAAAAAGAAACAAAATTACCGTTAATCGAAGATCGACAAATTTGATGATAAAGAAGGGAAAACATATTCAATTCAAAATAATTAATTAATTAACTTAATTACCATGAATTTAAGCGATAATAAAATAACTTTTTTAAAATTAGAATGAAGAATTTGTGAGAAGATCTTTTCCGTTATCAGAGGTAAAGTCTGATTTTGAAGGATTTTTATCTGAAGTTAAATTAAAATTTTGTCTAAATATTTTTCATTAACACTAGATTTACCACTCCAGTCAAAATGACTGGTTTTACAATTTTATTTTCGAATTCCTACTTCTGCTAAATTTTTTTCAAAAAAATGATTGTCATGACATTTGTAGTGATAGTTAAATGAATAATATTAAGCGGTTAGTTTGATATTTCTATTCAGAATTGAAAAGTTTTTGATAATCATCGGTACTTAAACCAAACCAGTCAAAATGACTGTGCATTTTCTATGTAATGCAATGAGTTTTGCAAAGTTATAATAAATTATAAATACTGCTCAATTGTAGAACGATAAAACAAAATGTCATTAGGGAGATAATTACAAAATAAAAGAAGGTGGCGTTGCTGGAAGATTATCAGCAAATACAAAAAGAAATATTATAAAGGAGGAAATAAGTAGTGGATTTTGATTAGTAATTGACCATTGAAATTTAGAAAATGCAAGAACTTGCACGGAGTTAGAATATTCTCGAGTTTCGAACAATAATTGGATTTTTTCGCCAGTAAAGTTGAAGGCATTCATTGTGCTATTATATGCAGGTGGAGCGTACAAGGAAAAACCTTTGAGACTTGAATATTTATGGAATAAAAATTGGGGACCAAAATTGTTTTCCAAAACTGCGAGTAGAAATGATTTTACAGAGATTTATTCTTTTTGACAAAAAAAGTGAGAGAAGTCAACGTTTACAAACAGACAAATTTGCTTTAGTTTCAACAGTTGGAATAAATTTCTTGAAAACAGCCAAAATTGCTTCAAACTAGGTGCATATATTACGGTGGATAAGAAACTGTTTTCAACGAAGGGTAGATGCAAGTTCACACAATATATTCCAAACAAACCCGACAAATTTGGAATAAAATTTTGGCTAGCATCTGACGTTGAAACTAAATATGTTAAAAATGGATTTCCTTATTTAGGAAAAAATGATGTACGAAATTCATGAACACATCTATGTGAATTTGTTGTTATCAAACGTTTTGAACCATATACTATGAATGGTAAAACCATTACAATGGACAATTTCTTTACAAGTATTCCTTTTGCGTTGAAATTACTATAAAAAAATACTACATTGGTTGGAACAATACGTGGAAATAAAGTGAACTTCCAAAAATTTGCAAAACAAAGAAAGATTGCATGGCTCATTTTTCGACATTGCTTTATAAATCAAATGAATTTACACTTACTATTTACAAAGGTAAACCGAAGAAGAAAGTAAATTTATTAAGTACAAAGCACAAATACGTCAAAATGGATAAAACTAAGAAGAAATTAACCGAAACTGTGTCTTTTATCACAATACCAAATTTGGCGTCGATGTTACTGACCAAATGGCACCAAAAGAGTGTAAAATCAGGTTCCAGAAGATGGCCACTTCAAGGGTTTTTCAATATTCTAGATTTAGCTGGAATAAATGTCTGGATATTGTCTACAAGCACGACAGGTGTAAACATATTAAGAAATGAGTTTTTGTTTCGTCTATCTGAAGAACTTGCCTCTGAATACGAGATTTCAAGAAAACTACCGCAATAAGCTGATATACCAACAGATGATATAGCAAGTTCAAGTAACACTCTTCATACACCTAAAAAGTGTCGAATATGATATTGTTATAATAATAAGGCCAAGATTATTTGTAATACATGCAAAAAGAAATTCTACTATTGCTTTATAGGTGTCTGATTCAGAATTGAAATAAACTTTCGAATCGAAATTTATATTATATTTTTACTGTACTCTTTATTATATTGTATAGTATAAAAAATATTATATATGTTATGTAGTGGATATGGGAATCGCATTACTTGAATCTTTTTATGTTTCAATTAACTAAGGAATGAATTTATAATTAATATAATATATTACAATTCACATAAATGAAGTAATTTTTATTGATACAAATATATAAAGAATAAACACCGCTGTTAGGAGTTCGCCTTTTGAATTTTGGCAACTAAGCCTAGAATCAGTAAATAAATTCATAAATTTTATTTCAATCTCTCTTAATTATTCTTATTTAAACAAAAATAAATAATTCATTTTCCATTTTTAAATTTAATATTTTAAATTCAATTTAAAATATTTTTATAAAATGAAACTTTAAAAATTTCATCAGGAATCAATTTTCCTTATAACCGCCAACCAATTTTTCTAAGACCAGTCATTTTTATCCTGTCAAATTTTCGGTATAACTAGTGCTAACTAATCATATTATAAACAATAAAAAAACATTTTTAAATAAAAATGTAAAAATAATTGAGTATAGTCCGCATGTTTGTCTTTTAATGTATTTTTCATGAATAACCCGTGAGTTTGACACACGAAAATACGGTATTTTACACGTGTCCTGTGATTCTGATTGCATACCACTAAAATGTATATGTGTTTACATTGCGAATTGTAAATATATTTTTTCCGTTTATAAATGATTAAATTTGAAAATGGTAGCAAATAGTATTTATTAAAACAGAACAAAATCAAATAAACGCCTAAAACCTATGCACTAGAAGTTTTAAAAAATATGAGCTAGTTAACAACTCTTTTTTTTTTGACATTTTTAGAAATTGATGAAATTTTCGGATAACCGAGGGTTACAGTATTCTCAGAAGTAGAAGTCATTTTTCTTTCGAACATTTTCAGAACTATTTATTAAAATTACTCTGTAGTAATTTTTTCATAAAAAATATGCTATTGAAACGCATTTTTGTCTCGGACTTTTTATTAAGTTTCGAAATGTAGGAAAATGGAAAATACAAAAAAAAAGTGATCTAAATAATATTTATTATCTCAAGTACCATATATTTCCTATTTTTAAGCCGGGGTTTTGTATTTATTCTTTAAATCTAAAAAATAAGGTTAGGACTATTATTTGTGATTTTTCTAAAATAAACTGAGAGAACAATTATAAAAAGTAGTAATTTGTAGGAATAAGGCAACATATGTTTAATTAATATAATATAAAAATACGATAGATGTGGTTTTAGTAATCTGATAACTACAGCCGCTCTTGTGTTTACGCGGTCTCGAACAAATAGACAAATTCATAACCCTTAAACATGTAATGTTTGTAAGAAGATTAAATTAACAATATGTGTGAAGAATTTATTAATGACAGACAGACAATATATATACTATGTATATAGCACATGTCTCGTTGTTATAAATAATAAACAATGATGCAATCCGAGGACCCAGACAATCAAAGTAATCAATCAAACATACAGGCAATTATAAACATTAATTATAAGAGTTTACATATAGGGGACAGGAAAATCAATTATCCCAATACAATTACATCACACCCATCAGTTTAAATGGCTTTACCATTCTACATTTCTTTTGATAAATTTTCCATTTAAAAATCTTTCAACAAATAATTATTATTGTGATCTTTTTCTATTATTTCAAATGGACCACAATATCTATTTTCTTGTTTATTTTTAACATCTTACTTGACGAGTACTAATTCTCCGACACT
This sequence comes from Schmidtea mediterranea, assembly GCA_022537955.1. Classification (NCBI taxonomy): domain Eukaryota; kingdom Metazoa; phylum Platyhelminthes; order Tricladida; family Dugesiidae; genus Schmidtea; species Schmidtea mediterranea. The sequence goes on from CM039680.1 coordinate 234,867,129, forward strand.
AAAAGATCTTTGAGTTCTATTTTCTTGATTATATGTATTTATATGTTTAACTGATCTGATATTATTTAACATTTCATTTTTTCTTGATTCTTTATTGTTAGCTTCTATACCATGCATAAAACGCTCTTTGCACATTTTTTTCCATAAACTACTTCAGCTGGACTAACTTTTATACTTGATTGCATTGTGTAATTAATTGCAAACTCTATGTAAGGTAATGTTTCTTCCCATGTCTTAAATTGTTTTTCTTCCTAACAACAAGAAATCCGGTCTCTCAGTGATCGAAATTGTCTTTCAATTCGGTCATTGAATTAATGATGATAAGGACTTGAATAAACTTTCTTCATTTAATATTTTAGTCCCATGTTCCTAAAACTATTCCAATCGAAACACTTTCTTTTATCAACGTGAATTTCTTTCGGTGGACCAAATTTTAAAATCCATGAACTTAAAATATTATCAAATAGCGTTTTTTTCATCCTGCATTCTTGCTGCTTTTAGCACTATGTATTTACTAAAATGGTAAATTATAGCCAGAACATATTTTCTTCCAGATGGTGTGGTTTTTAATGGACCACAAAAATCAATGAAAATATCTTCAAATGGTTCACTAGCATTCAACTTTTCAATAAATTCTTTTGTTTTACCAGTAAATGTTTTACGTTTCTTGCAAATCTCACAGGTTGTTACAATATTTTTAATACCTTCATCCATTTGGTTAAAATAATAATAATTCTTTAAATAGTTTGAATTTTTGCATATTCCAGCATGACACAGTTCTTTATGAATTTCTAATATAAATTTATTTTTCACGTTTGATGTAATATAAATTTTATGTTTATTAGTCATAATCTACATAAAAATATTCCGTGTTCCCTTTATCAATATCTTCTTTAATTCATTCATTTCTTTTGAATTATTTCGCCACTTGAAAGTTTGATCTTCTGATGACATTGCTAATATTTTAGTTTTGAATTTCTCTGCTTTGGCATCTATGTGAATTCATTTGACACTGTGTAAAATTTCCAATATTAAGTCGTGATAGTGCATTTGCATTATTATGTTTCTCACCTTTGTGATATTCTAATATCATATTAAAACTACTTAAAAAATTTATCCAATTTTGAATTTGAGGTGTAATTGGCTTTTTTGTTGTTAACATAAATGTGATTGCTTTATAACCAGTCCTCAAAATAAACTTCTTTTCATACAGATAATGTCTAAAAGGTTAAGAAAAATAGAAAACGGTAATAATTCTTTTCTCGTTATACAATATCCAATTTCAGGTTTATTCCTACTTTTTGACCCATATACTATTATCTTTTCTTCATTATTGTAGCCTTTTTGGGATAAAACAGCATCTATACAGTCGAAACTAGCATCTGCATCCAAAACAAACGTTTGATTTAAGTCCGCATGGCATAGTAATGGTGCAATGGTCAAACTAAGTTTTAATTTACCAAAAGCTTCTTCACATTGTGTGTCCCAACAATACTTTTGTTTTTTTCACCTATCAAAGATTCCAACGGTCTAGCTATCTTTGAATAATTTTGAATAATTTTGAATGTTTTACACAGTTAGGCTGTTTCACGTTTTTAATTGTTTCAATTTTTTAATTATCCGTCTTAATATCTTTATCCTTAATTATGTGATCCAAAAACTTCAATTCAGATACTACAAACTTGCATTTTTCTGGATTAATTTTAAGTGCAGATTTTCTAATTCGAAGAAAAAGTTTATTAATTCTATTTTTGTGTTCCTCAATTGATTTTGAAAATATTAAGATATTGTATATATAAACTAGTGCTTCATTCCACATCATATCACAAATAATTAACGTCATTAGTTTTTGAAAGTCGAAAATGCCGCAGCTATTCCAAAAAGTATATTATTAAAGCAAAATTGACCCTGTCTCGTAGAAAATGCGGTTTTCAATTTACTTTCCTCGCCCAATTCAACTTGGTAATAAGCACTTCCTAAATCTATTGATGAAAAATATTTTGCTCCATTCACAGAATCTAACATTTCGTCAACATTTGGAATAAAAAAAGCTGGTCTAACCGTATTTGAATTTAAAACTCCAAAATCTAAACACATTTGTATGTCAGAAGTTCTCTTTTTAGGCACACACACAATTGTGAAACTAGAAGGTGATTCACATTTCTCTATTATTTTATTATTCTCTAAATTTTTAACAATTTCTTCTAACTTTATTTCATAGTGCATTGGCCGTCGCCGGGGTTTAATTGGTATCGGGTCACGATTCGTTAAAATTCGGTGTTTTAAAATATCTGTTTAGCCTATATCCCTTTTATTACATAAAAATATTTGTAAACTGAATGAAAATTTCATATACTGGATTACAATTTTCAATTTTTATTAACTCATCTACAGTTTTATTATCTTTTTTATTATTGCAGCCAAATTTTGCTTGCAAACTGAGGATATTATCATTACTAATCTCAACTAACTTAATATTTAATTTATTTAATAAATCTATTCCTATAATCAATTCTCGGCATATTTCTTTGGATGCAAAAAATTCTCCGATTATTTTTTTACAGTTAAATTCTATTTGTAAAGAAACTCTTCCTAGAATTCTTAACATACTACCGTTGGCGCATGATATATTTTTATTTCCTTCACTAATGTACTTTACATTAAATTTTTCAACAATCAATTTAGAAATAACCCTTATTTTTGCACTTGTGTCAAACAGTGAATAAAAATTTAAATTGTTTAATATAATATAATTATAAGGTCTACCATCAACATTACAATATCCTATATCACATAAATTTTTCAATACATTAACTTGAGTTTTAAAATTATCATTAAATTTACTTATAGGCCAATCATTCTTATCATCATTACTCAAAAATACATTTTCAAAATCATTCTGTTTAACAAAATTATTGTATACAAATAATATATTATCAAATTCTTGATTGTGGAAAAAATCAATATTTGTGCTCAAATTCAATATTTAAGGTCCTCAAAATTTTATCGTTTCTTACATGTGATTTATCACTCTTAACATATCCCTATGCTTGGAGCTTTGGCATTTCCCGAAATCACAGAGTGATCGTCATAGTCATTCTGTTCATTTTGTCAATTTGAATTATTCCGATATCGAATATTATTTCCATTGAATTGATTGAAATTTCCTCTGTATTGATTAGGGTTTCTTTCAAATCTCCTTTCATAATAATTCTGCTTCTAAAAACACCTAAAACTTAAATGACCTAGCTTACCACACACGAACATAGAATATTTGGGCATTCACGACACATGTGACTAATTTCACGACATGCATAGCACTGAATATTTGAACGTGGTTCTGAGCTTCTATTTTGAAAACTGGTTAGAATTGGTTGTGTGCTGTTGAAATCTTGAGCGAAATTTCTTCTTCCTTGAAATTGATCTCATGGTTTTTGAAATTCGTTTTTTCTATCAATCTGATTTTTATTCCTGAAATTTCCATTATTGTTGTATCGGCCATTTTTTAAAACTGCAGCTGCCACTTGTGTCTTCTACTTATCTTCGTCAATTCTCTGCAATATCCTTTTGATATATTTATTTAGCATTGGACCTTTCTGTTATGATTTTCCATCATGTTTCGCTTATTTATTAGTTAATTTTCCTTTTAATAAATCTTGCTTAATTTCGTAACGTTTTATTTCAAGTTTTTTTCTTCATTGTCAAGGCAATGTTTTAGAAAGAAAGATGTCAACTTTGACATTGTTAATTTGTGCTTCAAGATCTTCCAGACCCTTTTTTCTATCTTATTGATAAAGGTTTCTGCTTCATCTTCTCTCTTTCGATCATGATTCTTAGCTAAATCTTGATTTTCTTCAAAAGCTAATGTTAGCATTTTCAAATAATCTTCTTTATCGGGAATTTTTTCATATTTGTGGCGACAATTTTCATCCAAATATGCTCGAACAATCACTTTTCTCTGGCTGTTATCCAATTGAATTATTGAAAAAATAGGATTCAATTTTCTCAATAAATTCGTCTATATCATCTCCAATTGAATATCTTTTCATCTGTGGAAGGATTCACAAGAATTCTTGAGTTGAAAGTGTGATCGTCATGTAAGAAAATTAATATAACAATATGTGTGAAGACAGGTAGACAATATATATACTACATGTGTGTCTACAGTACATGTCTCGTTGGGATAAATAATAAACAATAATGCAATCCGAGGACCAGACAATCAAAGTAATCAATCAAACATACAGGCAATCATTAACATTAATTATAAGTGTTTACATATAGGGGACAGGGAAATCCTAATACAATTATATCACAATGTTTAAAAATAGATTTCTTTTATTAAAAAAAAAACAAATATTCCTGTTTCAAACAAATTCACGCTGCGTCCTATGTGTTGTTTAATGCGATACGTGACTTGGATTCTCAGGCATTTTTGTTATTAAATTAAATTAACTTTTCTTTCATCACGATTTATAAATGCAAATATTTTTTAACTTTGAAGAAAAAACATTAAATTCGAAATGTAAATAACATGAGTGATAGATCTGAGAAACTGGAACCACTACTCCTCCTTTAGAAAAAAGATGATTTTTTGAAATTCCAACTATAGTGAAGGGGTCTTTTTGATTTTTTGCAATATAAGAAAAAAGTAATATTGATTTAAAAGTAAAAAAATGTGTAAATTGTGCAGTAGCTAATTTTTGCTATAGCCAGTATAGCCTTTGAGATTTATCTGTAGACGATATCAACATGTACATTTGTTTTATTTGTAAAAATTTCCTAACTCACTATCAGTTGAAAGTGGATTAATAACTAACTAATGTTAATTGTAAGTAGCAGATCAATACTATAAGTTTTTAGAAGATTCTTTGTGATTTTTGAAAATTTTATTATATCAAAATATAGAGAATTTCGAAACTTTCAATTTACTGACCACGACATTTTTGTATTTTCAACGGAAGTTAGTCTAAAAGAGAAAAATGACATTCTTGGACTAAACTTTACACTACTTTGTACTTTGCAAGTATACAAAAATGTTTTTAAATATATTTACAACTACATGTAAATTACATTATACATAGAATTTACATTTAATTTAAAAACTTTACATATTACATGTAATACTTATAAGACATATTTTTTAGCGCATCTAACATTTTTGGTAATTATTTTAGGTATTGAAATTTTTCGATGAAATCAGTATAATATAAAACTATTTTAAATTACAACTAACTGCATTTCTCAGTAGCATTTTCTCAAGTTTACATTTTTAAATTTCAAAAAAGATCATTATTTTTAATGCATTTAATTATTCTTGATAATCATAAAAGGTATGTATATTTAAGTCTATTTATTTTTATTATATTTATTATTCCATTTAAAAATATGCGCTCAATTCAAGTAAAAAACATAGCCTTACATCTCAGAAAAGATAGGTTAACATTCAAATTCTTAAGATCTCAAGGTATACCACAAGGAATTTATTCGTTTATTCTACAAATGCCCATAAAAAACCGTTGTATGATGTCAAAATTGCAGTTAAATGAGAAGTTATCTATAAAAAGATGCATTAGTGACCGAAGTTTGACCGAAGAAAAATAAATTGGCCCAAAATAATCAGAAGAACAACATCAATCGAGACATACACTAAAAACTATGCTCTTAGTATATAAATGTTACGGTAAATGTACACTCTTGGTAAATGTGCACATTTACCGTAATATATACTTACTGTAACATATATATACAGGATGCTTATATTTATAAAGATTCGGAGAATTTATTATTATTATTATTATTAAATAAAAGTTTAATTTAAATGGTTACTTAAAAATATATTACTTTTTAAATTTTATATTAATATTGTAAAATATTTTATAATTTACATTTAAATTTAAATAAAACATAAATTTAAACATATGAATTTAGAAAATTTAAAGTTTTTTAATCAAAAAATTTAATAATCTAACAAAATCCAAATCCTAATAATGTCTAAATTCCTCTTTTAACTACCACTTATTTCTCTAAGATGGCAAAGTATGTTTTCGTTCAGTAAACCTACTGTAGAAATTACGATATCACAAAATTAAAGCAACAATGTAGTGGTTTTTTTTAATAAATAATAATAATTATAATAATTATAATTATTATTATAATTATTACGGTAAATGTGCACATTTACCAAGAGTGTACATTTACCGTAACACACACACACACATATATATACAGTAAAAATTCTAATTTTTGTCACATTTGGTTTTCTGAAATTTTGTTGCAATCTAAAGAATTTGGCAATGTTAAGAATATGTATATCGATTACATGATAAACCTAATTGAAATAAAGTTGAAATGATGTTTACATACATTATTGTTGAAACCTTCGATATTATGTTATTAAACTACAATAATGTACAAATAAGGGCAAATGACAACTTACTATGGGAAGAAAAGAATCAATCAAAAATACAAATTAAAATAAAATATGAAAAGATTAATTTAAAGGAATTATTTAAAGTTTTGGATCTTTTCTGTGGATTTATTTTTTTAAAGAATAAAATCAAATGAAAATCAAAATCTAGATTAAAAATCTAGAATCAAAAATTCAGAATCAAATTCTAGAAATAAGAACAAATAATCAACTCACAAAAATGTATCGAAAATTAGAGAACAGGAATAGCAAGTGATATTTATTGTGTTTTACTTAGTTTTCTGTGTTTTTTAATATATTCTACTTATTATAACATTTGTTGTGTCATAATATTTGTAATACAACAGACACCCCAGACCGTTTTACTGGTGACTCGGCTGGGTTCTTAGACTTCATGTATTTGCAGCGATCATAATCATATTACATCATACACTAAAACTAGATATCTACAGCAATCATAACAGTAGTAAATGTAAAGGAATGTAAAACGTTTACTGTAAAACTTTCTATTGTCATTTAACTAAAACATTTATTTTCGATCAATGGTGAAATTCATGTCACTAAAAATACATTTCCAATTCAAAATTTTATTCATAAAGTACCTTTTAAAATAAACTTAAATATACGTTAAACGATTTTATTATAAGTAAAAATTACTCAATTCCTTTAAAGTTTGTCTTTCAGTAGCCCTTTAGGACCCATAATGTGGATCTTTTTCTTTCTACCTAACGCAACAGTGCAAGATCATTTACCATCCTTGTTCTCTTTTTTTCTTGCACTTCTTCCAAAATTATGTTCCTGGCTTCTTTAACATTTTATTATCTTTCAAATCGTACCTTGGATTGTTGCATTCGGTGTAAACTTAATCTTATGTAATACATCAAGCCAATTATTTTTTAACTGGTTTATTTTTACTCTTTGTTTTTACCGAAGTCAAATTTTTTCAAAATAACCATTTTTTCAAGCTTGGAAGGTGAACAAAATCGATCTAAACATATTGAACCAAAATGTATGCTCGTATTGACTTATTCTGAGGGTTTCAGAAAGCACACGGACCTCGAATATGTAGATAAAACTCAGTTTAGGATTGTTTCAACGTCTTGCAAAGTTAGTAGTATGTTCATTAATGTCTCCAACTTTAGTTCGTCCTGAGCTCGTTTAAAATTGGTTTAAAATATAAAATTTAAAAGATACGTATGGGTGGTTTGCTTACATGCGAATTACCTTAATACGTGTAGTGACGTGTTATGTATACAAAAAACACATATTAAGTTTATAGACTAACTTATGGGGTTATCGAGTGTATTTTATAAGTATTGTGTGTGTGTGTCACATATTGGTTTATTTCCAATAAAATGCAAATGATATTTACATGCAATGTTGTTGAGACTTTTGATGAAATTTAAATATCTTAACGTATTAGTATTGATTATTTAGTGTAGTATCGATTTTTAGTGCACAAAACTATTTTTAAATGCAAATATGATCAAATCTGTGTTGATAGATCTCACATTCCACTCTAACATTCTTATCACAAATCAATTAAAAAAATATTGAAAGGCAACTTTAATTTGAGATGGAAAGAATACCATCCAATTCGGATGAACTGAAAGTAATATAATTATTAAGATTTAATAATAAAAATATTTACAAAAAATATTTCAAGACGTCTTTAATATTCATTAAGCATAACTAATTCCATGACAGAAACGAAATTCGTCATATATATATATATTCTCCATACTTGGTAAAATATATTTCGTGATGAAAAGAAATATTCTATTTTATTATTTTTTTTTAAAATCAAAAAATTGCATCTCTAAATGTATGCATATGCACCCTTGCTTTCGTAAAAGAAAAATGATCAGTTTAAACAAAAAAAGGAAAACAGTTATTCCTCTGGTTACGACACACCTGGCCTTATTCAGTATACACAAAAAACGTCACGCAAACCTTTACAAAGTATTGACGTGAAACGCCTGCGGTGCATCTGGACAATTCTCATCAGTGGCTATCGAAAATTTAATAACAATACTGGTCAGCAACGAGTAATGGTTGAATAATTAATGGTCGACTATTTCCAGCCTAGCAACTGATGCAGAAGCTTTCTCACATGAATCTGCAGTGCCATAATTTGATTAGAGGTTGAATTTATTGTTGAGATTAGCCATTATTGTAATGAATTTATCAGCTGTTTGTTTTATTTTTATTTTGAGCTCCATTCAACCGTGAATAATATGGATTCTCAATAAATCACAGTAGACATTAGATCAATAAAATCGAAACATTCCATAAATTGGAACATTTATTCTCTCGGATTGAATTTTTATTTGTTTTAATGTTTTCCGCCTATCAGCCGTTGATTGTTACAATTTTTTTAATTGATTTATAATATTAAAAATACATTGTAAAATTATAAAATAAAAATATTTTATTGAAAAATGACCGTAAAAGAATTAAGAATTTTTTTTTAAATACATCTTTATTGATAAAAATATAATTAAGTTTTATTATTAAAATTTTAAAAACAAAATATATGTGTATTAACATCCAATAGGAATGTGGAAATATTTCTGAAATAATTCTTTGATTTGTCGTTAGTAGGAATTACCAGTTGTCCTGGAAAAGAGTTTCAAGGATTTGGAAACAGGTCTGAATTTATTTAGCTAACCTAAGCGTACTATTGCACGAAGTTTTTAAAGTCCAGTCAATGTGATTCTATACTAGGACTAACAGGCGCTTTAAAATAAAGAGGACATGTCCATTTTTACATGAAAAAAGTCACTTACTTTTGTTTGTATAAATTTGGAAGTTTGCTCCCTCTTTAGATTCAACTAGATGGGCAGGTTTGTTTACAAACAAAAAGCCAAATGACTTAGGAAATAAATATACAAAAAACACACATCAAAAAAGGCACAAGGATTTTATATAGAATTTTATCAAACAAAGTGTTTTACAACCGATTTTAACTCATGGCCCATTATCAAACTTTACTGATCAACATCGCACTTCTTCTTCATCGTGTTAGTAAAATGGAAGCAATAATATTTCGGGACCCAGACTGAAATAAGAATGATCTTTTATAGAAATAAAAAATCTTAAAACCTCATTATTTACATATTTATATTTTGTATAAAATCATTGTTTCATTTGTCTATAAAAGAAATAGTGATTCACTTTTGTTTTAATAGTTTATTTCATTATAACATTAACGTTAGAGGATGATACAGTATATGTGTTATAGTATATTCATTTGCCACACTCATTTTTTTCACCCATATTTTTCACTCAAATTATTTTTTGTATAGGTGTGTAAATATTGTATATACCATTTTCAAAATGAATCTTCTATAAGCAGACAAGTTGTTTATCACCCTCAAATGACAATTATAGTAGTTTGACAAAAAAAATACACCAAAGCACTAATAACTCAAAGTTTAGTGTACAATAGTATTTTTGAAGTGTGATATCAGAATTTCGTTGTTTTCCGGTTCTTTAAACTGCATATTATTGGTTGCATGACTTAATGCATCGGAAAACGTACACATTTTCGAGCTTATAGCAAAATAAATTTGAAAATTGTGTATTTTTGTTACTAGTAACTAGGTAAGACAATATAAGTTAATTTCATAAACTTTATAAAACTTATTAAGAATTCGAAAACTATATACTTTTATTCTAATTTTCTGTAGTTATCTGTCACTTAAACATATTACTTTCGACTGCTATAATAAATAGAAGTATTGCTATATTTTCCAAGGTTAGAAAGAGAAGGAGAACATTATTTGAGAATAGGCCACAGAATATCTAACGTACGATCGAGGCAACAAATAAAAAGTTGAAGAAATAGTTAAAGTAAACCAGAAACTTTTTAATGACTTGTTTACTTTTCTAGCTCAAGCATAAATGATTTTTACTTTATTTAAAACAAAGTATTTTTAAGAAGCATTTGTCGCGAATATTTGAGAAAGAAAGTAAAAGTGGTATTTGACCGAATTTTCGGCCTTTTGTAGGATGACCTGTGATGAAATTCCAGGTAACCGACTAGGCTAGTTCACTCCTGATAAGGGTACACTAATGGAGTTCCACTTTATACTTATAAAAATTTTAGTGATCTCTATTATCGATATACTAGTGCAGTGGTTCCCAATATTCTATGAGTGACGACACCCATAAACCAAATTTGAAAATTTCTTATATATATCTTTAATAATGTATTTTTACAAACATTTCACTGTGAATTTGCGAAAAGTAAAACAATAATGTAAATATTACATATTCGCATTTATTCAAACAAAAGTTTTAACATTATAGATATAGTTTAATCAAACTTTAAAAAAAACAATATTAAAAAAAGATGTATAAACTGAAAAATGTATAGAAAGTCATCAATATCATTATTGTATAAAGTAGAAATGACGGTAACAGCTAGTGCAAGATAAATTAAAGTCTAAATAAATCTTTGTTAAAAAAATATCAAAAATTATCTGCATTTATTTTAAGCTCGCGATACCTTGGTTGAAAATCACTGTACAAGTGTAATATCAGTTGAACAATTAACGGATACTTTATTAAAATATAAATATGTTATAGCTTTCTTGTGAGAAAATTTGAAGAATAACAATTTTAAAATTTAAAATCTAAAAAATGTAATAAAATTTAAATTAAGTTTGCTTGGTGAAATTTTAATAATTTGTTAATTTAATATTTTCATTTAAAAAATTCCAGTTTATAAATTTTAAATTTATTATTGATTTATGTATTTTAATATTTTTATTAATTTAAATGTTTAATTTTAATTTGAAAATTAAAGCACGGGATCAAAATTAAAGTATCAGAAAATTTGGTTGAAAGTTTTGTTTTTATGAAATCTATTTTTTTTATATGGACTTATTTATTTACCAATTCAAAATTAATGAAGAAATTAAAGCCTATTAAAACAAGCAGTTTTTAAGGATTACTGCTTATTTGTAGTTATATTTATAAAGAAAACATTTTAACCCTTCAAATGAAATTATACTCAACAAAAATGCCAATTTCTAATTCTACTGCTGTCATCCTCCTGTTAAAAATGTGTTCTTACAAAAGCAGTGAAATTAATCTGATAAAATGTGTGTTATATAAAATAATTTTGTTATTAAATTCCATATCTAGATTGAGATTAAAATTAATTTATGTTTTCAGATATTTAAGCCTATAAGTTTTATGTGTTTCATTTCAATCCTCCTAATTTTAAGTGACCTTGAAGAACTTTAGGTTTCAAAATGCATTCATGTACGTCTTTGGGTTGAGTGATTTTTGATAGCCTTTTTTGAGATTTATATATGTTTTGGTTTTGAAATATTTCCTGTTGGGCATCGGATTTAAGATATAAGAAGTAGTAATTATTTTAAAGAGACCATTTTTTATGAAAATTAATTTCAGCAGAGTTTGCATCACATTTATTCCATCATTTCTAATCATAAATTACATAATAAAGCCGTTTATTCTAAAAGTAGTCTAAATCCTTTTTTTCATAACCAGACATTTAAAGATTTGAGTTTCCAAAAATTTGAAAATGGCAGACTTTTGTGTGTTTTGCTGTTATATATAATGTATGCTGCTCAAAGATGTCTGAAGATAATAAAAGGTTTTCTTACTCCATTTTGAAAGTAAACATTTCAATTAATATTTTCATCTAAAATGCAAATGGCTGTAATTGTAAAACAAAGTTCTCACAAAAAGTTCTAGCTACTTTGATAAAGGCGTGAAAAGATTGAATCTCATTACAAATTATTGTTCCAGAGATGAACAATTTAACTTGATATTAAAAAAAGATACAAATCATCTAAATATTTCAATTAAAAATCATGGACAAATAAAGGACAATTGTTGAATTCTACCTATAGACATCCGATACGGATGTGTTTATCTGTAAATCTGGTGTCGTTGGGAATTTAGGAAACATCAGAATCGTGATTTTGTAGGTTTTGTTTAAAATAAATTTCAATTATGCTGAATTTTAACCAACTATCTTCTTCTCATATCTCAATTATTAAATATGAAAAATACCTCTGGTAAATTGAAAAAAATTGGTATTTATTATTATTATTATTAAATTTTGAAAAAATTTAAAATTGGTATGGTTTGTCTAAAATATTTATAGTTTTTTCTATCTTATACTAGTTAATTAAATAATTTCAATGATTATTTAATTATTTATAATAATAATAGTTATTATTATAAAAAAAATTATAATTATTACTATTATTATAATTAATGGTATTATTATGAATAATATTGGTATAATAATAGTTAGAAGATATAATTTTGTTAATAAGATGTTATTAAACCATAATAATTTCTAAATATTATAAGTAAGTAATTTTATTAAATATAAACAATATTCTGAGCAATATCGTCATTCGATTTCAACATACCACAATCATCCAATATTTAAATATTTATAAATTTGTCTTTTAAATTTGATATACCCAATACAAAATTTACAGTTGGGGAGAAAAAGGTCTTTCTCATTAATTAATGCTACGAATATTTGAAAGTTTTGACATTTTTCACGACCTCGAAAAATTATTTATTTTACTCGATCGCGGATGAAAAATTAAATTCTTATTAAAAATGCAATTACAATAGTTGTTGTTAAATTGTTGAATTTGGGTGATTTGTTTGCTAAGTTGGTATGTAAATAAACCGAAAGTTAATAAATAAATAAATAACTATTTCAAATTTTCAGATCATTAAATATTTTAAATATTAATTTATTATTCGATGGATGACAAGCAAATCTATCTAAATTTCAAAATAAATACTTAAGACAATATAAAACAATTAAACATTTTTCAAAAGAATTTAGTAGTTTAAAATTTCGTTCTTTCTTATTTTGTACTTTTTAAGCATCATATAAAATTCTTTCAAGACATAAATTATTGACATCAAAATAAGACATAAGAAAATGACTTAGAGAACAGATAAAGAATATTGCCATTAAAATTTGTCGGAGAAATAGATTATTTTACTCAAATAAGAAAAATTAAAATAAAATAAATCATTATTTATTTTTTTAAATAAATTAAAATATTTTCCATTATAATTAATTTTAAAAAAATTTAAAAAAATATGAATTAAATAGTTATATAATACGTTTTTTAATTTAAAAAGTAATATTTTTAAAATGATTTACACAACTAGTAAAACAAGAAATGCAAATTGGGAATCAATTTCTAAACTGTGCTCTATTGTCATAAATTTCTACCAGCATTTAGAAATCTGACCACTTATAAAAATTATTCAACAATAAATTTTACTGTGGAAAAAATCCTCAATCAATACATTCACAACTTCATTAAAACAAAATATCAAATATAATTGTAATTTTGAAATTAATTTTCCTAATGATTTAATTAACAATTAAAACCGCGAAAAATCAATAAGTATTTTTTTAAAAAAAAAATCCAAAATTGGATTAAAATAATCACATTTAATTTTGTCTAATAAAATCGATAGTAAGGATTTAAAAATTGAGGAATAATTGACTAAATTATTTAGTCGGGATGATCTAATTCACTCCCGTATCGATCAGGAATTTTTTTTTTGGCAGTGCTAACCAGATGCTGCTACAGCTTCCTAGAAGGAAAAAAAAGAAAAAAAAACTGTTCATAGAAAATAATAATAAACATCATCATCATCGTCATCAATGTGGCTTTATCTCTAGCAACTCGTGTAAATCTGCCACCAAAACACCAACAACCAGGCTCAGGAAACACTCAATTAAATGAATAAATGCTGGTAGCGATTAAACTATAAACCTCAACTCGAGGGAACAGTTTACAATTATCACCAATCTTTCACCCATTCGTCTAATTCTTCTTCATCAGACACCAATAGAGGTCCCAAAGGGATATAAAGCTGGGCGATATCTACTCAAATTCAATTGCAAGTGGCCAATCCTTATCTCTGGTAGCCAGTATCAAAAATTGACTGGTGCAAACAAATCAGACCCACAGTTAAAATCAAGTCATCAGCATTATCGACCAGCGGTGGCCCCCAACACTACTTCTATAATTGAATTAATACCAAATAAGATTTTCCGGCCTCTTTCATCGATCGCTTAGCGGGTCCCAAAGGAGCAAGTTAATGGAAAACACATTAGTTAGATTAACAAATCTAGCTTCGGCCTGATGCTCATTTCAATTGGCTTTTTTTTGCCCTGGTCGATTAACCAATTTACATTATTTATGAGACTGGCCACCAAAGCCGTGATGGAGTTTTTTCGGTTGTTGTATATTTGTTGCAGTGACCGTTTGCTGCCCCAGCGCTGTGTATGGGAAATTCATAACATCGACTTATCATAGATGATTGACATATTTTGCTACAGTGTTTTTTCCCCTATTTGACAACAAGCTCTGTTCTCAACTATTTTTCTGCTGATCGACGGCGGAAATATCGATTTTGTGCCGAATAACTGATTTCACTTTTATTTTTCGAGATCTCAAAGAAAAATCTTATCGTTTGTGGAATCTTTAATTTTTGAAAAATTTTTCGTTAACAAAATTTGTTTTAATTGATCAAGATTTTCAATGAATTTCAATTCGTTTAATTAGTTTTAATGATAATTTTACGTTTTAATTTTTTTTAAAAAATTTAATTTAAAATTTATTTGAAAATCGAAAATTTTGTTTTAATTCAATTTTTTCTAGAAGTTTCTCATTGAATGTAAAGTTTTTTTTAATACATTAATATTAAAATTAAAGTTTATGGCGCTTATTAATATTTTTTTCGAACATCAAGAAAACATAGATTTATATAAAGTTAATGTGTAATATCATTATCTTGAAATTTTGTTTTTGTTTTAGTGCAATATTTTTTACTTTTATTACTGACAGTAAGTAAGTAGTTCCCACATAACGAAACTGCAAGAATCTTAAATATTATTCAAAAACAATTTTTGGTCTTAATAACACTAAAAATAGTTTTCTCCGTAAAAGGCCTTAAAATTAAACTTTACAGTCATAGTTTCATGCTAGACTCTAAAAAACGCAATTTATTATTTTCAATATCCAAGAAACGTGTGATAAAAAGATTTCAGTAAAAATTATCCAAACCGATAGCTATTGAACCGCTTAAAAATTGTAGAATAAGAAAATATAATTAATTTTCATTTAAAGAATAAAAATATTAATATATTTTGTGAGATGTTTCATCTTCATATATCCGATTTTTTTGTTGCCTTAAAATGTAGGGACTATGTAAAAGCCGGAAATACATTTTGTGATCTTTTTTTATAGGTTCGAATAATGTTACTACCTATATTTTTTAGGCCCCAGAATTCGGAGGCCCATGTCAAATGACCCTCCTGACCCCCCTTTTCCAAGGCCTATATATATATATATATATATATATATATATATATATATATTCACTTATTTTTATTCGTAATATTATCAATTTTTTTTATAGTTATCACAGCATAAAAAATAAAAAAATAAAATCTAAATAGAAAAAAATTCACTAATTACTTTAAAAATAAAATACCAATAAAAAAAAATTTGGGATAAAAATAAAAAATTAATTTTAAATTAATTTTAAAAGAACACACGCGGGGATTATTCAAGTTCAAAGTAATTTTTTTGTTGTTTAAAAAACTTTATTATTTAATATAATTGTAATTTTATTATTCTTTTGTGATATAAAATATTGCATATCCCAGCTATTCTGAGACAGATTTTACCGGTGACTCTACTAGGCTAAACTATTTCTTTAGAAATAATTCTTGTCCATTTTTTTCTAATATAACTAAAAACTTAGCAATATTTTAGTAATAGTTTTACCAATGTCATTGCTACCTTACAATGTCTATGTCTGTTCTACGTTAAAATATACTTAACTCTGCCCCAAATAATAACTTAATGTTGATGACGATAAATATTGCGATTCTGGGTTTCATTTCATTGGTCAATATTATCAGTAATTATGAGAATTATATGGATTAGAATAAATAATAATTAAATATAATAATTAAATTATAAATTATTAGAATTTATCTGTTGTTTTTGGTGTCGGATGTATGTGCTTAGTGATGACGGGTACATGCATTTCATTATAATTTAATTAATTATGTTTGTTACATTTTTTCAAATTTAATTGTTTTCAGTGTGTTTAACCATTTATGTATTTTGTCCTCAACAAAAAAATAAATTACTTCATTAACATTTTACTAACCACGAGATAGCTGGCAACATTGTAAATCAAAAGGTAACCACCTTGCTCAGTTTCCACGTATATAAAAAAATCGTATCTTTATTGACCTCTATTTAATGCAATATCAGGGTGCAAATATTAATTAAAAGATATTATATTAATATATATTATAAGTGTATAATATTTTGGTTTGACTTTCGGGTATACTCAGTTCCCATATAATGATGAGCCCTCTATCTTATTTATAATAATAAACTAAATTACTGTCAATGATTAAAAATACTGTAAAACGGAGTCAGAAGAACTAAAGTATATATTTTTTTATAATATTTTTACAAAATATTTCAAAAAATCAAAAATAATTTTTTTCTGCTACTCACATTTTTTACATAAAATAATGAAAAAAATTTGAACTAGTTCTACTTTAAAACAAATGAAACAAAGTCGAAATTTGTATGAAGCGGGATTTATATTACGAGTGGTGGAATTTTATAAGATTAACGCCATTTTAGGCACAGCTCGAGAATTTTATATAAATGAGAATTTTGTACGTGAATGGAGGAAGAGTAAAAGTGTAATTTCTAAAAATTCCCAAGATAAAACGTGTTTCATCATTTGCAAATTAAGAATTTGGAACGTTTAAAGTCACTCCTGGGTCTAGCACTAGATTCAACGAACGAAACTCATTGGCAATTAGACAGAGAACCAAAAGTACACGAAAGCTTCCACCTGCCATCAAAGACAAGAAACATTCTTTTCATTTTTTTGATATTAATCTTCACAATAAAACGTGTATGATCACTGGCAAATAGGGAATATATAATTCAATGACATAATATTTTTTACATCGATTTGTACATTGGTTTTGGATTTTGGACAAAATAAAACGTCTAAATTACAACTTCAACTTATACTCGAGTATATACGATTTATAACTGAAAAGGAATTTAGTCACTCTCAATAAATTAGACAACAAAAAGAAAAACCAAAAATAAAGAAATTATAATTAGTTAAAGATTAGTTTACTAACTCACGGCTTGTAAGGTTATGAAACATTCAAAAGTAAAGTTTTCCAGAGTACTGGATGTCACACTATGAGATAAACAAAGGATATAATCCAAAAACGCAGAGTTTTCCTACTGCACATAGGTTTTAGGTCCTAAATATGAGATAATCGAACTTATTCAATCATCAGGTCCTTTATATGTATTTAGTAAATATGATCTTAACGGTAAATTTTAGTTGGAAAATGTTTGCTGGTGGTATTTCTAGGTTCAAAAAATAATTAAACAAATGTCCCAAATAACAAAATTACAGAATAAACTGCTTTCATAAAGTCGTCAATTGTTAGAATGGGATAAATTTCTGCAGCAGAATTAGTATCGACATGACAGTTTCAAAACTATTCATGATAAAGACCAAAACTTTTAATGATTTAAAACAACATTTTTAATAAAATGTTTAATGAAACTTTGTATTAAATCCGAATGAGTACTTTTAATATAAATCAAATAAATTAGTTTATTAGTAAAATTTTTTATTTTTTCACTTATTATCTTTTAATCAAAATTAATGATAGTCTTATGTTTAATAACTAACACGAATTTTCAGCATAAATATTAAACAAATAATTTATAATAATAATAATAATAATAATAATAATAATAATAATAATAATAATAATAATAATAATAATAATAATAATAATAATAATAATAATAATAATAATAATAATAATAATAATAATAATATAATAATAATAATAATAATAATAATAATAATAATAATAATAATAATAATAATAATAATAATAATAATAATAATAATAATAATAATAATAATAATAATAATAATAATAATAATAATAATAATAATAATAATAATAATAATAATAATAATAATAATAATAATAATAATAATAATAATAATAATAATAATAATAATAATAATAATAATAATAATAATAATAATAATAATAATAATAATAATAATAATAATAATAATTATAATAATAATAATAATAATAATAATAATAATAAAACCGTGTTATACAAGACTTGGAATATTTTAAAAAACAATTCTCCAAAGTTATTTCAAATTATTCAACCATTCATTTAAAATACAGAATGAATTTATAAAAACATAATTTGAGTAGAGCATGTTTTTAGAAGAGCTTGCAGTTTTATTGAAAATGACCTTTTAACAAATAAGAAATTATTTTCTAAAAAAATCAGTATACAGGCATTATGCCAAAGGTATTAAAAATAAATTTTCATTTTCCTCATTGTTAAAAAAATTGACAATGTTATATTCAAAATAATGAGAACATTAATATTATTTATATATTCAGACTCGTAAGCTGAACAGGTGTTCAAGGGGTTTAAACGAACTATCGCTTAGTCCCAGACAAAGAGAAAAGTGCAATTTCAGTTTTTTATTTTAATAGTTAAAGGTTTAACATAATTTCTAATATTAATAAAACTTAACCCGTATGTAACCACCGGGGGGATATTTTTACCCCCCAGGGCTAATCTTTTTAGGTTTGTGTCAAAACCAATTGTATTTTTCTTAAATGCTCTTATAACTTTTCCTGTGTTTGCCTGGGCTACAAGGGGATGCAAAACTTATATGTATACATGGATGTTTGTTGAGTAATCCCAGTGCAATCATGTCACGGTAACCGGAAAGTATGTATCTAGAAATGTTACTGGTAATTTGCTGATGTATGTGCTAAGTATTCAAGTAATTTTCAGTTCTATTTTTACTAACTGCAACTTATACTCTTATTTACTTACTTTTCTTACTTATTTCTTTGTTTAGTTATTGTTTGTATGACGTCATTGCCACCATTTGTAAACAACAAAATTTTTGTAATTATTTCATTGTAAAACAGATATACCTCCATCCTGCAGGTCAAATTATGATTTTTGATCTGTAATAAATGCTGTCTTTTGATTTTTATGCTGTTGGGATAATGCACGCACACGCATTATATGCGTTAATAACTGTCCCTTTTCTTTCTACCCCAGTGCCCAGTATATTACTGATAATGATAGGCAAAAAAAAGCTACAACATGTAAATTATTCATGGATGCAACTCCATTTTATATGTTTTTTGTATCAAAAGTACAGTTATCATCACAACAACAACAATTTATGCATAAAAAATGCCATTCAACGTATTTTGCAGCAATATTTGAAACGTTTGTCGCTTTTAGATGGCGTTATCGAGACGATTATCACTAAGACAAGCATCAGAAGAAATACAAAGGTGGCTTTGTATTGCCCTACTTTCAAATGGTATTTTATATTTCCCGATATCTAGCATGAAATGCTTGTTATCCAATGGGGGGTAATTTTACCCCCCCGGTGGTTACAAATGTAGGCAAAAAAATCGTGGGTATATGAGGGTTAAATGAATAGTATATGTTAGTGTCGTGAGCCGTCTGGCGGTTTTTTGTATCTTTTTGAAATTTGAAATAAAAAATGATAATGTATTTCTTAAGATTCTATAATTAATATAATGGTGAAATTACTTTTTGTTGAAATAAAAAAAGCTTTTTTTTCACACGGTCACCTAATGGGTAAACCTCTGTTGAAGAAGCAAGGATTAAGAAGAGAGGAGATAATAGTATATATATGGACAGAAGTGTGTTACATTTTAGACATTCAATCTAGTTTTGTCTGATAGTTTGAATTGTGTTACGGGCTGAGTTGGAATGCATAATAATGTGCTATACAATGGGTTTCATGATAAATAACTCACTAATTTCCAACGATAACCATTCCCATGACATGGAACCACACCAAAAACCAACAACGCAACGGGTCTGATATTCATTATATTTTCACTAGAAACAAAATTTTTACAACTAATTCAATTCAACTAGAAAAACGAAATCTTAATAGTCAAATTTTATTAATTAAAATTCCGAGTTATCAATTATTAAATGGTCCAAGTAAATAGCATGGAAATTTTTACAGGAGAACAAAAATTAATAAATTGGATAAAGCTATAGCCATTCTGATGAGGAAATAACATATAATTTAATTATATTCAGATGCAGAATCAAATAAAAAAACTTGTCAATTATAAAGCCCAGTCCGAAAACCAAAATATCCCATGGATTTCCACAAGAAATTTAATCTCAACTCAGTCAATCCAGAAATAATGTGGATTAAATTACTTAAATTACTGTTAAGATAATAAATGATTCTGAATAAAAAAGTCTATTTTCCAAATCCCTTATGGTACATTTTCGGTTGAGTTTATTTAAAAGATAATAATTATTTGTTTGAATATATATTATTCAAGCAAAAGGTTAACAAGATATGAAAACAAAATAAGCAAATATTCAATCCAAAATATAAGAAGATCTAAAATATTTCGAAAAGGAGTGAACTAGACCTATTTTTAGAACCAGTAAAAATTACTATTAATTTAAATTATATTTTTATATTTATTTTACTGTTAAGATAATAAATGATTCTGAATAAAAAGTCTATTTTCCAAATCCCTTAATATTATTATTATTATTATTATTATTATTATTATTATTATTATTATTATTATTATTATTATTATTATTATTATTATTATTATTATTATTATTATTATTATTATTATTATTATTATTATTATTATTATTATTATTATTATTATTATTATTATTATTATTATTATTATTATTATATTATTATTATTATTATTATTATTATTATTATTATATTATTATTATTATTATTATTATTATTATTATTATTATTATTATTATTATTATTATTATTATTATTATTATTATTATTATTATTATTATTATTATTATTATTATTATTATTATTATTATTATTATTATTATTATTATTATTATTATTATTATTATTTTATTATTATTATTATTATTATTATTATTATTATTATTATTATTATTATTATTATTATTAATCAATTTGCAATGAAAATATCTGTTGGATTATTTTAAAATCAAATGTAATAATGAATAATTTAAATAGTTGATTTCTGCTAAAATTATGCTAAATCTCTTAAGAAATAATATATTTTTCTAAATTCTGAACATAGAATATTTAATTTTTCTAAATTAATTTTGTCATAAAATATCTGAATAAAAAAATAAATGTCATTATTATTATTATTAATATTATTATTAATATTATTATTATTATTATTATTATTATTATTATTATTATTATTATTATTATTATTATTATTATTATTATTATTATTATTATTATTATTATTATTATTATTATTATTATTATTATTATTATTATTAATAATAATTTTTATTATTAATTAATAACCATGGTAATTTGAAATAAGACTGATAAAACTTGGCGTTTTAAGATTCGCAAAGAATTTTTTGTACTGAAATTCCCTATTGTTTCAGATGCATTTGAAACGAATTGGCTACATTTGAAACAAAACAACATTCAGAAATTAATTGAATTAGTTATAGAAAATTTGCTTTTTATAATTATTATGAAATAATTAAAAAAAATTCTGGCTAAACTTTTAATTGACAGAAAATGGTTTCAAAAAAATGTTGTGTTTTTTCAAAATTTTTTAATTGGTTTTATTTTTATAAGTTAATCAAAAAAAAATTTATTTAAAAATAAATTAAACATCTATATAAATTTACTAAATTTAGTCAGTGAAATCTATAACTAATTTCTAGTACTTTTCAAAGCAGATGACCTCCTGGAAATTGTATGCCAAAGAAACTATTTGTTATTAAGTACTAAATTCACAGGAAATGTGTCAATTATCTGTCAAAAAGTTAAAGATATAATTGTGATTTTTTTTATATGTTTATAGTATTCGGATGTATCCGCATTTTATACTTTAGAGCTGTGCGCAGTGATTCGAATTTATCCGTATTTCACATTTAAAGGGTTAAAGTTAAATTTTGTCATTTTTGACTTTTTAAAAAATTAAATGAAGTGCCATCGGTAAGGATATTAGTTACAAGATTAGAAATTAAACGTAAGATGAAAACATTAGTTACTCAATCATTATAATAATGAACACATTAAATTTCACGTGAATTATTTTATGCCATTTTTGTTTTATTAGCATTTATATTATATAAATAAATTTCAGTAGTTGATATTTTGAAAAATTTCAATTTTCGCATCCATATTGACCTCAAGTACAATTTTCTGCAAAATTTTCTCAAGGAAAACACACCGGCTAGAGGTTATGGGTACTTAATTTTGTACAATCATATGACGACAGTGGGACTTAATGGGTTAAAAAGTATACATTAAATTTTGAGATAAAACATAATAACACCAATATTGTATTTTTACAAGTGAAATATTAGATAATTGAAATGATTATCTTTGAAAACAATTTTCTATGCTTGTAAAATAAAATATAAAATTTAAATTTATTTTATTACTTTTATTTATTTAAGTATTATATTTTATTTATTTTAAATTTTTTATTCTTTACATTTTAAAATAGAGCAAAATTGAACTTAATTCTAAATAATCGGAAATATTTATATCCTATAATTATATCATTTGCAAATAATTTATATAAATAACAAAATTAAAAATTAATGAAACTTCATTATTTTGGTGTAGAAAATTTTTACTCACTACGGGATTTATAATTTTAAATGACCTCAGGCCTATAAAAGTCATAAAACTTAATGAAAATTTACGATTTTAATTATTTAAAATAATATTACAATCAGAAAATTTAACTACTCATTAATTATAAATGGAGTGTATTTTTATTTTATATTTACTTGAGAAAATTTAATAATAATTGTCAGTGAATTGTAAAAAATTTGGACTAAGTGAAAAATTTTTAGTCTCAATTGCAGTTTTGCATTATTAATCATGAAGTTTCGTGCAATATAACACATGTCTAATTTCCATTAAATAATTACTGTAAATATTTAACAATATAATTTTTTTATTAATCTGTTGAGTTAGAAAGCTGAAACAAGAAGCTAATTAGATTTTTAGAAAATGATTAGTTTGGCAATAAATTTTATCATTGTTGCGCAATCGTAATTTTAAGATTAATTAATATTAAATTGATTAAATTTATATTGATTGTCACTGAAGCATTGGTAACTTAAAAATATAAAATTTTGTAATTAATTTAATTTAGTAATAAAATCTGAAATGAATTTTTATATCAATACAGAAGTACCAAAGTAAATGAATAAATTCGTCAAAATAAATTAGTTGTTTAAATATTCGATTTTATACCAATTTGTTTTTGAAATTATAATAAATTTTACAATAAAACGCGCTGGTTAGCTCTTTTGCCAGCTATCGAAGGAATTTTGAAAATTTACGCTCCTTTGAAATCCTACTTGCAACCACAGGATAAATGTCCTAGAATTTTACAAAAGTCTTTTTGAAAAAGAATCTTTAAAAAATTGGCTAGAGTTTCTACACAATCAAGCAGCTCTTTTTCAAAATGCTATAAAACTTATTGAAGGAGACAAAATTTCGGTAATTGAAGTAGCAAATGAAGTTAATAATTTAAAATTTCTGTGTCGAGAGCGGAAGTAATTTTCTTCCGTTAACTATCAGTAATAGTATAAGCCAGCTAGAAGAACTAGGAGCAATAAATCGTGCAGATATCATGAATCACATCAAAAAGCTTTAGATTATTTAGAAGAGTGGACAGTACATTACAATAATATTGATATTTTTTGTTGGGTTACATTAAAACAAGAACTTAATTGGAATGATTGGCAATAATTCCATTATGTCTCAAAATTTCCCAAATAGTAATATTTCCAAAAATGATCTTTTAATGAGGTATCATTATTAAAACAATATATTGATAAGGAAAAGGTTAAATCTTGGGCATCAGCAAAAATCACAATAGAGAACAAATGGTTAGAAATATTTCATCATTTTGAAACAAACTATGTTTCATACAATAATGTATTAAAAATTGTGGAATACACGCTGTCCTTACCACGAAATAACGTTGCGGCTGAACGCGTTTTTTCTACGGTAAATCAAGTGTGGACATCAGAAAAATCACAATTAAGTGTTGAGACTTTGAAAGCCATTTTATGTGTGAAATATAATTTGACAAATTATTGTGAAGATTTTCACAACACTTTAAACGACAGTAATCTACTAAAAAAATCCACTTAAATGAGAAATATGCCAATGAATAAAATAATATTATACATTTTTTTTATATTTGTAAATTTACTTATGTTAAAATTAAAAAAAATGTATTACGATACTATTTTTATTTTCTATCAAATTTTTGTTGACCCATGGTCAATGGTGTCCAACTTTACTAATGTCAAAATCTGGTCACCTTAGTTTTGAATAAAGATAACAAGATTCATTTTATTAAATCCAAATATGATATTCTGATTCTTTTAAATTATTAAAACAAAGATGTTTCTAATGCATTACAGTATTCCCCTCAAGATGTGGAGCATTAACATAAGTTGCTGGTGATTCTCTTTGACGAAATTCTGGTTTTCATGCCAAAAAAAAAGTCGTGCCAAATTGACCGTTGTTGCTCCTTGATGTATTTCGATTATAGCTGTGGTGTTTTATTTCTTTTAGCTTGAAATTCCATGATATTTTGGTGAGAGCGGAGTGTCTTTTACTGATCGAACCCATACAGCTTTGCATCTGGCAAAATCAGTAAGCATATTCTGTTTGTTAGTGTTAGCTGTCGAGTGAAGTTGGCACTAATCCTGAGCTCGAAGATGAAATCTTGAGATGAAGTTTCCTAATGACTATATTCAAGGTGTAACAAACCTGCGATTAAAAGATTATCACGCCGAAGTGTTTTTATTGAAAATTTCGGAAAAGGGGGAGTTTATATGTTCCCAAATGTAAAAAAGTTTGATTGTTAGCAAGGTCATCTTTGGTCCAAATAAGTTGGATTGTAATGTTTAAATAGCCCTTGTTCCGGGGAAAACCATCACTGCTGATCGCGGTATTTGGAATTGAGAGTGTGCTGACAGTTTCGGTAAAAGCTATTGTACTAGGAGTCAAGTCGAATGAGTAAGTGGAGAAAGAGAAAGAGAAAGTCAAAATACCAGATACAAAAATATTTGTGTAAGATCAGCAAAAATTAGAAGATGAAATAACGTTATGTGATTATAATATTCAAGTAAAGTCAACGTAACGTATAGTTTTATAACTGAAAAGTTGAATGCAAATATTTTTGAAGACATTTTCAGAAAAAACCATAACTTTAGAATTTGAATCAAGTGATGACCAAATTTCAAGAAAAAGAAAGAAATCTTTTTGAGCAGCAAAGGATCATTTATTTGCCTGAGATCAGCTATGTAGTTTTTGTATGCTTGAAATTATGTTGCAGTATCAACTTCTGAATTTGCAACTCTTCTTAGCTACAATTTTTTGCGTGATTTAACTGAGAAATCTCTCAGTTTATATACTAAAAGATTTGGTATTGTTGACACTTAAAGTGTCTTTTTCACTCATTTAATGACGTCTCGCATCAATAATTATTATTTTTACCATCATTATTATTATCATTGTTGTCTCTATTGGTTTTGTTTTTTAGGCACTCAAATGCCAATCAATTATAACAAATTTGACGATTTTCGTCAACAAAAACAAAAAGAATAATAATTAGTTAAATCACTAGTTTTGGAGAAATAGATCACCAAATTGAAGCTAAAATAGTATCCGAGCAAAAAAATTCAACGCGCTGAAATAATCATACAGGGAGAACGGGTAATTAAACAAAACTAAATTGCTTACATCACTTCAAAACTAGATTGGATGGTACTTACTTTGTGTCAACATGCATCATCATCTAAGCCACCTCAGGCAAAACCAAGAGCCAGAAAGTCGAAATTGAAACTCGACAGATAATTGGGGTACCCGTGGAAGATCACTTATTCTTTATAAGCATTTGTTATAAGTATATATTCAGTAGGATTTACTTTAAATTGATCCTACAATAAAACTGAACTTTAAGGATTTTTATTTGATGTGGCCTTGAATTTTTGTTTAGGATACGTTGAGGGACCATAGTTATAAATAAGTTATACATTAACCCATTAAGGACCGTTATAAGTTAGGGTTTTATTTTGCTGTGTGTCTCGATGCCTTTAAATTAGGTTTGTCAATGGAAAACCAAAAGTTGATGGAATTTTTTTCACCCTATGTGGGTCAAACTTGGTGATTTCAAATGAGATTAGTCCTTTATATGCAGGAAATGGGTAGAAAGTCAAAAATATATTTTTCACTCACTAAAGCTGATAAGTTTCAAAACAGGTTTGAGATAAAGTTATATCGCATTTTTTACAATAGGATCGCGGGGTCTACTGCTGCAGTTCTCGCCTTGACATCGTATTTGCTCTTCTATTTTAACCAACTTTATTTATTAATTTAAATAAATACCATCATGAGTAAACAACGTAAATTAGATTTTTAAAAAAAAATACTAATGAGAATGCAGAGGAAAGATATCCGTCAACAAATACTGAAAATAGTTTTG
The DNA here is from genome assembly GCA_022537955.1 of Schmidtea mediterranea. Lineage (NCBI taxonomy): Eukaryota > Metazoa > Platyhelminthes > Tricladida > Dugesiidae > Schmidtea > Schmidtea mediterranea. Next base: position 234,894,257 of record CM039680.1, read on the forward strand.
ATTTGAATGTAAACGTTTCTATTTCTCAAACCTCCTTATCGGAAAAAAAGAAAGCTTCGCAAATATGATCCTTCATAGTTAGCATTTGGATTCACAAATATTGACTATTGTCTACAATGTGTTGTTTGTTCAGAGGTTTTTGCTAATAGTGTTATCGCTCCGGAAAAACTTCAAAGACATTTGGAAACAAAACATTCGCAATACCAAAATAAGCCAAAGGTTTTTTTTAAAAAAAAGAAAACGAACTGAAATCTCAAAAATCAGTTGTGCAATATACATTACTTGAAACTGAAAATGAGTTAGCTCTCAAAGCTTCTTTTTTTATATCATTTCAAATCGAAAAAAAATTTCACTATAGAAGAAAATCTATTTATGTCTTGCATGCAGAGCCGAATTATACATTGTGTCAACTGTGCTTTGGCTCCGAGATTTTATGGGGCCCTCGGGGCCCAACCCCGAAAATGTGAAACAAAACTAAAAAAATAAAGATAAAACTAGTATTTACGATTTTTCCTTGTCCGACTCCGTATGTTGATTTTTTTATTTAAAAAATAAATACGTCATTACAGCATAACAAGTTGTTATTAGCAAGAGAAAATATTAATTAAATAAATAAATCAGATTAATATTAAAAAAATCTATTTAAAAATATTTAACGATCAATCGGAAATAAAAAAATGTCAGACAAACGTGTTTATCTAAGTGGAGCGCTCAAACGTAAGCAAAAAGTTGAAAAGAAAGCAAAAGAATTAGTTAACAGTCAGAACATGAATTTGTTTAAATTGGAATTTACAACGAACACTGTTAACTATCAGTCGGAATCGGATATGAACATCATAGAAACTGACGTGCTTTGTTCAGATTCTCAAAACTTAAGCATAGCTTTCGAAGAAGCTGAAATATTATTTAAATCTGAAGGAATTCATGAAAAAGGCAACAGTGGCGAAATTCATTTAATTCCTCCTCAAGTTAGTTAAGTGGCTGAAGTAACTGATGTCGAAAATCAAAACACATTATTGAATATTAAAGAATCTTTGCATGATGCTTGTGGCTTTACAAAGGTTGAATTTATTAATTACTGTGCTTTGTGGACTAACATTTCTGATAAAATTCTTGAATTTTGGATTAGAAAAGGCTCAAATGATTGCCTACATTATGATGATGATTTTGAAACTTCAGAGAGAATTTATCCCGATGGTAGAAAGCGAAAATTTCCACGATATCATTTATATAGAAAACATGTATCTGGTGAAAAAACTTTACGTTCGTAGCTGCTTTATTCACCATCAACTGGAAATATATTTTGTTTTGCTTGTCGACTAATCAAGTCAAATTCAAATTCTGCATTTGCTTCTGACGACAAATTTAGTGACTGGATTCATTCGACAGCATACATTTCTCAGCATGAAAATAGTCAATGTCATAGAGATGCCATATTAACTTTGGCTACCAAACAACATGCTGTACAATATACGGTCAAATAGAATTAGAATTTTCGAAAGAAGGGATTATTGGAGTATCATTCTAAAAAGAATTGTTGAAGTCATAAAGTTTTTAGCAGAACGATGACTGGCATTTCGTGGAAATAATGAGTTGATAAATTCTTCCTAAAATGGTAATTATTTAAGAGTTCTTCAGCTATTAAGTCAGTTTGATCCATTATTAAGTAACCACATTGATAAATACAGCAACTAGGGAAAAGGCAGAGCATCGTACTTGTTATCCACTATATGCGAAGAATTTATCAAGTTTATGGGTGATAAATTGTTAAAAATTATTGCAAAAGAAATTAAGGAGCAAAAATATTATTCTTTTTCTGTTGATTCTACTCCAGATCTTAGTCATGTCGATCAACTGACTGTTATAATACGCTACGTTGAAAAATCATCCCATCAACCTAAGGAGAGGTTTTTGAAATTTCTGCCTTTGGAAACACTACTGGAAAAATACTAACAAATACTTTGTTAGATTTTTTGAACGAAATTGGTGTAGATATATCAAATTGTCGTGAACAGTCATATGAAAACGCAGCAAATATTTCTGGGAGATACAATGGCATACAAGGTAAAATTAGGGAAAACAATCCATTAGCACACTTCATACTGTTGGGCCAGAACACAAACGGCCTTGAAAATTGTTTAAATATATCAGTAATATAGCACGAAAACCCAGCACCAAGATAACTTGAAATACAACATAGAACATCAACTAAACACTCTAAAATTTGATAGAATATAAATATATATGAAATCAAAAAACATAGAAGTAAAATAAAAAAAATACAAAATGAATCAAGAACCGCACGAAATTTACATAAAAAATAACATAAAAACAGGAAAATTTGACCGAAAAACGACAAGTTATATAAAAGTAAAAAATTAATGAATTAAATGAGTTAAAATAAAATATTTTTGGTTAGAAATAAATTGCCAATTTAAATTAAGAAAATAATCAAAATTTAATTTAGATAACACAAATAATTTCAAGATCAAATTTTGTTTTATCGCAATAAAAATAACACACAAGGTTAAGGTCAAATTATAGGTATATACTAATGTGTTTTCACAAATTTTCAGATGAATTGACAAAACTGTGTGCAGAAACTTGACAGATTATGCGTAAATGATAAAACTGTGTGCAGAGAGACAGATTGATTTCTAGTGTTAGAGTTAAGATGGTCAGACTGATTTTCATATGCAGATGTCAATCTGTGGTCTTACTTTTCAGTAGTATTAGTTAGTTAGTTAGATCAGGGGTAGTCTTTTGGCTGCTCCACTTTCTTCCTTCGTCCGAAAATTCGACCAAAATTCATTTAGATATATCGGCTCAAAATCACTAACGCCGAGTTGTCCATTAGGCACTCATTAAATACAATGTGAACACAAATAGATCATAAAAAAAAGAAAAAAGGGACAAAAAAAAGAGAGGATAGCGGTGAAAATTGCGAAATCGTTGCAACAGTTAAAGTGAATAGCCATCGGAAAAAGATTAATCCAAACGACCAAAATCATGAAAAGAAATAATTTAAATAAAATGTGAGAACTAAACAAATTATCGTGAGTTGAAATGGAAAATATGGGCGGAACGCTGCTCAAATTTTCCGAATTAATTAAAATACTTCATCGAAATTTGTAAAGTAAAGTGGAGCGCGGTTCAATTGTTTGGATAATATTATGATAAAACTGAGAAATAAGGGCGATCCCTACTAAAGATTTAATAATAATAATGATAATAGTAGGGATAATGGTAATAATAATAATAATAATAATAATAATAATAATAATAATAATAATAATAATAATTAAAAGATAACGCCAATAAAAAACTTTTCGTACTATATATTTCCACAGCATAACTGTCATCTTCAGGTACTCAAAACCAACTAAAAATATTATGAATTAACATTTAATTTAAACAAATTATTTTTTATTAATTTAATTTTGTAAAAAATAAATATTTAAAAAATATATTCAAATAACTTTTAATTAATTTAAAATTTTATTTCTATAAATATTATAATTTTTATTTATATTATAATTTTTAAAAAATAATGTAATTTAAAAATTCAATTATTTTAATAATATTAAAAAAAGGTTTTTTTAAAAAACAATACATAAACATGATTTAGCACGCCAAATATTTAAAAACATTCAAAACATTCGTAGTCACAGCACTTTGCACATTAATCTTAGGATCCAATGACCTTATCAACAATGCTTCACATATCACGCAATCCCAATATTTATTAAAACTTTTCAACGAAATTCTAAAATCAGACATTCCTATTTTACTTTTACAGCCTCTATTGTGCTCACTAATATTGGTCAAACCATTCAATCGAAAATGCTCTAGAACTCGAGTACAGAGATGACGGGAAGTCTTTCCAATGTATGTGGCATTACACCCATTACATGTAAATTGATAAACGAGATCAGAACACAATTCAACCGGAATTTTTGATTAATTAATAAACATATTGCGTACCTTACACGAATTAGAGACGATCTTATACTCTAAATTTCCCATCTGTTTACTTAAATTCCTTTTATAATTTGTAAAACCTTCGGAGTACGGCAATACTAACACATATTTAGGCTCAATTTTTTTATATCCATTTTTATTATTATTTAGATCAACACTCAATTCACACTCATTTGACAAATTACACTCAGACTTTCCAAAACATGGATTCTTAGGATTTTTAATCAATTTATCAACGGTCTCTTATCATCAACAATAAAAATGATTTAGAATACCCATTCTGTATCAACAACTCAACCAATTTATCAACACTTTTTACCGAATTAGCAAAAGTCGAAGATAAAGACCATTAACGATAAATCAATCCTTTCACCATATTTCTCTTATACTTAAATTCACAAAAGCTTTCTGGAGAAGTATAAAGGAGAAGTATCAGTTGATTTTCTGTAAATCTCTGTCTCATAATGTTTATCTTTGCGTTGAATTAACAAATCTCAAAACGTTATTGATGACATTCTCTCCGTTTCACATGTGAATACAATGTTCTTATGTAAACTGTTCATAAAACGCAAAAACGGTTCTACATGTTTCTGGTTTTCAAATACAAGAAAAATATCATCCACATACCTTTTATAAACAAAAGGTTTTTCAAATTGGAAAGAAGCAATTTTCTTTTTCAAACTAGCCAAAAATATTGATGCCATTGTTGGTGCTAAAGGGGAACCCATAGCGACTCCATCTATTTGTTGATACCATTCATTATTGAAAAGAAAATTGACATTTGAAGTAGCAAATTCAAGAAGTTTACGAAATGCCCTTCTATCCAAAATGTGATGTTCAGAATCATTTTCATCTCACAACGCACAGCATAAGTCAATTGTATCAACCAGTGGTACATTCGTAAACAAACTGCAAACATCAAACGAAACCATAACCTCATTCATACTTCGTTTTTGTAACTGTGCAATACAAGACACAAACTCAAAGCTATCCTTACATTCAAACTCTGATCGCATTAACGGTTTTAATAATCCATCTAAAAACTTTGCTATTTTATACTGGGCAGTACCAACCATCGACAAAACTGGTCTAATAGGTTATAATATAAAAGTTATAATATAAATTAAAATTATAATATTTATAGAAATAAAATTTTAAATTAATTAAAAGTTATTTGAATATATTTTTTAAATATTTATTTTTTACAAAATTAAATTAATGAAAAATAATTTGTTTAAATTAAATGTTAATTCATAATATTTTTAGTTGGTTTTGAGTATATGAAGATGACAGTTATGCTGTGGAAATATATAGTACGAAAAGTTTTTTATTGGCGTCATCTTTTAATTAAATTGTTGTCAAATTTATTTAATTATATAATAATAATAATAATAATAATAATAATAATAAAAATAATAATAAAAATAATAATAATAATAATAATACTAATAATAATAATAATAATCATCATCATAATAATAATAATAATAATAATAATAATAATAATAATAATAATAATAATAATAATAATAATAATAATAATAATGGTAGTAATAAGAATAATAATAATAGTAATAGCAGTGACAATGGATTAGAATAATACATAATAGCAACGATAATAATACTAGTAACAATAATAGGGAACATAGTAGTTATAATAGGGATAATGATAAGAGGGATACTGTGTGGATATTTAACATAACGAAGGATTTACAGGCCATAGAAAAATCAATAATACGATCAACGACAATGAGAACTATGGGAATGGACATAACAATTAATGATATAGCGGTATAGATTAACATTTGAAAGAAATAAGAAAAGAATGGGACCTAAAAATCGAAATCGAGCACAGGATTTCTATCGGCAGTTCGTAGGACCCATGGATCGTTCGATCAATTATAGTACTAGTAATAGCGCTCACTTTTTGCGGACGATCCACTCACTCGAACACAGTTCCAAAGTTGCTTAGCAACAAGTGCCGAGTGGTAAGCAAAAGTATTTGTATAGGGTTGTCTGGGTAACAACAATATAGTTTCAAAATATCAACACACAGATACCCACCAATATCATGAGCTGCTCATTCCTTAAATTTAGTTGAAACTTCAGCTGTTGAATGTTGTGTCGACACTGTTAATTTTTTTGGCTTTGTGCAGAAATTATCAAATTTCTTTAGTGTATTTACATCAAGATGGACAGTTATGAAACGTTGTTTGGAATCAAAAAATTTATTTTTAAAATCTCTCTCCCAAACTAGATGGTCAGCTAGAGTAGATGCAATTAAAGCTTTGTCAAATGGATACAAAAATATAATAGAAGCTTTAACATGTCTTACAGGCGATTATCAAAAACTAGAAACACGACGAGAAGCAAATGATCTTTTGCAACATTTGTCAGTTTTTGAAACGGTGTTTCTAAATGAAATGTGGACCGATTTTATTCAGAACATCAATAAAACCAAATTATATCTTCCAACATCAAACATCAAACTTGATACAGCAGTGCAGTTATTAAAATCATTGCAAGAGTATATTTTTTTGCAAAGAGAAAATTTTGAAACACGAGCCAAAATTAAAGCTCCAGAAACTAGACACAGAAACGAAGATAAACGTAAGAAAATACGTAAAAAGTTTGAAGATGATGGCCCAGCTGAAGAAGCAAATTTAGAAATTAGAGAAAAAGTTCGCGTGGAAACATATTTGTCAATAATTGATAAATTGTAAGTTAAATTGGACAGTCGAACAAAAGCTTATGATTTAGTGTACAACTTATTTGGTGTTCTAACAGAATTTTGGAAACTTTCAACAAATGATGTGGCTGTTCCATCTGATTTACTCCAACAACGGTATCCAAATGATTTAGAAAGTTCTTTTTCGGTAGAGCTACAGAAATTTAGGCTTTCATTCAGAATTTTCTTAAAAGTAAAAATGAAGAAAAAAATTAATCAGTTTACAGGATGTATAGCTGATTATTTGATTAGAATCTAGTCAATTCATTTCCAAACATCGAAGTTGCATTTAGAATATAACTTAGTTTGATGATTAGTAATGCTAGTGAAGAGAGGGCATTCTCAAAATTGAAGATCACTAAAAATGAACTTAGAACATACAAAGAACGCTTGTCTTTAATGTCAATTGAAAGTGAACTCCTACAAAAATTGATTTTGATGATTTCATTTTAGCAAAGCGTCGAAAAATAAACATCTAATAAATAACACTATATAAATTTTAAATCATGAATATCAATAAGTATGGTCATTGTGATGGAGACGTGATAACTAACAGTAACACCCAAGAAAACAGAAGAAGCGATTGAATTTAATAAATAATTCATTTTTTTATAAAAGACATTGTATTTTCTACAAAGTTTGACTATGAATCAGATTTATTTATGGAATTCACGAATTTTCGGCACAGAATTTTTTCAAGTGATTTCTAGCATGGTTGAAGCCTGTTAAAATATGTTTGGTGATAAATTTGCAGGCAAAATAAAACAATACATCTTCCAAACGACACAGTAGCGATACGCATAAACATGATGAGCGAATTGTTGACAACAACTAATCAAAAAAATTAAAAAATCAAAAATATATGCTCTTCAATTAGATGAGTCGATGGATATTGTTGGTAAATTTGGTAAAAGGGGATAATATCAAAAAACATTATTATTACACGCGGAAGTTAACTGGTTACCCAGTGGTCGGATATTAAAAAGAATATATGAATCGAGAGAAGAAACAACTGCTTTTCTATCAAGTAAAAATAGTGATCTAGTTCAGTCTATCAATCAAATTTGAGGAATATTTTCCAGTAAGCCAAGACCCGAGAACAGAAGCATTGTGGGTTTTTGATTCATTCAATTTTACAAATACAAGAAATGTCCTATTTATAGTTGAAGATGATTTATTAGCTGATCTCGCATCAGACATGACATTGAAAAATGTAAAAGTTAATTCATCCCTTGCTAAATTTTGGATCCAAAAAAATGGCAAGTACAAGGTTTTAAGTGACAAAGTAATTCAAACTATTCTTCCATTTCCTTCCACTTATTTCTGTGAAAGCGGATTTTCAACAGTCACTTTAACCAAGACCAAACAATGGAATATATTAAATTTGACATCGATTGTAAGATTATCGTTAACATATCTTCCACCAAATATTGAAGATTTAGCAAGTCAATCCAAGATCATTCTTCCCATTCATACATAAATTTTTTTTTTTTGAATTAAATTTTTTTTTGGATTAATATTGCTTTTATTAAATAAAAATTTCTTTGCTATTTTTATTTAAATAAAAACGATTTAGCAGTTTTTACAAATAAATTACTATTGTTGGGCCAGAACACAAACGGCCTTGAGAAATGTTTAAATGGATCGGTAACACACATGCAAACATAACAAGCAAATTTAAAATAAACCTATTAAAACACCAATTAAACCCTACCAAATATGAGAAAAAGAGAATTAAATATAAAATAATAAACATAAAAATAAATTAAAATGATAACAAAACGCAACAAGATCCGCACGATACAAATACAAACATAACAAGAAAACACAGCAAATTCGACAAAATTTGATAAATTAATAAAAGTTCATGAAAATGAAACTTAAATCAAAGAATTTGAATTAGTAATAATTCAATAAAAATTCTAAACGAAAAATTATTAAAATAAATTGAAAAATAATAAAATTAAAGATTAGAATACACTAGAAAATAACAAGTCGAATTTTGTTTTACCACATCAAATTTAACACGCGAGGTTAGGGACAGAAAATAGGTATAAATACCGATTTATTTTCACATTAAATTTAACCGTTTTTCAAAACAAACACCATTTTTTGAACTAAAATTTTGTGAATTTTGTTTGAAAATCTATACTGAAACCTTGAATTTTAGGTGAGAAATAGTTTATTTTGGAGCTCTCTCTCCACGTCACATCCTCGCAACCTCGGTAGAGCTCTGCTTGGATGTCGGCGTGGGGAGAGATGCAATTTTATGCTTTTATAAATTTATTTGTTGGTCAAGTAATTTTGTATTTTGTCTTTAATATGATAATAAACATTTATATTATTCATAAATTGTTTTATATATTTAATAAACTAAATTAATCTGTCGAAATTTTTCCGGCCCACAGCCAACACAAATCGCAAGTTAGTAAAATATATACAGTACAGATTCGTGTAAGCACGTGGAAAATCGCCAATGATATGTACCCGTGAAGACTCAGCGTGCGGAACGCAGGGGTCGTAACGTCAATATTATCCGTATAGAAGAAACGAGAAATAAGGAAGAGGTCTTTTGGCTGCTTCCTCGTTTCTCATTTCTGTAAAATCGACCTAAATTATATTACACACGGCTCAAAATCATCACACCGAGTAGTCCAGTGGGCACTCATTAAATATAATATAAACACAATATGCGCCTAAGGCTTACTAAAGGGTAAGGGCACGGGAAGTAAATTAATATAAATTCGTTGATTAAAAATAAAGTAAATCATTGATTAAAAATAAAGTAATTCATTGATTAAAAACAAAGTAATTCATTGATTAAAAATAAAGTAACTCATTGACGAAAAATAAAGTACTTCAGAAATTGAATTTATTTGTTGATTAAAGATAAAATAATATAAATTCGTTGATTAAAAATGAATTAATTTGTGGATTAAAGATAACATAATATGAATTCGTTGATTAAAAATAAATTAATTTGTTGATTAAAGAAAAATTAATGTAAATTCGTTGAAGTGGATAAATTAATTCATTGTTATGAAACAAAATAAAATCGACTTAATAAATTCAACTCGGCTATAATGTGTTAATTAAAGATCGCCGTAGTATAAACTACTGATAAAAACCCCCAAAAACAGTTTGAAAACCGAGAGTCACCGCGACTATTGCCCTGTAAAACCGACGAAAATCTAAACAAAAGACTATTAATTTATATTAAAAGTACATAAATCAGTTAAAAATCATAAGAGTAGGCTTACTACTAATGTAGGATCTGAACAACTTCAGTTTCATATAATAGGTGCATTTCGAATATATACTTTAGTGACGGCGGGTTAATAATTTAACCATTGTAAAAAATCCAATAGCAGGAATGGAAATACTACACTTTAATTCACGAACATTTCGAGGAAAAATTATATTCCAACAAGCCGTTAGCAGAGGTTACAAGCATTCCTAAAATTTTGATAAAAATCATGCGAAATAATTAAAGTTCCTACCCGCTCAAAACTAATCTTAGGTATAAGTTTCATGGCATGAATATGAATCCGATTGAATCATCCAGACAGCATAAGGTTCCGAATAATAAATTCCGAATACCGTCGAAAATTGCGTAACAAACTAAATTCAACCCAATTTCACCGTCCCCTGAAATAAACTAGAAGTAATACCAACCAGGAAAATAGACTACTTGAATTTGCCATCATTCCACCATATGGGAAACCTCGTAAAGTCCTGACTAAATTAGAAATATTAATTATCGCCAAGTGGAAAATTAAATCTAACCTAAAATCGATAAAAGTTCAATCCAAACGGAAATCATGTTGATCGTTGATATTGACTTTTGAATAAACGAATTCGTCTAACGGAAGCGCACGCACTATGACTATATATTCCACCCAGACCATTATCGATTTTCGGAAATTATTATAGCATCGAATTATGAATCCGACACTAGGAGGGGATTTACTAGCAAAATCAAGCTCGCTAACTCGAGGTACTTTACAAGATTTTTATTTAAATAATTTATTTTGATTAAATTTATAAATCTTTGCTAAATAATGGTCTCCCATAAATTAGTCTGTAAACAAAAACTAATTGTTTAATTAACTGTAATCGCCAATATTATCATAGCATCAAAATCCAGCATTAGCTTCCCCAAAAATACGCCAAATTACTAATTAATTCTGCCTTCCCCGATTCTTCGAAATAGGAATACTAGTGAATATCGAGATCGAGAATTATGTTATTCCCTTCGCGCTTCTAGATTCTATTTTTATGGACTAGAATAATGGTTTGAACGCATTTACATTGAATGATTTCTAACTACACCGTCATATTTCGTCCTTTGAACACTTTACAAATTAATTATGTACAATATAAATTTGATATATTAATTGCGATCTGATATGTATTGTTTAATCTATGAGCCCAAAATGTCAACCTAAAATATCACGTAGATTCCAGCGTGTTAATTGTCATGGTTGCTTGATAAAGATTTTAATCCGCGATTACTAACATTTTCGGGATGATCAATAACAATTACACCAGTTTTCATGAATTCCGATAGGTATTTCCCCTTCACCAACCTTCCATTAAGAATTATTTCACCATGACGCCTCTAAGAACAACCAACGTTGCCCATACAACGAATCACCCCTTTTATTTTTCCGAACATCAAACCATGCAGTCGGTTTGGATAAATTACTTTTTATTCCTTCATACTTAACGGTTTATTCACAATATCATTTCAGAAGAAATCATGCCACTCGATTGGACTACCACTCAAGTAACCGATGAACAGCATCTGAGGAAGACGCCACAGGCCGCAGCCATTACAACCGAGCTTACACCAAGGTGGCCGTACCCCACCACTTGGCAGGTATTGGGCCTGGCAAAGGACCCTTGTTGGCCCTACGGACAGCGATATACTGCCGAAGAAACCCGCGAGCACGCGCGGAACCTCCTCACTCAATGGGAAAGGGTGCAGGAGCAAGTGGACCTGAACGTGGTCAAGGCGAGGATGTACCTCGCGAACGTAGAAGAGGACATCCACGTCGGGCGTATTGCGGAGGCGTATCCACCTCGACCGGCCCGCGATACCCGACGGCCATATCCGGCCTCTACTCAGAGGAAAGGCCTAAAAAGACATTTCACTGAAGAGCCCTGACTCCTCGGGCAAGGGACAAAGACAATAGTTTGCATTCTCAATGTTATAAGAGAATTTAAAATTCAAATGTCGTCCGCCTTATTTCTCTTTGTGAATAAATTCATTTTGTAACTGTGTTTATAATAATTTTGATTGAATTAAGTTAATAAAGGAATTTAAAGATTTTCTTTTATTATAGTGATGTCGGCCCTGCAATTAATACAAACCGAACTAGACCACGCTAAGCGGGCAAACGCGGATCTACTCACCCAGATAATCCAAATGACTCGGGAAGTGCAACAAATAAAGGCAACCTGGTCAGATCCGACAAAAATGAAAACTATTTACCACAGGCTCACGGCGGCACAAAAGGGTTGGGCGGAAGAGCGACAGATGAATCAGAGCTTGCGCACCCAAATCAGGGGATTGGAGGTCGCCCTAGCCGTCTGTCGGGAGAGGGAAGCAGTAACATACCCACTTGTCTTCGCCCCGTCCCAGATGTCGCATAAAAGTCCTCAATCTACAAACCAGTCCGCCACTCCATCAAATAATCGTCGGCCGGGACGCAAGGAGCGTGCCCGACGCCGAGCAGCACAACCCCAATTCCATCATAGTAGCTCGTGAACGTTATATAGTTTTCATTGCTGATTTGAATAAATAAGTTGTATTCACTGTTAATTTAATTCCAAGGTACAATTTGCATACGATCATCATCATGAATACTCGTATCACGTTTTCGAACCATCGTTCCATCTCCAATAGTCAACATAAATATGATCTTCAGCTTTTACACTAGGGACGGAGCAAAGCGAGCATTGGTCTTCTATCGACAGCTCGTGGACCCAAGGGTTGTCCGAGCAATTACAGTATTAGTAATGATGCTCACTTTTTGCTGAATAAATATTTTATATCTACAGCCTTAGTGCATCGAAACTTTTATTCCAAATGCTTTGGTAAAATATTATTTGTTATTTTCCGGCCCACAGCCAACACATAACGCAAGAAAGCAAAATCTACATAGTACAGATACATGTAAGTGCGTGGAAAATCGCCAATGATATGTACCCGTGAAGGCTCAGCGTGCGGAACGCAGGAGTTGGAACGTCAATATTATCCGTACATAAGGGAAATTGGAGGGTAAATGAGTAGTTTATTGGCTGCTCCTTCACAATCCGTTTTCTGTAAAATTGACATAAATTTTTAACAACAATCGGCTCAAAATCTCTAACACCGAGTAGTCCAGTGGGCACTCATTAACTATGAAATGAACATAAATAGATCTTAAGGACAAAAAGAGGGAATGGGTAACGGGGAAAATTGCGAAATCGTTGCAACAATTAAAATGAATAGCCATCGGAAAAAGATTAATCCGAACGACCAAAATCATGAAAAAAAATAATGTTTTAATAAGAATTAAATAAATTTAATTTGAGTTGAGGCGGAAAATATGGGCGGGACGCTGCTCAAATTTTCCGAACTAATTCAAATACTTAACAAAAATAGTAACACAAAAATGGAATGCGTAAAATAAGGGCGGAACGCTGCTCAAATTTTCCGAGTCAATGAAAATACTTTGTCGAAAACTGTAGTATAGGGATGAACCGTAAAATAAGGGCGGAACGCTGCTAAAATTTTCTAATTTACAAAAATACTTTATCGAAAACCGAAAAATATAGATGGACTACGGCTAATGTTGTATATCAATAAACAATTTTTAACGGTGAGGAATAAGGACGGATCCCTACAAAACCTTAATAAATATAACGATAATGATAAGGGTAATGGTAATTATAATAATAATAATATTGATAATAATAATAATAATAATAATAATAATGGTAATAATAATAATAATCATGGTATTTGTAGTAATGATTGATAATAATTATGATAACAATAATAATAATAGTAATACTCATAGTAACAATAACAATAAATATAATGGTAGTTATAGCTATAAAAATATTAATAAAGGTATTAGTAGTAACAATTAATAAGGGTAATACATATAATAGCAAAAATGATAATGCTGATAATAATAATGGGAAACATTGTAGTTATAATAGGGATAAGGGTGAAAGATATAATGTGAGTGTATTTAACATAACAAAGGGTGTACAGGCCAAAGAATAATCATCAGCATGGACAATGATAAGAAAGACTAAGCGAATGGACATAAAGATAGATGATATGAGAGTATAGGTTAACATTTGAAGGAGATAGGAGAATAATGGGACCTAAGAATCAAAAGCGAGCGCAGGTCTTCTATCGACAGCTCGTGAACCCGAGGGTTGTCCGAACAATTACAGTACTAGCGATAATACTCAATTTTTGCGGACAATCCACCACTTGAACACATTACCAACGTTGCCTAGCAACGGGTGCCAAGTGGATCAGAATCATTTTGTATGGCGTTACGAGGGCAACTAGAAGGATAAGCAAGATTTGAAACCCTGTAACCCACCAATACTCATCTGACTAAAATTATTGTTGATCAATGAATAAAAGCTGATTAAAGTTAAAAATATTAAGTATTTCACAGAACACTCATAGGGTTTTAAAGTGATCTTAAAATATACCACCTTGTCCTTAATGGGTCAAGTTACAACGATATAATACTTTAATAAACAAAAATCGTTCAATTTGTTTCAACTTTTATTACTTAATGAAAAATTATAATTCAATGCATATAAAAAACTTTCATTTCATATATTTAAATAAATTAACTATTTTTAATTGATTTAAAATAATATACTTAGATATAATTAAAATTTTTCTTTGTTAATTAATTTGTTTAATTTCATCATATGAATTTAGTTGAAAATTGTTAAGTATTAAATTAGTTTTTTTGAACAATTAAAAATTCAACCGAAATAAATTTCAATTCAATGGATAGATTCAAAATAAACTACAAATCAATTGATTCCAAATTGCAAGGGAAAAATATATTCACTAATATTCTTGCATATTTCGAAAAAGTGACCGGAGTTCCTAGGTCGAAAATATGTGTAGGTTAGAATCTAAATATAGTTTTCTCATTTGCAATTAATAACAATGAATTTTAATTAGGTATATGCTTTGTGGTGATCTTGTACGTTCTTTTTGGGCCATATGCTATTGCAATTGTGAATTTAATCGGGTTTATTTATCCCGCATATGCATCGTTCGTTTGATAATTTTGAAACTGGTGGTAATTATTGACATTTCAGACTTAATGAAATTGAAAGTAGAAATAAAACTGAAGATATAAAATGGATGACTTACTGGACGATATATAGTTATTTAATTTTACTGGAGTCATTTTTAGAGAAAGTTTTATTATCGATTCCATTTTATCCTATTTTTAAAGTAAGAGTAAACCTCTTAGAAGATTTTTGTTTTCAAAATCAGTTCTTAGTCACATTAAATTTTTTTAAACTAATTACTGATAAAATAGTAAGTAGGTTAAATATTAAAATAAAGTTTATTATTATGTTATATATTTGAACTTTCAATTTCTTATGTAAATTAATCTCTATTGAGACAACTTAGGGATTTTATACGGAACACTTAGCAAAATTTGTTTCTGCACTCATGTCAACTGAGATTCATTAAAAATTATTCTTTTTTCAATGTAGGTTTATCGATTTCAGTAAGAGTCAAATATCAGTACTCTACCAAAGATATGAATAATCACTTGTACCTGTTGTACTTACTTTCATTACCAAGGAAGCATACTGAAACCTCTCCTAAAACCTACAAAACCAGTGTTGACAAATTACCTGAAATTTGAATTCCTTATTTACAGGGTTTGGCGGACATGTGCATTGTGAAATTGCGCCGCATTCTAAAATAATCATCATTTAATCGATGAGTAATTTGTCTTGAAATGAGATTTGCTTTTCATAATGAACAGATTAAATCACTTTTTATAGGATCAAGTTTACCACAAGTTAAGGAGGCTCTTTTTTGAATGGTTTTATTGTGACGAATAAATCGCGTAATATCGACAAATCTCTGATGACTAAAGCATTCTTGTACAGTAGACAGAAAATTCTTTATAATTCACAGACTGGAAACGCTCTTTATTTTTGCTTTGAGTATTCTTCAATAAATATATAAGTTTCTTCGACATTTCTTGAAAATAAAAGATTTGCAAGAAGAATAAATATTGGCTTCTTGATAGATAAATTCTCTTATAATACAAGTTGATATGTAAACTTACTGAATTTTAATTTTAGTGAAAAATCAATGAGTTTCAGCCATTTTTGAAATGGCTGCTAAACAAATGACGTCACACGATTTTCTACTGACTCCCTCCATGCTCCTCACACATCGTCACAAAATATGACGTCACAAACCTTTGGTCCGTCTTAAAAAGCCGTATTTAATATTAGAAAATGAAAATGTTTCAAATAACTCTATTGAAATTTTATTATGTAATTAGTGTAATGCTGCACTGTAATATCGTATGAGGATACATGTATTAAAAAAGAGGCTTTGAGAAGCTGAAATTAGTATAAAATTATGTTGAAAAAATACAAAATTTAAGGTGTGACGTCACAGTTCTTAATCAACCCCTCCACAATTGTGCGTGACGTCATTTATGGATGGCCTTTAAGTGATTTTGTCACGTTATTTTAAAGACTTGAATTATGATGTCGTAAAAAATTCATAAGATCATTATTCAATCTCTCAAATATGTCCTTTGTTCCACAATTATATATATATATATATATATATATATTATTAATTATGAATATTCAGAAAATGATTAATTTTTTTGAAGTAATAAAAAAATTAATCGCCATAAATATGTAATTTCTTATACATCTTTTGGAAAAAATCTCCGAATATGTACAAAATAATTAATCAAATTCCTGTAATCTTCTTTCCTCAGCTCTTATCTAATGTTTCCTTCAGCACATCAAATCTGAATTGAAATTACATGAAACTGAATCCACCTGGCCTTGCTATGGTCTTCCTTATTTGGAATTTAATCTTATTGAATACACTTTATTAAATTATTATTAAAACTTATGAATAAATATTATTATATCTTCATCTTCACGAAATATATTGTTTCCACAGAAATGTCTGAAATACTTAGGAAATATTTTTTTTATTAAATTTTTATTTTAAAATAAATGAAAATGAATGCTGATTATAAAGTAGTTGTATGCTTGGGTGCGACCAATCAGCGAATTTTGACTCTTTCGGCCATTTTTGGGGTTTATTATTTTTATCATTTCCCCATTATTTTTGTCTTATTTTCTTTAATTTTTAAATTTTTATTGCCTTTCTTGGCTATTTCTCTTATTGGTCTTTAAATATTTTATTTTTGGTCGCCATTTCCGCCTATGTATTTTCTAAACCTTATTTTGCAAGGTTTTAGCGATTTTGTGTATCATTTATGTTTCAGTCTGCTGCTGTATGCTCTTTTTTAAATTTTATTAATATTTGTTCTAATTAGTTTTGTTATGTTTTTATTTTGTTTTATTTAATGTTTTATTTATTTTTGGTTTCTGCTTTCGGTGCATGTGTATTTTTGCAGAAGCCATTTTAACAATTAATTAATTTTTATTTTTTGTTTAAATGGTGGCTTATAGCCCAACAATATCTGCTTTTCATTATAAAACCTCTTTAGTATATTGTTATTTTAATCATTTTACATGGTGACCACGCTTTTAACGCATGAATTACTGTGAAATTCTCTTACAGTTGAAGATATTCAATTATAGATGATCTTGATGAATTTATTTTAGAAGATTGAATCATATTATTTAATAATTATTTAATAATATCCAAAGAAAAGTAATTATCCTAGCATATTTGGGGGAAAATTATCTCAACAAGTATGACAAAAGTCCCGAAGAAGAAGATTATATGAAAAGCCTAAGATTATCCTTTGATGATGCAGAAAAATTTATCAACACGATCGATAAAAGTGTCCAGAAAATTTGAAACACAAAGTAACAATATCAAAGTTGACATATTTCTTTCTAAAAAATACTTTGACTATGAAAAAGACAAACGTAAAATAAAACGTCATGAAATTAGGTACCATCCATTGAGGACGCCACCAAAAATAAGCATTTTTGATCCCCTCCTCCTTGTCTCATTCTGTCCCTTTTCACGAGCACCCCCAGTCGGGAATATCCCTCCAAAAATAGAAATTTAAATAATTTATAAGCATACAGGCTAAATTTGATTTCAACATTATTTGTAGTAATACGGAATATTGGTTGAAAAATAGAGAAAAAACATGCATACACAATTAAAATGGGAAAATAGGGGACATGAAACCTGCCGCTTACTTACTTACCATATATAGTATTGAATAAAGACAATCGAAAGATTTTAAAAAAAATCATTAATCCATTATGTATTTAAATGACCAATGCAGCTGGGGATGTCCTCAGCACTTGATCCCCCTCACTAGTGTCCATTTTGCGAAGATCCCTTTTCTCTCTCTTCTTATGGGACGTCTTTAATGGATGCTCTCTTACCAATGTTTAACTAAAAATAAGTTTACTAAAGTAAAATCAAAATATGACGGAGAATAACTGTAAGGTCCAACCCAAATAAATATATTAAAAACGATAATCTAAGAACTTTTTTTAATTTTCACCACTGATTTCTTTTCATTTTAAAATAACATTTTATTTATTAAAAAATATTTGACTATGAATCAGTAAAGCTATCAATGTTCACGATTTTTCGACCCAACCTTTTTCAAATGATAATCACTAAACTAAACGACGGCATCAAGAAGCTCCAATTATAAACAATTAACGAGAATCTGATTACTTCAAATAATTTGTTTAAATGTAATAGAAACATTGTAGAGGGATGAGACAAACTTGCTGAATCCAAACACTCAAGTCGTTGCAAGCAAATTAATTTTCAAAATGCCCTAATAACATTAAAAAAATTGAAAATATTTTTAAAAATCTAAAATATAATTTCAATGATTATAATTTTTAAGAAATATTTAGCTTCATAATAAAGAATTAATGAGAATTGATATAAAAAAATAAGTAATTTAACGAAAATTTATAATAGGAGGTGGAATGATAAATATTAATACAATAATTAATATTATTTTTCATACATTTAGTGTGCTTTTTTGATTTTCTGCATGATTTCAAATCCATGGAATGGGTCACTGATATTTTATAAACATATTCTCAGACCACTTATTGTACAAAATAAGGCAACTATTGATAGTGCAGTGACAACTATAACCAACGAGGCAAATGATTTTCTGACTAAAGGTTAAATTCCAGTTTTTTGATCGCACTTTTAAATAATTTTTTTTTAATTTTAGTTAACTGAGCTAGAAATGGATTTCACAAAACTTATTCGAAACATTTAATACAAATTATCATCTGATTATTTTTTTTGTCTTTCTTTTATTTTGCTAAAATATTTAATTATCGATTACATATGTATCTTTCTCTAGTATTATTTTCTATGTCACAGTTCCGTCTAATATGGCATTTTACCAGTCAGTTACCATTAATTAAGGGAAAACGAATATATTATACACAAATCAGTACACCGCACAGATTTTACTAACCTCATGAGAAAGTGAAAACGTCAAAGCACTCAGTATTTTAATATTTAATAATGATTCCATTGTGATAAATAATTGAAAAAATGCATGAAGTCATACTGCCGAGCAATTTTTGGAGCTCCACAATCGATAAACGATTAAATTCTTCTTGAACTGAAATCTTTAGTTTCGCTGCAGTTTGAGGTAAACGTGACGTCTAATGATACAAAAAAATTCTCTATTGAGTTAAAATCTTGTGTCAGTACTGGCCAATGAAGAACTCGAACCACATGATGAAACATCTATTTACATATAGAGATAGAAGAATGCAAGATGGATTATCATGCTGAAAATCCAAGTACTCCTCAAATTTGCAGTGCCATAGACAGAAGTTTCATTTAAAGAAGATAAGTGGTGTTTTTTACCATTCCACTCAAATCAGCCACACACGACTGATCCACTTCAAAAATGCTGTTTGGAAAGTACCCCAGTTTTCTTCCGCATATTATGCCAATTGTACTAAAAACCGTAGAAGCTCCTATTTTAACATCGTTATGAGTTTCAGATAAGTTGTTTTTATGTCTGTTGAGATTTGATGAAAAATACCAGTGGCTATATATATATTTGAACAGCACTATAGCCTTTTGTTCGAAACAAATGACAATGAGATACTCTCGTGCTTTTAAGATGAAGGAGGAGGTATTATTACATAAAGTACTTCATTCCAAGATGGACCGAAAGAAAGAAGAATTGAGTAGCTTAAGAAGTGGAAACAATCTTAAAAAGGGGAGAGTTAAGATATTTAAAATGATCTTGTTTTTTTAGTAATAGATTGTTTGATACTTTTTATGAAATTATGATAAATAAAACTTATGGCGGAAAAACTTTTTTAACAATGAGTTTAATGAAACTTTAACGATTTTCCATATTAATCTTAAAATATTTTACTCTTTAATATAAATTCCTTGAAAAACAAAATTAAAAAATTTAATAATAAAAGAAAATATTATTTAAATAGAAATAATTTTATAACTTTTAATTCTTAATATTTTTCTATAAATAATTATTCAATTTAAATTGCAATTGGCAAATTATTTCTCATTGAAAATACGTATTTGTAAATTTTGGAGCTTGAATTTCCATCAACATTGTTGAATAATTTGATTAAATTTTTTAATTTGAATTTTTTTATTGCTTGTTGAATTAACAGATATAAAATTGTAATTTGTTAATTATAATTAAATTTATCAATTTATTTTTAATTTACTATTTTTTTGAATGATAAAGCTTTCTATTTTTGTTGTATTTTAAGGTACAAACCTATCTTTTGTTTTAATGTTTCGCGCCATTACATTTGTCGCCTTTGTTGAACTGTGTTCCGGAGTTCTACATTTTATGTTTGCCAAACCTGATACATACGCAACATTTTTGTGCCAGAGTGATGTTCACACGAGCTGGAAGTACAAGTTAAGTAATACCTGTGATGACCTCTTTGCTAAATTCCGTTATCGTATTTGTATTACTGCCTAACTTAAACAAAATAACGGAATAGGAGAATTCGGATATATGCATCCTATATGATGGTATTAAATTTCAATAAACGTTGTTAAAATTATGTTTCATTGTTTTGGTGACTTATGGAATCTTTTCCGTGTTGTAAAGCATTCTCAATAAAATAACAAGCCTAGAAAAGACTCCTAATAAATAATTACTGATAAATGGAAACAAAATATGTGGAAATTTGAGATCATGTTTTATTACTGATTTATTACATTAATATTCAATTTATAATGAAAGATGATTCGCAAAATATAATTTAGTAAAAAAATCGTCCCCTCCAGAAAGGTGAGTAAATTATGACAAAATTAAAATAAAATATCAGAAAATCTACAAAATATTATTTTTTTTATATTATTTTAACTAA
Source organism: Schmidtea mediterranea (assembly GCA_022537955.1). Taxonomy (NCBI): domain Eukaryota; kingdom Metazoa; phylum Platyhelminthes; order Tricladida; family Dugesiidae; genus Schmidtea; species Schmidtea mediterranea. The sequence continues at coordinate 234,915,576 of CM039680.1, forward strand.
TGAATTCAAGCAAGAATTCTTTTTTAATGAAAACTATTTTTAATAAATAAACGCCTTATTTAAATCGGAAACTGCAAAAGGAAATAATTGAGAGCAAGAAATGAAAATTAAGAAGATACTTAACAAATCAATAAAATTAAACAAATTACAACAAGGTCATTTTTAATTAATAAGTGCATATGAAAAAGGGGAAAACAAAAACAAGATCAAAATTTAATCCAAGGGTATGTACACGGAAAAAACAATCTTAATGAAAGTCAATATTAATAAGTGTCATTATATTACAGACTATAAAAACACAAATTCAGTCAGAACAGAATTTTGAGAGGGCAGAGTTGTTTAAAGAGAAAGTTGTAAAGTAGAATTTGTAAAGTAGAATTTGTAAAGTAGAATTTGTAAAGAAAAGAAGAAACGTAATTAAAACGAAACTCAAGTTATCAAATAAATTTAAATCAGAGCTGTTGGGCCAGAACGTAAACGGCCTTGAAAAATGTTTAAATGGATCAGAAACACACATGCAAACATAACATGCAGATTTAAATAAATCAGGAAACACCATATAAACCCTATAAAATCTGAGAAATAAAAGAATTAAATATAAAATTAATAAACATAAAAATAAATTAAAATATTAACAAAATGCACCAAGATCCGCACGATACCTACACAAATACAACAAGAAAACACGACAAATTCGACGAAATTAGAAAAATCAATTAAAGTTCATTAAAGTGGAATTTAAATCGAAAAATTTAAATTAGCAATAATTCAATAAAAATTATAAATAAAAAATTATAAAAATAAATCGAAAAATAATAAAAATAAATAATAGAATTTGCTAGAAAATAACAAGGTCGAATTTTGTTTTACTGCATCAAATTTCACACGTCATACAAATAGGTATATATACTGATCCATTTTCACATTTAACTTAACCAAAAACCATTTTTGAAAACTAACCATTTTTTGAAATTGTTAGGACTATTTTAAAAACTTTAAAACCCTTTTAGACGTTATTCGAAGATTATTCAATTTTACTTTGAAATTTTCAGGAACTCATTTTTTAGGTGAGAATTATTTATGGTGGAACCCCCTTTCCACGTCCCGTCCATAGCATCTCTGTAGAGCTCTGCTTGGCGACGACGTGGGGAGAGTGGCATTTTATTTTATGTTATTTTGATGCAATATGATGATATTTGTTATTTTGGTCAACGAAGGGTAATTTTGTTGAATTGTTGTATAATTAATAAATATTATTAATATATCTAAATTGTTCTACATATATCTAACTTATTCTATATGCTTTTATAAATTTTTTAATGTCGAAATTTTTCCGGCCCACAGCCGACACATCACGCAAGATAGTAAAATCAACATAGTGCAGATGCATGTAAGAGCGTGGAAAATCGCCAATGATATGCACCCGTGAAGACTCAGCGTGCGCAACGCAGCGGTCGTAACGTCAATATTTATCTTTATAGCTGAAGCGAGAAATAAGGAAGAAGTCTCTGGCTGCTTCCTCGTTTCTCAATTCTGTAAAATCGACCTAAAATTATCTTACAAACGGCTTAAAATCATCACACCGAGTAGTCCAGTGGGCACTCAATAAATATAATATAAACACAAAGGCGCTTAAGATCTATTAAAGGGAAAGGGTACGGGGATAAATCAATTGAAATCGTTGGTATAAATAAATTAAATTGATGTTTAGAAATGAATTAATAATATATTAAATCAACTTATGTCATTAAAAACCAAAATATGGATATCATAAGTAGTTCCGTGAGCCCCTTACATTGAATTTATTCATCAAGTTAAAGATATTTTCATTAAAAATAAATATTATGTAAAGTGAAGGGTACTGTAATGAATTAAATAGATTAGAAGCAAATTGATATCGGTATGCTAAAATAATCCAAATAGTAACATCTCTTAAAAAGTAATTATTGATTCAACTAAATTAGTTAACGATTACGGAGTAAATATAAGCATTGCCTTAGGAAAAATTAAGTGGATTGACTGATAAAATTAGAGCAATGTGAACAAAATAACCCGATAGATCGGCAAGTAAAAGCAAACATAGTTTTATTTGAAGATAATACGATAATGCAGTAGACAATCACTTAAAATACTTTATTCGAGGGATTGTAATTAATATAGATCGCTAATAACTACAAGTTAAAATATAGAAAAATCACTGATTTAGCCAACAAAGTCTCCGGTAAATTGAATATAAGTTCATAGAGCAAAATAGAACCAGCAAAATAGATTGATAAATTCCGAGATTAATTTAAGGTAATTCGTCCCTCAAAGGCAAATAACTCGTTGTTTCAGACCACAGCACTAGTCAATTGACCCAATACGACTCCTCGCTCGAAGTTGGTGTAATGGATAACGATAATCAAACGATCCTCGAGTTGAAAATTTCCTTTTAGATGATCCATTCGAATCTGAAATACGGTAATGGCAGGGTGAAAATGAGTAAAATATAACTGGAAAACTCTAAGGTAAAGATAAGCAAATCTGTAACCAAAATTTTAATGATAGTTTATTGACAAAAATTTACTGTTAAGGAGTTACTCAACCTTGCAACATTATTAAATCAAACCGACATTGATAGGAATAGCTTGAATCGCGATGAGAAAGAACCAAATCACTTTTACGATAATATTTGTTTAAACCTAACGGCTAAAATGTGTAAATGAATCAAATAAAAGTATACCGAAATTAGTTTACCTTCCATAACATGAAAACCCGAAAGATTGATAATATCAGAGTGATAATTGTTAAGCATCAGTAAAATCCAATGGCGCTAATAGATGTATATATCATTAAAGTTAAAATTCCGATAGAATGAAGTAATGATACATCCCAATAGATTAGAACATAAATTGAATAATTACAACCAAAATTCCAACTCGTCCAAATGATTAAAGACGCAGTGATCTAATAATATATCTAACCGATCAAACAGCGAAAATACGCCGGATATTGAATTGTAACGGAAATCGCATCCATCTACGCAAACGTCCTTGCACAATACTAGTAAGATAACATCCGGACTGGTTTCCGCTAAATCTAAAATCATCTATCACACTTCCATCTAACCGGACATCCGGTCAATCATTACTAATAACACGCAACATTAATCAACGGAAATTACGTGCGAACGCCAAACACACGTCGATGCCTCAGCAATGCGACATCCGTTACCGCCTTAAACGATCACCAAATCATAGAATGGCTAGATGAAATTAACTCCAACATCAATTTTAAAGAATCAATAAACGTTTACTATAATATATAACGACACAATTTACCTGATCGAACGACAAGTAATATTATAAAGAATCCGAAAATAGGAAAACAAATGAATAATAATGAATACAGTTGCGTAACCCTTAAAATCACAACTTGCGTACAATTGTATTTTCATTTATGTGGTCGCTATATCCACTCGACGACCCCTTAACAATGCCGGCCTAATTAAAGAAAACAAGTTGAGTAATAGACTTACCACCCGTGTATTATTAATGTCACCAGTCGAAGCCACCCGTTCCGAAAGAATCTCGATCAAATAACAGTTATTAGAACCCGATGAGAATAAATCGGAGGACCCTTCAATAGTGATATAGGTACCATCTATTTGTTAACCACTCAACATGATAAATTAAGCAGAGCTAATAACGCCAATGTTTTAGACATGTCATCCGAGCGAAGTATCAGACAGAGTACCGGCACACAGGGACAATCAATAGCTCAATCGGCTACGAGAACATCCGACTCGATTCATCAACAATGGCCGTACCCGACGGCCTGGAAGATATTAGGTGTAGAGAAGGAACCCTGCGATATCCCAGAAAGACAATACCCAGCGGCAGAAACATACTCAAATGCACAGAACCTCCTCACCCAGTGGGAAAGGGTGCAGGAGCAAGTAGATTTGCAGGTGGTTAAGGCGAGGATGTACCTTGCAAACTTGGTAGAAGACATCCTCGCCGGGCGGATTGCAGCCACCTATCCACCTCGCCCAGTCCGAGATACCCGAAGGCCCTACACAGTGGAGGCTCTCAGACGAAGCCTGAAGCGGTACTGTCCCGATGAATGACTTCATAATGATAGATTTATGTAGTGATTAATCCAAAATGTTAACAATTTATGTGTTCTTTTCTTGGTATAACTGGAATGATTTGCGTTTTTGTTTAAATGAAATAAATGCTTCTTTAACTTGAGCAGTAACAAATAAAAATGATCTATTTAATTACAGTAATGTCGTCCTTACGAATCTTGCAAACAGAATTGGATCGCGCGAGACAAGCAAACACGGAATTGCTCGCCCAGATCATCCAACTGACGCGGGAAATGCAACATATCAAAGCTACATGGACGGACCCTGCAAAAACGAAGACGATCTACCATCGACTCACAGCGGCTCAGAAAGGCTGTGGAAGAGCGGCAGCTAAATCAGAGTCTGCGCACGCAGATTCGGGGACTCGAAGTCGCCCTAGCGGTCTGCCGAGAAGGTGAAGCGGTAACTTACCCGCTCATCTTCGCCCCCACCCAACTGCCACAGACAACCACCAAGCCAGCAGAACAATCCATCACTACAACCAACAACCGTCGACCGGGACGTAAGGAACGTACCCGACGTCGTGCAACACAACTCCAGAATCTCAAGCAGTAAACGATAATGTGTTTGAGTTGAATAGAATGGTTGTAAACTTAGTTGAATCGTTGTTTTAATATAACCGTACGCCAACATCGCCAATTCGTTCCATAGTCCAATAAGAACCTAATCCTGAATAGCTATGAGGGACCGAACAAAGCGAGCATAGGTCTTCTATCGACAGCTCGTGAACCCGAGGGTTGTCCGAGCAACTACAGTACTAGCCAATGGTACTCAATTTTTGCGGGCAATCCACCACTTGAACACATTACCAACGTTGCTTAGCAACGGGTGCCAAGTGGCGATCAGCATCATTTTGTATGGCGTTACCAGGGCCACCAGAAAGTCAAGCAAGATTTGAAACCCTGTAACCCACCATACAAATTTGGGGGCTCAGCCGGGATTAAAGCTTTGTTAATTGGAAAAAGCAAAATAACCAAGTCAAGAAACCACAGAGAGTTTGTCAGTACACCCTCAGCCGGGATTGAATGATTTTCGTGTGCAAACAAATGAGAGGGGACAGGTTACAGAACTACCTTTGCAAATAGAAATGTCGGAAATTGTAAAGAGCGATTGTAAAGATCGATGAGAAAGTGTAAAGATCGCGGAGAAAATTGAAACAGCAATAAAAAACGATCAACCTGACTGCTAGGTACAAATTTGGGGGCTCATAAAGGACTGTTTTTACAAAGAACCCAAGGAAATATAAGCAAATGTTTAAAGTTTAAACAGAGATGTTGAGACGATATGTTGCAAACCCCAGAGAGATGAGAACGCCATGAAACAAAAACCCAGAGAACAACTATTGAAAAACGAGCAACCCGACTACAAATTAAGACGCCAAGACACTCAACACCCATCAATACTTGACGACATGACACCCTTGTAAGACACCAACAACAATGACAAGACGCATAGGTAATTAAAAAGGGCAAAATGCGGGATAAAATGAAATGGGGTAAGTAAGGGGAGTAATGATAAACAAGAGAAAGCAACGGAACCAAATAGAGGAAGCCAACGGTAATAGAATAAAGCACAACAGGTAATGAGTAAATAGTAGTAGATAAAATGAATCAAAATATATTAAAGAGGTGAATGAATTTAGTTAATTAGTATTTAGATAAATTTAAAGGGTAATTTGATAATTTTAGATGGAACCAACAAAAATTATAGAAAAACTAAAGGGGATTCTAAACATCGAAAATGACAATCTTGAGGAACTAATTAATAAACAAAAGTTAATTAAACGAGCTAAAGAGGATATATCAACGATTTCAAACCTGTACTCCGATGAACATTGCATATTAATAAAATTGATCGATATTGATAAAGACGTAACAACTGAAAGAATATATGAAATTCTATCTATGAGATTAGGGATAACCAAATTTGGGAAAAGCTGGAACAAGTTAATGGAAAAAGTCAAAAACATTGAGGACGAGATTACAACAACAATGAAAGAACAAACTAAGGCTTATGTGGAGTGTTATGCGTGCAAAGCAGAGGAAGCACGAGTAATGGTGATACCTTGCGGACACCTGAGTTATTGTCATGGATGCGCACAAGAGTCGCACTGTATGTTATGCCAGCGAAAGATAAAGGAAAGACTAACGGTTTACTTTCCATGAATTGTTATGATGAAATGAAATAAATGTGTATTATGCATTACTTGAATTATTATTAGATGATAAGACGAATATAAAAGAAATATGCAATGTTTATAAATAATAAAACCACCTGACAACGATAAACAAAGGTAATAGACCAAAAACATAAAAGCCGAATTAGGGAAATAATCAAAACACATGCACAGAGACACAAAATATTGGACGGAAAAATTTCGACAACCGAGTTTTCCTAGTGTATAATTCTTTTGTTTTATTGATATTATTGTTTTATCGATATTATATGGAGATAGGACGAGGAAAAATGGTTAAACCTGAGCTATCTAATGATAGTACGCTCACCCAAGGAAAACCCTGATCAACCCTACTGAGAAAGGAACTGGTAGGCCAAGTCGCGTATGTCAGCAAGTAACCGGCGAGAGATTGATCACCTCTTTTGGGGAGCTTGCTGATGCGATTACCACAAATTTTGAAGGGGGGAGTGAAGAAATAGACCGAGGGGTGAGAGAAAGAGTGTACACGGAACAGAATTAATAGTTTTGATTAAAGGTACCTAGAGATGACTTCTTTTTTCCCTAGCTGGTGGTGAGGCACCAGAGGACAGCTACGGACTGTCGTGCTCAGGTTGTTATCAGCCAAGGGACTGATGGCGCTGAGCCGTTCGATACAAAAACCCGGATCACACACCGAGTATCGAACGATTCTTTTTTCGCTGGGAGGCACTCGATACAACAACCCGGATCCCACACCGAGTATCGGGGCCAAACGGTAGGTGAGATGTGAACTAACCGGTAAATGGTTCATACTCAAAATGTCCTACTAAAGCCAGATGAGAGCGGCTGAACGGAGCCGAGAAATCTGATGGAAGGAGCGGGCAGAGATTTGATAGTTTATTTTCCGCTCCCACTTTTGATCATTTCCTTTTCTTTTCACTATTCGGGAAATCAAGTAAACCGCTTTTGGAACTTGATTGAACGTCTAGGCATTTCCATACTTTTATATTCTTCGAGGTACACAACCCGGATCCCACACCGAGTACCGAGGGAATGTTTTTTTATTGCCCAGCGAGGAGTTTGGTACAATAACCCGGATCCCACACCGAGTACCAAATATCCGAATGGCGGTGAGTAAAGCGTAACCGGAAGAATGCGCGGCCAAAAGACGCCATGGCTTGAGAGTCAGTGTGAGGCCTCAAACATACCCAAAAGTCACTGTTGAGCTCAAGTCCGATGAAACAATAAATAGAGGGCCGGATGATTATGATCAGATACTAGAGGCAATAGAGGGCCGGATGATCATGACCAGATACTAGAGGCAATAGAGGGCCGGATGATCATGACCAGATACTAGAGGCAATAGAGGGCCGGATGATCATGACCAGATACTAGAGGCAATAGAGGGCCGGATGATTATGATCAGATACTAGAGGCAATAGAGGGCCGGATGATTATGATCAGATACTAGAGGCAATAGAGGGCCGGATGATCATGATCAGATACTAGAGGCAATAGAGGGCCGGATGATTATGATCAGATACTAGAGGCAATAGAGGGCCGGATGATTATGATCAGATACTAGAGGCCATAGAGTACCAGATAAGATATGATATGAGTAAAGATGAAATATGATTAAGGTCACAGATGACCAGTAAAAGAGTTAAAGCCGAAGGCCGAAGAGCCAACGGAAATCATAGAGGGCATAGAGCGCCAGCGATTGAGGATTAAGTAAATGAATTTTCTGGGGGACATAGGAAAAACAATTAATGGAATGAATGAGAGTATGAGTATGATGATTATTGATATTATGATATAGATAATTGATACGACTATATAGATAACTGATAAGACTATATAGATAATTGATACGAGATTAATAGATAATTATTACGAGGTATAGATAATTAAAAATGGACTTAAAATGAGGGGGGTGAGTCAGATAAAGAAGACCACCACGATAAATGCGAACAGGGGATGATAACATATATAGTATGGTAAACGGAGGAGAAATTAGTATAGAGTATAGAATATTGGAGTGTTATTTATTTTTAGGAATCGATAGTCAAGCAAAGCAATCCAAGTCAAGTGCAACGCAAAGCAAAGGAGAAAATATTTCAGAGCAAACGACAAAGCAAAGAAATTTGAATAAACGAGCAGAAAAGATTTTGGAATAAACGTCAGAGTAGTTACAAGCAGATAAGCAACCAGAAGTTTCAAAGCAACCAAAACAAGAGAAGAGAAACCAGTCAAGCAGACGAATAACCGTAAACATTGATAGCATCAGCAACCACACGAGAAGCAAAAGCCAAGAGAATAGAGAAAAGAGTTTATTAAAAGCAGAAGAAAAGAAAAAAGTTCGCAACGGTAGAAGTGCCAAAACCGGAGTATCAATTACAGCAGCGACAGGAACCGGCACAGATAGTGGATTAACCGACGTTGAATTCAACAGTAGCGAAGAAAACGAAATAAACGATACAGAAAACCGGTTGCCAATAATAGAATCAGAGAACGAGGAAGAGAGAGTAAAAAACTTAAACATTAACTCAAACATGGCGAATTCCATAAATTCCAACACGACTTCACTTCCGGACCCAAACATGATGATAAATAACAACAATGCAATAGTAGGAGAATTCAGAGAAAAGTTTAGAGGAGAACCGTTTGACGGCAGTCTCAACAAATTGGATACATTTATAAAGGAATTCGAAGTGTATAAAAATATCTGTCACTGGACAGATCAAAAAGTAAAAGAGCGACTACCCTTGTATCTGAAAGGGAGCGCACAAGATGTATTTGTAGAAGAAGCGAGAGATGTAACAAAATTGACAACATGGACAGAAATTAAAGAGTTCTTAATAAAGATATTCGGGATAGAGAAAAAGGGGAATAGGAAGATATTGGACTTCCTACACCGAAAACAAAGACGAGATGAATCAAATGCAGTGTACGCATGCGAACTAAAGAAATTGTGTAAAGAAGCCTTCGGAGAACATGATTTGCCCGAAGATAAAATGGTAGACGTCTTCATAAGAGGAATCAAAAGGGAAGACATACGAGCCAACCTTGGATGTTTGGCACCAGAAACATTAGATAAAGCAGTAGCAATCGCAAACAGATGTGAAGCCCATCTAGGACTGGGATATCAAGTGGCAGTCTTGGCCACGGAACCAACAACATCAACAGTCAATGCTAACAATCAAAACAACAATACCAACCCAGCTATGAATCAATTCATTCCAAGAGCACAGCAGATGTTCAAGCCACCAACAACGAGAAACCCGGAGGATAGAGGTAATAACCAAGTAAGTTATAATAATTATTTCAGGAACAATCCAAATGCAAATGAAAAATGCTCCACATGCCAAAGAATAGGACATCGGTCAGAGAATTGTTTCCGAAATTACAATTGTCAAAAATGTGGTAGACGAGGGCATACTGAGAAAATATGTAGACAATCTAATAGCCAAGCATGTTACAATTGTGGACAACAAGGACACTTCGCAAGGCAATGTAACATAAGAAGAGAACCAAACCAGCCAAGATTAAACAACTCTATGGGAAATCCACAAATTAACGTGATGCAAGAGATAGACATGCTACGAGAAACACTACAACGAATGCCCATGGAATTAAAAGAGATGATGCAACAAATGCCCACCAATATACAACAACAACGAATCAACGTAATGAGAAGCAATGAAGAGATTCAAGAGCTACGAACTAGAGAATATCAAGAACAACAACAAGCTGAATGGCAAAGACTACAAACAGAGGAAGCCCAGGAAATCCAGCAAAGATGGGAAAATCGAAAACAAACCCCGAAGAGAATTAATATGATGAGAATGGAAATTCCAGATGAAACTCACACTGCGGAGCAGTGTGTTGAGAACGAAGGGGGAGGAAATATGATAACTGATAACGAGAAAACAGTTGAATTAAATACGATGGAGAAAATAGAGGCCATCAAAGAATTTACAGAGGAGGAAAAACAAAGACGTCGACAGTTAAAAGAAACGATAATGGAGAAACCGAATGAACCGGAAACTAAAGAGATTAAACGAGCAGAAATGATGATAACGGAGGAGCAAAACAAGGAAACATTAGTGTACGAGATAGATGAACTCGAAAAAGAAATTATGACACAAAAGACAGAGAGTACACTCGAGAAAATAAAGCAAGAGGAAGCTTTAGAACAAGAGGAGGATCAGTTAAAAGAAAAAGAAGCAATCCTGAAACAAGAGAAAGCGGAACTAAGAAAGAAGGCACTAATATTAAAAGTAGACGGAGCGTTAAAACATTTAGAACAAGAGCAAGCACTAGACCAAAAAATAGAAGTGATGGCAAAGAAAGTGCTATCGCAAGAAATGAAAGAGCCAGAATTGAGAGATGAACAGGAAGCATCAACGTCAAAAGAAAAAGAAAAGATATCAGAACCAATAATAACAAAAAATCGAATCCAGAGGATACTGCTACAAAAAATAGAAACAAGAATCAGAAAAGAAAAGCCCACGTGGAGTGAAGCTCAAATTGAAATTAGACTAAAAGAGATATGGTTCCAAGCAAAAGGGCCAACAAAGATAATGAAAGAGGAGGAACAACCACATATTAATATGATGAGACAAATACCGGACGATCAAACAGATGAGGATGAAAGCGAGATAAGCAGTCTGGGCGGAGAAATATTTCAATCATGCGAGGAAAATAAACCATATAAAGATGAATCAAAATCCGAATTAGAAGAAATGAAAACAAACGTGCCAAGAGAAGATGAAACTGAGATATTAAAAGAAATCAACGAGATCGTAGAAGAAGTAGATCGAAACCAAATGTTCCTAAACCTCAGAGATACAACCGCATACAGCAGAATAATGAAATTGATTGCGAAAGGATATCAACAAGATAACGGTACATTTACGGCATCATGGAAAGATATGATAAAAAAGTACCAAGAGAATCTGAAAGAATATGATAGAGAAGAATATCAGGTAATTATTGATTTTCCAGAAATACCGAGACAGATAATAGCCACAAGAGGCGAAAGCACAAACGAGTTGTACGATTGGGTAGTGAATAAACTAGGACCTAGTTATAAAAATAAACCTTTATATTACCAAGGAAGAAAAATAAAGCGAGATATACACCTAGCGGATGCTCTAATATGGCCAAAAGGAATAAATGTGGTAACGTTGAACAAGAATGAAAATGAAGAAACGACAACAGAAATATGGCAGAAAATTCAAATATTGTATAACAAAGAAATAAAACCCGGATTAGAAAAAGAGAGACAAAAGATAATGAGGCAAAATCAGATCAAAATGACAGAACAAGCAATAGACCAAGCTAGAAAACATATTAATCGATTATCATTAACGAGACCGATCTCAATGAAAATGTTCGTAGAAGCTGTACGAGATACAGATATTATGAGATTCGATAACGAGAGAACAGATGAGTTGATAGCCAAATATGGAGAGCACCAAAGAGATATGAGAGGAGATGAACCAATAAGGATAAAAATAAAGCTACCAAATGATGAAATAAAAGAAATATCGGTGGATCCCGATTGTCAAATGCACGAATTATACCGACGGATAAATCGAGAAATTATCCAACCAATAATCGAAAGTAGTGACGATGGCATGGTAGAGGACGTAGCAATAATGTACCACAAACGGCAAATAAGTCCGCGAGAACGACCTCCGATATACGAATTAGGTATATGGGAAGACGGACAAACCATTAATATCATAGCGATGGACGAACCAGAGAGAAAAAATACGACAAAAAGGGAGCAACAGATCCAAGAATTTCAAGAGGAAATGAAAAGAAAGATGGACCAAATATTAACTATCTACCAGTTATGGAGACAAGATGCGAAGTTGAGTACAAAATTACAACCTATAGACGACTCACGATGCCGATCAACACCATGGAAAAAGGTGTATGATGAAAAGACAAAAGAATGGAAATGGAAAATGGAGAGAACCGAACCAAAGTGGAGAAAATACATACCAGGAGAAGCGCCGGAAGACGCAGCTAACGAAATAACCTTGGAATTATATGAAGATGAACCATATGAAAATCTACCAGAGGAAATGCTAAATGAAATGGAATGGCAACCAGAAGAAGACGAGGAAATAAACGATAAAGCTCGACTAGCCCCATACACATGGAAAATAGGTGGATGGGCGGAAAAAGTAAAATCGGCTGAAGAAGAGAAAATCATCGGTATCACAAGTCATCAATTCTATACAGAAATCGGAGGATATCGGATGAAATTGAGAGTGTACCCAAACGGAGATGGGGTAGGAAAAGGAACACACCTATCAGTGTATTTTCTGTTAGCAAGAGGCAGATATGACGGAAAGTTAGAGTGGCCATTTGATCGAAAAGTCACAATTTCAATCGCTAAACCCGGAAAATGGGAAGAGCGACACAGCGAAAAACTGGGAGTGGACCCAAGATCAATGATAAGCCAGAAGCCAAAATCCACTGAAAATGTTGCAGGAGGAGTACCACAATTTCTATTGAAAAAATACGTAACACCTCAATTCGTAAAAGATGATACGATATACATCACGATTGAAGTAGAAACAGAACGAGAAATGAAAATACGAATTCAACAAGAACAAGCGAGACCGCGAATCAGCGTACTCGAGAAACAAATACCAGGAACAAAATACTTGCCCACAGATATAGACGACCCTGTGGAGGAAGGATTAACAAGATTAACGGAAACGCAAAAATGTAGAGAATTAGCAGCGATATTGAGAACCGGAGCAAAGAATCAAAGACGAACTGTAACAGATTTAGCAAAATGGATAATCGATTCTTGTAGCAGAGTGGAGAATCTGCGAAATATCGTAAAGGAAATAGAGGAGTATCGGAGAATGTATGCGTGGTACCCCAGAGCAATTCCGAGAAATTGTCCGAAAATGGAAACATACCGAATGGGCAGCCGAAGCAATAGAGAAGTATAGTTTAAAAATTATGATGCCAGATTTCGAACCAATCGAAAGAGAATTTTACATCACTGCCAAAGTGAGTGAAGTGAAAAAGAGAATACCGTATGAACCGCCATTTCATTTACAATACCAAGGACGATCATTAGACGACGATCTCGAAATCGGAGTTACGCAAATGCAATTGGGATTAATAAATGTATTAACAGTAGCAAAGATCGCGGGTAGAGAACTCAATAAAAGAGAAATCAGAACGAAAACGCCAATAGGACGACAAGAGAGTCTAAACACACCAGAAGTTCCACCTGCAGCAGATGAAGTAATCGTCATCACAACAGGAGATGAAGAGATATTAAATGATCTAAATGATATTGTGGACGAGGAAACAACCAGGAGAATACCGGAATCAAGAGATTTGTTCATGACAGAAGATGAAAACGATCTGATAACAGATGAACCAGACGAGCTAGTATGTGGTCAAAGACAACCAGTCGAAATTATAGAGCCAGATACCGAAGAGGAAAATAAAAAGAAAGAGAGAAGACGCCGAAGCTCGACAGGAGACGAATGGGATAATTGGATAAATGAACGAGGAGCTACAACATCCAAAGAAACAACAGACGAACAACCCAAACGAAAAGAAACAGGTACGGTAATGGAAAAGAAACCCAGAGGACGACCAAAAAATTGATAAACCAGCTCCAGAAAGGAAAACTAAAGAACAAATGCAGATGGATCAATTGACAACAAAATTAAACAAGCTTAGCCAAGTAACGAAGCAGTTACAAGGAAAACTGAAAGGTCAAGAACAAGGAGCAAAGTGGATCAATAGATTGATAACTGATATGCTGGGATTAGCAAATCCAGAAATAAAGAGAAATTTAAAACTCAATAATATCGGAGCAGAAGCGAAACAGCTTTGGGCAGCAATAAAACCAATAATAAATAAAATCATGGACAACAAAGTACGAACCACAACCAGAGATCCAGAGGAATTACTGTTGATAATAAATCATTTAACAAAACGATCAGACGATCCAAATAGATATTTGGTAGGAATGGCCTATCTGATGTATAATACGATAGTGATATACAGAAAGCGAACCCCAAGATACAACCCAAACGGATATGAATTCGCAATAACAGACATTATCAGAAAGGTAATTGAACCATTCATTTTGACTCAAGGTGGATGGCAAGCTTTTATAAATCTGGTAAGTAAAGATGATCAAACCGAGATGATGCAAGCGAAGTTAAAAGAGTTATTAACAGAATTCGAGACAACGATTAATGCAAGTGATCCCAAAACAGCCAGGAAAGGAATGAATACGATAATTACTACAATACTCATATGGATGATGTGCGTAAAAGGAGTAGAACCGTTTGTAGTATACGACTGTGACAATATAAAGATTGGTGACAAATACTCATTAAAAGAAACGGAAGAGTGCAAAGCTGCAAACCCCGGTAAACTACAGACAACGGCAACAGCAGTATCGTATAATGTATATCAAGAGGTAGACTTCATAAAAACGGAAATCAAGGAATGTTCAGTAACAAGGAAAATTGTAGCATTTCATTGCGGACATCACTCGCATTCAACAATTATAGAAGCGGGAACGGAAACAACAGTGGTTTCTGTAACGCGGAGCGAATGTGAAGAAGGATTCACGACAGGACGTATCTCAATAGCTGGAAGAGTAAATGTGGCAGCCGAGGAAGGAAAGATAAAAACTACCCGAGTATACGCTGCGGGAAGAATAACGGCTGGAGACGGAACGTGTCAAGGAGGAGAGTATACCCTATTGAATCAATTAGTCAAAGGAGTAGTAGTGATTGAAAGCTATCAAGTAAAGTTGGAGAAATACCAAGGATATTTCGATCCAGACACGCAAGCAATGAAAAAGTACCCTCAATGTCTAGCAACAGATAGATCATGTAATACGGGAATGTCAACGATCGTATATCACGCCGATACCAGAACTTGTAGACTCACCTTATTAAAAAGTGCAATATTCGATGAAGTGCAAGGACAAGTGCACAGAGAAACCGAAACTAACACTCAAAAAAGCGCACTGGATGAATTACGGAGAACCGGAAGAATCGGAAAACCAACAATTACCACAACTATCGGATCAGAAGTCACGCCAACAGTAGTAATATCAACTGATACTACAATCGGAATGAGATTTATTAAAGGACGAATGGTGAGCAAATGCGACGAAATGGTAGCTAGTACGAATTATAAAGGAATATTCTTATCACGAACAGCAATACCAAACGCAAAAGCGCAAATAGACCCCCAAAGATGTGAAACTATATCTCTATATAAATAACAAGATGGATTTCTTATATCACAAAGGATTGGCATCAACAGAGAAAATATACTACGATTTAGTTAAAAATGACTGTATCTTGAACAGAGAAATATTAAAAACAAAATTGGCAATGGCAATCACGAATCCAGATAACGCAATTCCATTACTACCACTCCAGGAAGGATATTTTGGGAGAATCGTTGGAGAAGTTATGTACACGTACAAATGTGAAAAGACAATTGCAAAAATTGCCAGAGAATTCAACAATCCCAAGAGATAAATGCATAAACGAATTAGAGATAATGCATAAAGGAAAAATCAGATTCGCTCAACCAGTAACAAGGATGATAAACCCAGAGAAATTTGTACCCAACATGTTCAGTTGCAGTAATGTATATGGACCATTATTCGAAATAAGAGATGGAAGTTGGTTACAATTTCCAACTCGAGTAATAGTAGCACCACCAAAAATATTTGGACTAACAGAATTGGCCAGCGAAGCAGAATTCAAACCAGTTGATATATCACAGAGTGGAATATACCAAACAAAAGATCTGGAACGAGCCAGAGAACATCTACTATTTCCAGCACAAAGGCAAGCTATACTATCTAATATTGTGACGATAACGGGAGGTAACAACTATGGAGAGAAACCTAACTACGAATTGTTACTATCACCAGACCATTTTCAACACGCTACAGCAAATATGATGAAAGCCATGTGGGGAAGATTCTTAATCTTCGGACAGATGATGGCAGGAATTTTAGGAATAATTCTCATTATTCAAATCGTAAGAGTAATCATAACACAAATGTTAGCATGTTTCGATATCTACAAAAGAGAGAAAAATCAACTGGAAAATGGCAATTGGATTCTTACCGTTTTTAGCAAAGACAATGGTATTACATGGACACTCAAAAGATATTCACAAGATAAAAAGACTAGTAGGAATTCTAACTAAAATGAATGGTACCGATGAAGAAGTTGGACGGAAATTTAAAGCAATAATGAGACTAGAAGCCGAGAAAACCAGAATGAAGCGACAAAAAACGAGCAACTGGAGACGATGGATAAATTTCAGAGATGATAGCAGTAATAACAGCGACAATGATGAAAACCAAGGAGGAACGCAGATGCTAACTCAAGAACAACTCAAACAATGGGAAAATCGAAAGACAAGACATAGTGGACATTATAATCATCCACCACCAGTATATGAATGTTTAAAGAAAGCAGCATCATCGGTAGAGAGAAACATGCCAGTAGAAAGACACGTACCAATACCAAGATCAACAACATTACGAAATATTTATCCAGTACCATACGAACCAAATTGGGCAGACTTAGTGCCAAGAACCAGCCAAAGATCAAGAAGTGTGGATCAGAATCCAGAAACTCGAACTATAGCTATGTTACAAACGTTAGCTGGACCAACATTAACGGTACCCATAGAAATAAATGGGGTAGAAATAAAAGCAATGATTGATACCGGAGCAAACATTTCAGCAATAAATATGGATAAAATACCCGGAAGATTGTGGCCATGTATAGAAGAAGCTAACATGGATGTAATAACTTGCAGCAAGGAATCGGTGGCAGTCATCGAAAAAATCTGGTCGATAATCGAATATAAAAATGTAAAAATCAATACGTATTTAGCAGTTATCAGGAGATTGAGTGCAGATTGTATAATTGGAACAGATCTCATGCCAGAATTACTAAAAGAGATAATAATAGATCTAGGATCAATGGAGTTGAGAGATAAAACCGGACGAATATGTATGCTGAAATCAGAGGTGAGATGCTCAGAGAAAATAGTAGTGCCAGGGCGCACACAAATGATTTGCTATGTGAAAGTAAATGAGGAAACTAGAGGAGAAATGATTTTTGAACCTAATCACAAATTTGAGAAAAAGAAGGAACTGCCATTAGCCAGAGAAATAGTGTATATAAACGATAACAGTGAAATTCCCATCAATATTACAAATTTTGACGAGGAAGACAAAGTCATTTACGAAAACGAAAGATTGGGAAATTAACACCGATGATGGATATCGAACTTCCAACAGCAAAAACTGAAGGAACTGAGGAAGAATTATGGACTATCGACAGTCAGCTACTAAACGAAGCTGAAAAAGAGCAATTACAGAAACTGCTAATGGAATTTAAAGATATATTTGCAGCATCTGACTTAGATCTCGGTACAAGCGACGTAACGCAACACACGATACCATTAACGGATGATACCCCAATAACACTACGGCCATATCGATTGGCAGAAGCTCAAAAATCTGTAGCAGAAAAAGAAGTTCAAAAGATGTTAGACGCAGGAGTAATCGAACCAAGTTGCTCGCCATGGCAATTCCCAGTGGTCATGGTAAAGAAAAAAGACGGAACACAACGGTTCTGTATAGATTATCGACGACTCAACGCAGTAACAAAACGAGATACATACCCGTTACCGGATATAAATGAAATGTTACAAATGTTACACGGAGCAGCCTATTTTACATCATTAGATTTAAAAAGTGGTTATTGGCAAATAAAAGTCAAAGAAGAGGACAGAGAAAAAACTGCTTTTACTATCGGAAAAGATTTATACCAATTCAAGAAAATGCCTTTTGGACTAACCAACGCACCAGCTTCATTCCAGAGATGTATGAATTTTGTAACTCACGGCATTAAACAATGTATGGTATATATTGATGACTTATTAATTTATTCTAGCACCTTCGAGCAACATTTAAAAGATATCCGTAATGTATTCGTTCGACTGAGACAATGGAAATTGAAATTGAAACCATCAAAATGCGATTGGGCAAAGGAAAAAGTCACCTTCTTAGGACACATTGTGTCGGCGAAAGGCAAAGAACCAGATCCAAGAAACATCGAAAAGATAAAGAATTGCCCTGCACCAAAGACAGTCACACAAGTGCAAGAATTCTTAGGCTTATGTGGATATTATCGAAAGTTCATCAAGAATTATGCAACCATTGCGAAACCCATACAAGAGTTAACCAAAAAAGATACCCCGTTTATATGGGAAGAGGAACAACAAACAGCCTTTGAAACACTCAGAGATAAACTGATATCAGCACCAATACTCGTACACCCAGATTTCAAGAAACCGTTTTTGTTAGCAACAGACGCAAGTGGATATGCATCTGGAGCAGTCCTAGGACAATGGGATGACGAGAGAAGAGAACGAGTTATTGGATACTATAGTCGAACATTCAAGAAACATGAAAAGAATTACTCTGTGACCGAAAGAGAGGCATTAGCAATAATCCAAGCTATTAAACATTTCAAATATTTGTTATGGGGTCACGAGATATATATCACAACAGATCATCAACCATTGGTATGGCTAGGCCAACATAAAGAAGCCTCTAGTAGATTAATGAGATGGGCGATGCAGTTGCAAGAATACTCACCGTATATAAAGTTCAAATCAGGAAAAGCGAACGCCAACGCAGATTGCATGTCAAGATTTGTATTTGAGGAACTGATGGATCAGGATGTAAGACGAATATGCATGATCATCGCAGAGGATATAGATTTCACAAAACTGAAAAATGAACAAAAGGAAGACGAGGAGTTGAAAACAATAATCGAATTCATGGAATCTAATGATATGAAAATCTTCGACAACAACAGTAAATTAAAAGAGCATATGGAAAAACACAGACATCGATACACCATGGAGAAGGGATGGTTATTATTAATGGATGGCGAGAAAAGACTCATGTGTTTACCAGAGAGTAGACGAAAAGAAGTATTGATGCAATATCATGATGGGAAACTTGGAGGACACATGTCAGCTAAAAAGACGGAAGCAAGACTACGCCAAAAATATTATTGGCCAAATATCGGAGAGGACGTAAAAGGGTGGATAAAGAATTGTCTGATATGTGCAACCAGAAAAAGCACAGGAAGTAAATTGAAAGCACCGCTAAAACCAATGCCAATTCCACCAGAACCAATGACAATGATCGCAATGGATGTAGTAGGACCATTACCAGAAACCAACGATGGAAATATTTACATATTAGTAGTGACAGATTATTTATCAAAATTCCCGGAAGCATTCGCAATACCAGATCAAAAAGCTAGAACAATAGCGAGAATCCTAGTAGAGGAAATATGCTGTAGATATGGAACACCCAAACAGATTTTAACCGATCAAGGAACCAACTTCATGAGCGAAATAATAGAGGAAGTAACGAACTACTTCAGAATTGCGAAGTTGAGAACATCACCATACCACCCGCAAACAAATGGCCAAACCGAACGATTCAACGGCATATTAATAGAAATGATGTCAAATTATGTGAGCAAACACCAAAAAGATTGGGACAGATATATAAACTTATGCCTTATGGCTTATAGAATGTCAATACATTCAGCAACAAAAATGAGTCCATTTAAATTAATGTACGGCAGAGAATGCAACATGCCGATCGACTTAGAATATCAACCGCCGATATCACAATATATGGAAATTGATGATTATGTAACAGGATTCAAGGAGCGAATGCAAGAGATCTGGAAAACGGCAGGTATGAATATTAGATTTAATCAAGAAAGTTATAAAGAATTGCACGATAAAAAGAGAGACGTACGTGAGCATAACTTTCAGATTGGAGACTGGGTAATAATCGCAACGCCAGAAATTATCCCAGGAGTAGCCAGAAAATTACAAAGAAGTGGTAAAGAACCTTATGAGATAATGTATGTAAACGAGAACAATGCTCGGGTTAAATTGGTCAATAACCCACTCACTAGACCTATTTACGTGAACGTGAGCAGATGCAAAGCAATACCTAGAACAATAACAAGAGAACCAGAGAATCGAGGTATGCAAACCAGATCACAAACTCAACAACTGAGTATAAACGGACTAACGATGAGTCGAAAAATAGAAGCGACATCAAATAATAATGTAGAGGAACCTAAACCGGATGAATCCAAAATTACGCTAAACGCGACCCAAGACAATGTAGACAAGATGGATATAATAGTAAAAGCTATCAGAGAAATAATGCCAGAATGGGTCGAAGGAAAAGGATGGATGAGAATAGTAAACAAAGCGGGAAAAATCGCAATGGATTACGCTAAAGGAGCTAGAAGTCCACCAGAAATGGACCGTATTAAAGAGAGTATACCCATGATCTTCACTATGGCAGATGTAGAAGGAAACGTACCTCTACATATTGCAGTACAACATGGAAACATTCAAAGAATAATGGATATAATCCAACTTATGCAGAAATGCGGACACACCTCAAATATACCAAACGAAGAGGGGCAAACACCATTAATGTTCGCAGTTGCAGCAGACGCCTCTACAACAGCCCTGAGAGAATTACTAAAAACCGGATCATCGTTCAAAGAAAAAGACAATGGAGAAAACAATGTACTACATTACGTGCTGAAATCCAGACAGGCAAGTGCAATAAAATTTATAACCAGTAATGCGACAATTAGAGAGAGAGAAATGATGGGTAAAACAATCCAAACATTATGGGAAGCTATCGACGCCAAACAAGATGAAGCAACAGCCAATCTGATGAAATGGACCTATGAAGGTTCACCACTTAAAGTATTCGATTTAAACTACATGGTAAGGAACAGAAATGTCCTATTAAAAGAAACGATATATGCTCACTACCCATTTCCAAAGACAATAAAAGCAATGTTGAAATGGGAAGGACTAAAATTCACCAATCATCCAAAAGAAGCAATACGAATCGGAGATAGAAAGGAACAACTATTGATGATAATACACAGATGGCATCGAAAGCAAATAAGATTTCAAGCGAGTAAACAAGAGATAAAAGAAATGGACGATATAAAAGCGAGAATAATAAAAGTATACGAGGAAATAATTGAAATAATAAATGTCGAGGACGACATTTCAAAGGAAACCCCGGATGGAGGTAATAATGGAGAAGGAGGAAGTGACAACAGCAAAGATCAAGGCGATCAAAATGCTAGAGACGAAAACAAATCCGCACAACAAGAGAAAAAGGAATCATCTAACGAGGAACGTCAAGAAACGAACAACAGCAATAACGAGGGAAAACGAAACAGAGGGATGATGTTACTACAACAAAGGAAAAATCAAAACCGACCGACCCTGCTACAAAAAATAATGATATTAATCACGTCCATCAAGTTAACGGAAGCTGACGAAAACATCACAAAGGAAATAAAATCGTTCAGAATACGAACAATAAATGAGAAAGGAAGCGCAAGCAAAGGAATATGCTTACAACTGACGATGAATACAAGCATAAGTTGTCAATTCGACTCAATAGGAAAACCAGGAAAGATGGAAATACGATCCGAAAACTCATCATCATGCCAGACCACCAAAGATGTATGTAGAGATGCTACAGAAGATAGAAACGTAAAAATCCAAGTAAAGCCAGGAATAGGCAAATTGCGAATAATAAACAAAGGAATAGAAACCATTGAACAAGTATGTATACAAAATAAAATTATCGATTGTTGGAAAATGAATATGAAAGCAGGAAAGAAATGTGAATGGGATAGCCTAGAAGGCAATGCAGAATAAATAATTTGTGCCAACAATGATATAATAATAACATGCACATTAGCCAAAACCCTGGGAGAAAAATTCACAACACCAAAAGAAGAGCCATACAAACGTCGAGTACGAGAAAACAAAGAAATAATAATAAAAGTAGAATCAGATCCAAAGAGTGGAGAAGAGATAATAGTCGAAAATATGGGTAAAGAACCCATTACAAAAGTTTGTATATTCGAAACTAAAAAGAACGGAACGATAAACGAAAGAATCAAATGTCAAACAAATGAAGATATCAAAAATCAAAAATACCGCATCCCAACTAAAAGAAAGCATGGAAAGTATATAGTACACGTTCAAAAAGGAAGAGATGATTACTGGAAATCAATAACAAGAAAGTTACTAGAAGTAATTACGACAAAACGTCCGGAGAAAGAAACGAAAGAGGAACCGTATCAACGACAGATCAGAGAAAGTAAAGCAGTAAAAATAAACATAGAGTCAAATGCAGCAAATGAAGAAGAAATAGTAATTGAGAACACAGGTGAAAAACCTATCACAAAAATCTGCGTATACGAACCTAAAAGAAACGAACCAGTAAACAAAAGAATACAATGTGAAACAAGCAAAACGATAACGAATCGAAAGTATCGCATACCGACGAAAAAAAAACTCGGAAAATATGTAATAAATATCCAAAAGGGAACTCATGAACATTGGAGGACGATAACAAGGAAACCACTCAAGTCAAATGCGACCGATCAACCTATAATAAAACCACTTGAAGGAAAAAACGAAACATGGAAAAAAGGAATGATCATGAACGACAGCCACCTTTCAATTCACGAAGCATTACAACTTCAGAAAGCACTCAAGAATGTACAACCAAAAGAAGGAATAACGGAGACAACTAAAGCAAGAGAGAACACAACTATGCAGCCTAATGAAAAGAATTACATGATTAAAATGATCTGGATAACAACAGCAATAATAAGCAGCATAGTAATGCTAATAATAATTCAATTAGTAAGAACTACCAAATGCAGAAAGAAGCCAGCGAAGAAAAGATTATGGCCAGCAGTAGAAAAATTCAATTACGATATTGAATTAGGACAATACGATGCAGAAAAAACCGAAGAATATGAAATCATAGGAAACTCTAGTACAAGCGGACTCTGGTTAAAAGAACCGCCCATTATCGAAGCACAACAATGGTCCAACGAATTTGATGTATATCAGATAACGAATGAGAAATATGGGGATATACGGACATTACGTATAGAGTCCCCGGAGACGATGGTGTAAAACGAAAAAGAGACATTGTAAATAGTGTAAAATAGTATAATAGTAGTAATAATATGTATATCTATATGTAAATACCGTATAAAATGCGTTAGAGACAATACGCAAACAGAGAGAATGCAGATGAATTAATGATGTGTTATAATCAACAGATGAATCCGAATAACGTAAATCAACCAAACCAAGTGAGAATACCACCGTTCACAGAAGGAAGTCAACAACCAGCAGCTGCCAATGTGCCTATAGAGATTGCAGAATTAAATCAAGGAATATACCAAGATCCAGGAATTGAGGCAACATGGAGACGACAATGCGAATTAATGACACTAATAACGAACAATGCGCAAACTCAGTGGACAAATACTCATCTAGTATTAACGGAAAGTGTGAACAGAGGCCTACAACAAGCCATAAGACTAGAAGAGCAACAGAGAACTATATTACAATTACAAAGAATAAATGAACAATTAGCAGATCAAGTTAGATGGCAAGCTGACGAAATTAGAAGACTACGTAACTATCAACAGCACGTAGATCCAGCAAGTTGGGTAGAATGGATAGCATCAATGCCAGAATTCACCCCAGAACCGGATTCGACAGTAGAGTAAAAATAAAGCGTACCGTGTAAATATGTAAAAATAAAACGACAGAAACAAAGCAACGTCGAGTAATCAAAAAATTTTTGTAGATATGCAGACGATCATCGAGAGAATTAGAGGAAGCGAGAACCCATCCGAAACTACGAGACGAATAATGAAAAATAAGATTAGAATGGTGAACGATATAAAAGAAAGACCAAAGTGTTGTAAATGTAAAGAATTACTGATTGGAGCGAGACAGACGAAATGCGGATGCAGAATATGTACAGATTGCACGATAGAAGTGATAAAAACAAAAACAATAAAATGCCCTGGATGCGACGAGATGATTGAAAGAGATGAAGACCCTACAACAATGGATAAGCCACCAATAAAGAAATCAATAATCTACTAGTTCAATGCCGAGTAAAAGAATGTGAATGGAAAGGACTTATGAAGGAAGCGGAAAGTCACACAAATGAATGTGAATATAACGAGATATTATGCGAAAAATGTCAAACCATCATAACGAAAAAGACGATGAAAGAACATCACCAAGTGTGTACCAAGAGAGAGGAAAAATGCGAATTCTGTGGAGTCATCGACGAATGGATAAAAATAGAAATGGAACACCGGAATCCAAAAGAGGAACAAATATGCGATCTATATGAAGGAGTATGCGCAAACAACTGCGGCAGAAAAGATAAAGTCAAATTAAAGGAACATTGGAACGAATGTAGCGGCAAACCAGTCAAATGTCCGTTAGAATTATTCAATTGTCGAGCACAACTACCAATTATGGAGATGCAAAAGCATATGATGGAAAATAGTATCGAGCATGCCGAAATCATGATGAAAACGATAGGAATGTTGGCATGGGAAGTAAAAAGCCTACGAACAGAAAATGATGCACAAAAGGCACTAATAAGAGAAATATTAGAATCCAGAAAGAATTTCGAGAAAAGCCAAGGAAATACACTCAAGAAAATAGTCGAAATAGAAAAGAAAATGCAACAGATGACCAACAGCCTAAAAGAATTAGAAACGAACGGCTCGGTAGCCGGAAAACATCTTACAGCACCATTTATATGGAAAATAACTGAATTCGCAGAAAAGCTCCAGAGAGCAAAAGACGGAACACAAAGAATTCTAGATAGTCCACCAATATACAGTTGGGAAAACGGATATAAATTAGGTATTAGACTGTATCCAAATGGAGATGGGAATGCAACAGGCACCCATATCAGTGTCTTCGTCAGAGTAGGAAGAGGAGATTACGACGAGCTATTAGCATGGCCTTTTAAACAAAACATGATATTAACAATGAAAGGATATGAGGATTATCGTAACCCAATCAGAACAGGAAATGAACCACAGATGGGAAGACCAACAACCGACTGGAATACAGCAATTGGTACACCACGTTTCTATCCACAACAACGATTGAGAGGAGAAGGATTCTTGCGAGAAGATAATCTGTATATAAAATTAGAAGTAGAGAGGCCAGACAATACGTTGTAAAGAAAAACGGAAAGTGTAAATAAATGTAAATAAAATAATAAAAATCAAATAAAAAGCAAAAAATTACAATAATCAGAAAAATCAGAAAAACAAAAATTCAAAAAATAATGACGATATTTAGATGGCAAGCGGAAACAGCGAAGAGATAACGATACAGATGAGAGAAGGACCAGATTCGATATGGACGAGACTATGGAAAAAACCGGAAGAGGAAGAGAAAGTTAATACACTTGCAGCAGCAATTATATACTATAAAGACTACGACGGAATAAGACGGCCAACGCAAATCATAAAAGCGATATACTCACAAAGGAGAGTGAGAGACGAGGAACTGAGAAAAGAGGAACAGAGATATCTAACTTTTAAAGATAATAAAGTATTTACCGATCAGCAAAGCAAAGAAATGGCTGCAGAAGGATTTTATTTTACGGGAACACCAGAACTACCAGACGAAGTAACATGCATCTATTGTAAAGGAAAACTCGCAAAATGGGAAAAAGGAGAGACAGCTAAACGAGAACACCTGAGAAAATTTCCAACCTGCCCATTTAGAATTAATATCGATGTAAGAAACCAAGCGATGAACAGATCAGAAGGACTTCGACAATCGGAATTAGACAAAGACGAAAAGGGAGGTGAGAAAAAGGTAACGATAATAAAGAATTTCGAAGATCCAACAGAACTAATATGGGAAAAAGAGACTATAAATAGAACATTCGAAGAGAGAATTAAAACTTTCAAAGGAAATCCAAGAGCAGCAGAATTTGCGAGTCAAGGATATTGCCAAACAGCCAGAGGAATAATGTGCGAAGGATGCAAAAATCAACAGCCAATACCAGATCAGAACGTCAAAAAACTAAAGCACAAGAGAAAATGTATGTATAAACAAGAAAAAGAGTCAAAGAATATCGAAATAATAATTACCAACCAGCAAATAGAAGATATTTTGGATCGACCAAAAACGAGAACCATAATGCTATTATCAGGAGTAGATACTCAAAAAATGAGGAAAATAATCCAGGAAAGATTAGCTAATAATTTAGAATGGTACGACTCGACACAAGCAATAATTCGAGCAATCAAGCGATATCAAGAGAAACCTAAAGAGAATCGTGACAAATCAATAATAAAGGAAGCTATTTTGGAGCAGTATCAATGTGTAACATGTTGGCAAAAACATGTGGAAATAATTTATACTCCTTGTGGACATATGGTCACATGTGAAGCGTGCGGGATAAAAGTCAATATATGTCCAGTATGTAGAAAGCCGATCAACGGGCGGATCAAAGGATTCCGTTTCGCTGATCAGTAGATAGAAACCGAAAACAATGTGTAAAAAGTGTAAATAAAGATAAACGTAAAAACAAAAAATAATAAAAACTCAAAACCACAAAAATACGAGATGATGTAAATTATGATAAAATTTTGAGATGATCAAAAAGAGAAAATAATCAATTATTAATATTCAGAATTACAATGAACCAAAACGAGACGATAAACCAAAAGATAGAGAAAACCGTAACAGAGGACAAAGAGTCAAGAACCGAAAACCAATCCGAGCAACTAAAAGAGATTAAAGAGGAATGGCAACAAAGGTCGATGAGATTAAAAGAAATATTAACATCTGTAGAAGGAGAACTACTGAGAGACACGTTAAAGATAAAGATGATAAGAGAAGAATTAGAACAACAGACAATGAATTCTGAGGGAAATAATGAACCATATCAAGGACGAGAAGAGGAACTAGTAAAAGAATCGATGCAGAACCAAACCAGAATCATAAACCAAAGAAAGGAGATCAGAATGTTAGAGCAAGAGAAGCAGGATCAACAAAGTGAAATCGAAAGATTGCGAGAAGTGATAAAAGACAAAGAGGCAGAGATACGAGAAGAAGGAGAGGAGACGATAAAAATTATACAGCAAATGCAGGAGGAAATTGGGCAAATTAGCACCCAATACCGAATAGAGAAGACAAAGAGAACCCATTTGGAACAAGCCAAAGAATGGGCAAAACGACAAGCACTCCATTGGAAAGCCAAATGGACGGAGGATAGAGAACACTCAAGGAGTAATTTGGAAGCACGAATCAGACATTACATTCAGCAAATAGCCGAAGAGGAAGACCGAACAAGAGCATACAAAACTAAATGGGAAAATGCGAAAAAGGAAGTCAACAAGCTGAGAAATCAAGGGCCAAAACCAGCAAAGAAAATTAGAGAGCCCAGAGACGATAGACAGGAAAGAATAGTGATCCAAACAATGGCGGAAGCGAGAAAGTGGAAAGACAAGTATAGATTGTCGAAAATCGAGAATACGATACAATGGGAACATATACAAAAACAAGATCACGAAATAGTATGGCAACAAACGAGAATGAAGGAGATGCTAATAGAACAAGAAGAGACTCTTAAACAGAGACAAATACAACAAATAAAAACGGAAGACAAAGAAAAGTGGATCAAATCAGAAGCAAGAAGATGGAAGAACCAGTACCAAGAAGCCAAGAAAGAGATAAGACTGTTACCCAAAAAGATATTGAATATGGAAGATTGGGAGCTATGGGAACAAGTCGAAGTGCAGAAAGAAACAATTGAGGAACTGAACGAAGAAATCCACACAATGGAATACCATGAACGAGCCAGACAAAACACAATAAGAAGGCTCAGGAAAACCGACAAGGACCTCAGAAAATGGATTGATCAGCTAAATCAAAAGATAACGGAAACCCTACACGAACAAACGGATGAAAGACGGCAAAACCAACAATTAAACGAGAGGATAACAGAACTCCAGCAGGAGGTGAACGGACACCGAGGAGTTACAGTATTCAAAGAAATTCAGTTGAGACATCAACTCGAAGTCAACGATCAGCTGAAAGAACAAGTTGAAGCAGAGATAAAAGCAATAAAGCAAGGATATGAGGAAAATGAACAGAATCTGAGAAAAGAAATCGAAAAGCTAAAAGCGTTGGAAAACACGCATCGTTTGGAAACACAAGTGGAAGAATTAACCGAAAATACAGAATATCTTGCCTATCTCTTAGACGAAGAGATACAAATATCAAATGCCTTGCGAGAAGAAGTAAATATGTTACAAAACCGACCACCAATCCTGCTTATGCCGTTATATCCGACGGAAATGCCAACTCAAGTACCCGCCGAACCCGATGAAGGATTCGGGGAGACGGACGAAACGATAGTGTAAATTTAAAGGGAAAAATTGTAAAAAGTGTAAAAAGATAATAAAAACAATAAAAATTATAAAAACAAAAAATTGTAGCCAATGTATATTTAGCATGAATCCAAATGAAGTAGAAATCCGAATGAATCTAGAAGGCGGAGAATACGTACCAAGCTCAATTCAATTAGTAGAACCAATCGAGCAAGACCCACTGAGATATTACAGTAAAAGATGGAGAGCCGAAAGAAAAGAATGGCAAGAGTTAGTGGAGGAACAAGATTCAGAAATCGCCCGGATAAATCAACAACTAATACAGTCAAAACAGCTAGTCAATATGATAAAACGAAAGCTAACATCTAGCATGGGAGAAAACAGAGATCAAAAGAGAGAAAATGAACGACTGAGACGAGAATTAGCTGAGATAAAGACTCGAGTAATCCTGGAAGATTATTGGAAAACCGAAGCAGAACGAATGCGAGATAGCAGAAAGAGCGAACAGAGATATGTAATACAACTAGAAGACAGTTGTAAAGAAGCCAGAGAGATAAAAGAAAGTCATATTTTGATGCAATATGATGATATTTGTTATTTTGGTCAACGAAGGGTAATTTTGTTGAATTGTTGTATAATTAATAAATATTATTAATATATCTAAATTGTTCTACATATATCTAACTTATTCTATATGCTTTTATAAATTTTTTAATGTCGAAATTTTTCCGGCCCACAGCCGACACATCACGCAAGATAGTAAAATCAACATAGTGCAGATGCATGTAAGAGCGTGGAAAATCGCCAATGATATGCACCCGTGAAGACTCAGCGTGCGCAACGCAGCGGTCGTAACGTCAATATTTATCTTTATAGCTGAAGCGAGAAATAAGGAAGAAGTCTCTGGCTGCTTCCTCGTTTCTCAATTCTGTAAAATCGACCTAAAATTATCTTACAAACGGCTTAAAATCATCACACCGAGTAGTCCAGTGGGCACTCAATAAATATAATATAAACACAAAGGCGCTTAAGATCTATTAAAGGGAAAGGGTACGGGGATAAATCAATTGAAATCGTTGGTATAAATAAATTAAATTGATGTTTAGAAATGAATTAATAATATATTAAATCAACTTATGTCATTAAAAACCAAAACATGGATATCATAAGTAGTTCCGTGAGCCCCTTACATTGAGTTTATTCATCAAGTTAAAGATATTTTCATTAAAAATAAATATTATGTAAAGTGAAGGGTACTGTAATGAATTAAATAGATTAGAAGCAAATTGATATCGGTATGCTAAAATAATCCAAATAGTAACATCTCTTAAAAAGTAATTATTGATTCAACTAAATTAGTTAACGATTACGGAGTAAATATAAGCATTGCCTTAGGAAAAATTAAGTGGATTGACTGATAAAATTAGAGCAATGTGAACAAAATAACCCGATAGATCGGCAAGTAAAAGCAAACATAGTTTTATTTGAAGATAATACGATAATGCAGTAGACAATCACTTAAAATACTTTATTCGAGGGATTGTAATTAATATAGATCGCTAATAACTACAAGTTAAAATATAGAAAAATCACTGATTTAGCCAACAAAGTCTCCGGTAAATTGAATATAAGTTCATAGAGCAAAATAGAACCAGCAAAATAGATTGATAAATTCCGAGATTAATTTAAGGTAATTCGTCCCTCAAAGGCAAATAACTCGTTGTTTCAGACCACAGCACTAGTCAATTGACCCAATACGACTCCTCGCTCGAAGTTGGTGTAATGGATAACGATAATCAAACGATCCTCGAGTTGAAAATTTCCTTTTAGATGATCCATTCGAATCTGAAATACGGTAATGGCAGGGTGAAAATGAGTAAAATATAACTGGAAAACTCTAAGGTAAAGATAAGCAAATCTGTAACCAAAATTTTAATGATAGTTTATTGACAAAAATTTACTGTTAAGGAGTTACTCAACCTTGCAACATTATTAAATCAAACCGACATTGATAGGAATAGCTTGAATCGCGATGAGAAAGAACCAAATCACTTTTACGATAATATTTGTTTAAACCTAACGGCTAAAATGTGTAAATGAATCAAATAAAAGTATACCGAAATTAGTTTACCTTCCATAACATGAAAACCCGAAAGATTGATAATATCAGAGTGATAATTGTTAAGCATCAGTAAAATCCAATGGCGCTAATAGATGTATATATCATTAAAGTTAAAATTCCGATAGAATGAAGTAATGATACATCCCAATAGATTAGAACATAAATTGAATAATTACAACCAAAATTCCAACTCGTCCAAATGATTAAAGACGCAGTGATCTAATAATATATCTAACCGATCAAACAGCGAAAATACGCCGGATATTGAATTGTAACGGAAATCGCATCCATCTACGCAAACGTCCTTGCACAATACTAGTAAGATAACATCCGGACTGGTTTCCGCTAAATCTAAAATCATCTATCACACTTCCATCTAACCGGACATCCGGTCAATCATTACTAATAACACGCAACATTAATCAACGGAAATTACGTGCGAACGCCAAACACACGTCGATGCCTCAGCAATGCGACATCCGTTACCGCCTTAAACGATCACCAAATCATAGAATGGCTAGATGAAATTAACTCCAACATCAATTTTAAAGAATCAATAAACGTTTACTATAATATATAACGACACAATTTACCTGATCGAACGACAAGTAATATTATAAAGAATCCGAAAATAGGAAAACAAATGAATAATAATGAATACAGTTGCGTAACCCTTAAAATCACAACTTGCGTACAATTGTATTTTCATTTATGTGGTCGCTATATCCACTCGACGACCCCTTAACAATGCCGGCCTAATTAAAGAAAACAAGTTGAGTAATAGACTTACCACCCGTGTATTATTAATGTCACCAGTCGAAGCCACCCGTTCCGAAAGAATCTCGATCAAATAACAGTTATTAGAACCCGATGAGAATAAATCGGAGGACCCTTCAATAGTGATATAGGTACCATCTATTTGTTAACCACTCAACATGATAAATTAAGCAGAGCTAATAACGCCAATGTTTTAGACATGTCATCCGAGCGAAGTATCAGACAGAGTACCGGCACACAGGGACAATCAATAGCTCAATCGGCTACGAGAACATCCGACTCGATTCATCAACAATGGCCGTACCCGACGGCCTGGAAGATATTAGGTGTAGAGAAGGAACCCTGCGATATCCCAGAAAGACAATACCCAGCGGCAGAAACATACTCAAATGCACAGAACCTCCTCACCCAGTGGGAAAGGGTGCAGGAGCAAGTAGATTTGCAGGTGGTTAAGGCGAGGATGTACCTTGCAAACTTGGTAGAAGATATCCTCGCCGGGCGGATTGCAGCCACCTATCCACCTCGCCCAGTCCGAGATACCCGAAGGCCCTACACAGTGGAGGCTCTCAGACGAAGCCTGAAGCGGTACTGTCCCGATGAATGACTTCATAATGATAGATTTATGTAGTGATTAATCCAAAATGTTAACAATTTATGTGTTCTTTTCTTGGTATAACTGGAATGATTTGCGTTTTTGTTTAAATGAAATAAATGCTTCTTTAACTTGAGCAGTAACAAATAAAAATGATCTATTTAATTACAGTAATGTCGTCCTTACGAATCTTGCAAACAGAATTGGATCGCGCGAGACAAGCAAACACGGAATTGCTCGCCCAGATCATCCAACTGACGCGGGAAATGCAACATATCAAAGCTACATGGACGGACCCTGCAAAAACGAAGACGATCTACCATCGACTCACAGCGGCTCAGAAAGGCTGTGGAAGAGCGGCAGCTAAATCAGAGTCTGCGCACGCAGATTCGGGGACTCGAAGTCGCCCTAGCGGTCTGCCGAGAAGGTGAAGCGGTAACTTACCCGCTCATCTTCGCCCCCACCCAACTGCCACAGACAACCACCAAGCCAGCAGAACAATCCATCACTACAACCAACAACCGTCGACCGGGACGTAAGGAACGTGCCCGACGTCGTGCAACACAACTCCAGAATCTCAAGCAGTAAACGATAATGTGTTTGAGTTGAATAGAATGGTTGTAAACTTAGTTGAATCGTTGTTTTAATATAACCGTACGCCAACATCGCCAATTCGTTCCATAGTCCAATAAGAACCTAATCCTGAATAGCTATGAGGGACCGAACAAAGCGAGCATAGGTCTTCTATCGACAGCTCGTGAACCCGAGGGTTGTCCGAGCAACTACAGTACTAGCCAATGGTACTCAATTTTTGCGGGCAATCCACCACTTGAACACATTACCAACGTTGCTTAGCAACGGGTGCCAAGTGGCGATCAGCATCATTTTGTATGGCGTTACCAGGGCCACCAGAAAGTCAAGCAAGATTTGAAACCCTGTAACCTACCAGAGCTAAGAAAGCAATTAAGTCAAATTTACAGATTATTGAAGCTGAAGTGAAGTGGTCATGAATTCCAAAGGTGACTGGACAAAATCGTATAGAACAAAATGGTACGGACAAAGTGGTACGGACAAAATGGTATACGGACAACAATGTACGGACAAAATGTTAGTACTTAACTCAATAATTTTTAGGGAATATTTTTAATAAATTAATAAATAAATTGAAATCAAATAAACAAAATTAAATTTACTAAATATATTTATGTTGGGGTTATAATAAAACATGAATAAAAATAATAAAATTTTAAAATTAAAAATGAAAATCAATTAAAATTAATTAAAATTTTGAAAAAAGTAAAAGTCAATATTTTTCGGGGGAAAAAGTAGTAACCGGTGGCAAATTTGATTTTGAAGACGAATAAAATACTATTAGATTGAGATAATATATATTGAAGGGTCGGGAACCAAAAAACAAATTAATCAAATAAATCATTTACCGACGAACCCATTAATCAAGGGTTACCGAGCTTAACGTCAGCCTAATGGGTTTCCCGGGATTAGAAAAATGGGCGATAAATTTTCCGAACGGGAAAAATTGTTTCCCTAGCTGTAATCCAAATTAATGGGAACCCATAAATTATAAAAGGAACGGATAACAAAATAAGTTGCCGCTTGGTTGAAGAGAAAATCTAACGAGTTGGAGAAACGAGTTAAAAGCAGTAAACAGATAAAGAAATTAATCAGATTGCAGTGACTTATTTCGTGATACCCTTATGGTGTGTACGAGAAGTAAACAATTGTATATCGTGGTGAATATTTGTCAATAAAGATTTCTTTGTTGAGATTTTGTCCTACTGATTATTGAACACGAGTAGTCGGATCGAGAGACCTATTCATCGACGAATATTTAATATCCCAACATTTATAAAAAATATATTGTATTGTAAGTTTATTAATTAATTATATTTACTATTAGATTAATTAACTTCATCGTCATCAATTGGAGCTCGGAACAACAACTAAAAAAAGAAGAATACATTCATATCAATGAAGCTTTTCACACCATGGTCGCCTATTATAACCGAGTGCTCAATATAAATGTTGTCTTACTTATTATTGAAATATATTTAATTTATTTTGAGTTTTAGTGATTTTTATCTATATTTTATTTTTTAATTCATTAATATTTAAGTTAATTATTGAGTTAATATATATTTAATTTTTTAATTTATTAATATTTGAGTTAATTATTGATTAAGTAGTACCATTGTGTCCTAGAATCATTCCAAGAGTATTGTAAACGTATTTTTCCCCGAGAAGGGTTTTAATAAGCTCTCAATTTGTTGTTGTAACAAATAATTATTAGTCTCGCTGTAAATTGGTAATAAATAGTGTTAATAAATGAAGTTTATTGTCTGCAATTCGGTATTATTATTAACACGCCTTGGAGTCAGACCAATAATTGTTAATATCACACTTTATCGACTTATATTATCCCAACAGAAGATCTGTCCAGAAATTTTTGTTTAAATTTTAAAGAAGTCATTCTATATAAACAAAGCACCCAAATCGAATGAAGGTCAGATTTTTTATAAATAAAATACACATTTTGAAGACGAATGAAATAGCTGATTGATCTAAAAACACAGAAATTATTGAAATTAGTAAGACTAATGTTTAAACTTAAAAATTCTTGAATTAAACTAAAAAATAAATAATCGGCTAATTAAAACTACTTTGTTCCATTAGAAAGAGTTCTATTAACAGAATGAACCGTTTATACAAAATTTGAACAATACAGTGACATGGAGGAAGTATGTGCAACCTGTTTTATGCCAAGCTAGAGCTGAAGCAACCAATGTTAAAACTGTGCTACATCACATGGGCTCCGAATAATAATGAAATTCATTAAGAATTCATGAAATTAATATTCCTTTAATACAGTTATATGTGGCAATAGTATTATAAATAAATCGTAAAGATATATTTTACATTACACCAATTAAGCAATTTTACATCAATTAACCGGTTTTTGTTATACCTTCCTACAATTACAATATGTAATGAACATGACACTAAACTTAAACTTTTATGTTAAGTGTAAATAATAAATAAAAAAGCTTATTTGTTGAATGATAAAAGTAAATTAAAATATTTTTTTTAGTGTTTTACATGAAACACCTTTATATTCAAATATTCAGCAGTATCGTGTAATTTTTAATCTTACAGGAATGGAAAGTAAAATAAACAATTAAGAGAATATGTAAGCCCTTAAGAAACATAATTTGTGATAGATAAGAACGGAAATCTGGATATAAATATTGGCTTTAAATACGTGTATATACAATAAATAAAATACCATATCAGTTTTCGGGGTTACCAATTTATTAAGTAGTGCCACAAATAAATTAGCCCAGATTTACCAAATATGTTAGGTAGACTCTGTGCAGAGGATCTCATTTAAATTTTCTTGAAACTGTTGGGCCAGAACACAAACGGCCTTGAAAATTGTTTGAATGCATCAATAATACAACACGAAAACCCAGCACCAAGATTACTTTAAATACAATATACAACACCAACTAAACACTTTAAAATCTGAGAGAATATAAATAAATATAAAATCAAAAAACATAAAAGTAAAATAAAAATACAAAATGTATCAAGAACCGCAAGAAATTTACATAAAAACAACATAAGAACAAGAAAGTTTGACCGAAAAACGACAAGTTATATAAAAGTAAAAATTAATGAATTAAATGAGTAAAAATAAAATATCTTTGGCTAAATAAATTTAATAAAAAATGTTAAAAATAAATTACCAATTTAAATTAAGAAAATAATAAAAATTTAATTCAGATAACACAAATAATTTCAAAGTCGAATTTTGTTTAATCGCAATAAAAATAACACGCAAGGTTAAGGTCACATTATAGGTATATATACTGATGTGTTTTCACAAATCAACACAACTACTTGGCAGTATTATTTTCAACTTAATTGAAATATTGATTTTCAGTCTCACTTGGAAACTGATCGTAGTAGTGTGCGTTGCAGCTAACTGCATGGATGACTGCGAACTTGTTGATTGGTAGACTGGTGCTGTAAATGCTATGAATTGTGAATTATGCTACTACGAATTTCCAATATATGATGAATTATAAATTATGCTACTATGAATTTTCAATATATGATGAATTATGAATTATGCTACTATGAATTTCTATGATATGCTTACAAACTTCCGACAATTATTTCATGCATTCGGGACTTACCCAATTGATCTGGTAATTTTCATTCATTCTTTTTTTCGCCCCACAGCCAAAACATATTGCAAGACAATAAAATGAAACCCCCTACCGAACTGTGTAAGTGCGGTGTAAGTCCGCCAATAGTTCGTGCCCGTGAAGGCTACGGCGTGAGAACGCAGGAGCTGGAACGTCAATATTGTCCATTTATAGGAGAAATTGGGAGGTGGGGAAGTAGTTTTTTAGATGCTCCTTCGCCATCCGTTTCCTGAAAAATAGACCTAAAATCAAGAAATAACAATCGGCTAAAAATCACTAACACTGAGTAGTCTAGTGGGCAATCATCAAATATAACATGAACATACATAGATCTTAAGGACCAAGAGAGGGAAAGTGTATCGGGAAAAATAGCGAAATCGTTGCAACATTTAAAATGAATAGCCATCGGAAAACGATTAATCCGAACGACCAAAATTATGAAAAGAATATTGTAAATAATATATATAAGAATCAAGTAAATTATTTAGGTTGAGACTGAAAATATGGGCGGAACGCTGCGCAAATTTTCGGAAATAAACAAATATTTATTGCAAAACTGAAAAATAAGGGCGGAACGCTGCTCAAATTTTCCAATTCAACTAAAATACTTATCGAGTCCATAGAAAATTCATCAACACGAACAACAATAAGAAGGACATAACAATGAATGATATGAGAGTATATGTTAACGTTTAAAAGAAATAAGAGAAGAATGGGACCTAAAATTTGAAAGTGAGCACAGGCCTTCTATCGACAGCTCGTTGGACCCATGGATTGTTTGGACAATTATAGCATTAGCAATAGCGCTCACTTTTGCGGATGATCCAGCCACTCGAACACAGTTCCAATGTTGCTTAGCAACGGATGACGAGTGGTAAGCTAAAGATATTTGTATGGGGTTGTCTGGGTAACAACCATATAATTTCAAAATATCGCACCCAGAAACCCACCAAAATGTAAATAAACTGAAAATTTATCTAAAATAAACAATTTTT
This sequence comes from Schmidtea mediterranea, assembly GCA_022537955.1. Taxonomy (NCBI): domain Eukaryota; kingdom Metazoa; phylum Platyhelminthes; order Tricladida; family Dugesiidae; genus Schmidtea; species Schmidtea mediterranea. The sequence goes on from CM039680.1 coordinate 234,952,984, forward strand.
AACAAAATAATAACATTTGAAATAATTATAATCACATAATGAACATATTCAAAGCAGTCTGTTTATTATAACAGATACATACTAGTAGGTAGTAGTAAGCTCAAGATGACTAATCTTTTTCTACCCCAGTGTGTGTGTGCAATTAAAAACCTAAAATTTTGTGCCCCATTGTGTGTGCACGGGACATTAAAAAGAAACCTTGAAATTTTTTAATATACATGTATTTTTGTATAAATATTTTTGACGAACATTGGAAAACACTGTATTAGTCATTTGGATATTGCTATTTATTTTCATAAAGATCTTCTTTAAAACCTCTACATCTTCTGTTGACAAAGTAGCCATGAGATGGTGATAAGGAGTTTTGCATAACTTAACTGGATTTGATAACTTAATTTCAATCAGATCTTCTAGGAAATACATTTTTTAATTATGGAAAAATTGCTCTGGTTAAAAATAATAATAATAATAATAATAATAATAATAATAATAATAATAATAATAATAATAATAATAATAATAATAATAATAATAATAATAATAATAATAATAATAATAATAATAATAATAATAATAATAATAATAATAATAATAATAATAATAATAATAGTAATAATAATAATAATTATAATACTAATAATAAAAATAATAATAATAAAAATAATTATAATAATAATAGAAATTTTTCGAACTTAGAAAATATTTTACAAAAAATTATCAGTCATAATAATAATAATAAAAATAACAATAATAATAATAGTAATAATAATAGTAATAATAATACTAATAATAAAAATAATAATAATAAAATTAGTTATAATAATAATAGAAATTTTTTGAACTTAGAAAATATTTTACAAAAAATTATCAGTCATAATAATATTAATAACAATAATAATAATAATAATAATAATAATAATAATAATAATAATAATAATAGTAATAATAATAATAATAATAAAAATAATAATGATAATAATAATAATAATAAAAATAATAATAATGAAAATAGTTATAATAATAATAATAGTTATAATAATTCTAATAATAATAGTTATAATAATAATAATTTATCGGTTTGGAATTTTCAAAGAAAAAGATGCTATTAAATGTGCACACACATACACTTAAGATAGAAAAAATTTGCTTGTTTAAAAATTCAAAAATTTTTATCCTAAGGCCCTCACGGAATTTGGATTTCTCAAAAAAGTCGACAAGGATGAATCCAAAGCATTTTGTACTATTTGTTCTACAGAATTTTCAATAGCAAGTAGAGGCCGTAGTGATATTATGAAGCATATTGAAACTAAAAACCACAAATCATCTGTTGCCGCTGGATCATCAAGTCAAAAAGTTAGCGATTTTTTTAAAGAGAATTGAAGGATCCAATGAAGTCTTGATTATTGATAGGGAAAGAGTCCGCTTTAGCATATCACGCTGCTAAACATAACATTTCATTTCGATCAAATGACTGCTCATCAAACATCATAAGACATTTCTTTGACAGAAAATTCTCATTAGGACGGACGAAAACGGCAGCAATTATTACAAAGGTTATTGCACCATTCATTGACAACAAAATTCTTAAAGGGATGGATATTATTAGTTTCGTCTCTATACAAACCGATGCTTCTAATCACAAAAATATAAAAATGTTGCCAGTTGTGCTCCGTTGTTTTGATCCAACTCAGTGAATCATTAATTGGAAGATTACAATTACATCAATTCCAAATGATCAATCATCGACAGTATGTAACACTATAATGGACGTGATTCAAAAAAATAACTTGTGTGACATGATCGTTTCTTATTCAGCAGACAATACAAATATGAACTTTGACGGTGTACAAAGAAACGGTCAAAATAATGTTTGGAGAAAACTTCAGAGAGACCTTGGAAGAAATATAGTTGGAAATGGATGTTGTGCACACATCGCTCATAATGCATCAAGTGCTGGTTGTGAAATTTTGGAAGTTGATTTGGAAGCTATTATAGTAAAACTTTACAAACACTTCAGCATATATTCCGTTCGAACTGAAAGTTTTAAGTCACTATGCGAAGAGATGGAACAAATTTATATGCCACTTTTGAATCATTCAAGTACTCGCTTTCTTTCTTTAGAACCTGCAGTTCGGAGACTTATTGAGTTGTTTGAGCTATTGATGGAATATTTTGGAACTTTAAAAAGCTGTCCTGTTTCAATTCAAAACTTCTTTAATGATCCAACAAGTAAATTTTGGATTTTGTTTATTTGCAACAATCTCAAACTTTTTAATGAATCGATACGTGCCATGGAATCATCAAATATTACATCTTTTGAAGTGGAAAATCATATGAAAATACTAAAGGAAAAATTGGTTAACCGGAAAAATTTTGGATTTTTGCCTCATGAATCAAAAAAGGAATATGACAAATTCTCATTTAAGCACCAAAATCGTGTAAAGGAGAAAGTTTCGGAATTTTATGCTACCATTTTGGATTATCTTAAGCTTTGGGAAGGTGCTCTAGATGGATCAGATGTCTTTATGTGGATGCTAATGTTTAAATATCCATCATGGGAAGAAATAGATTTGTCAATTTCATATGCAGCTGATAAATATGGTGATAAATTTTATGACATTATTAATAGAGATGTACTTTTTGATGAATATGGATTAATGAGAAATTTTATTGAAGATAACATTTCAAGCTGGGTGGACGCAAAATTGACACCTGAAAATATTCGGATAAAAGTTTTTACCAATTTTCGTGAACGCTCGACTTCTCTTGTTAATATGGAGAAATTGGTACAATTTGCATTTTGTCTTGCTGGCACATCTACTGAATGTGAAAGAATTTTTTCACTTATGAATAATGTTGGGGATGATCATAAGAGTCGCTTGAATATTGATACGATGAATGCAATACTTTCAATTCAGTTCAATTAAAAAATGAGCTGTCTAGACTTCTTTGACATGATAAAGAAGGATACCAAGTTTTTAAATAATGTAATATCTGAAGAAAAATACCTTAACTAAACAATAAAAACTATAATAAAATGTGTAATTTTATAATATTTGGAACATAAAAATTTTCAAATATGAAACTTTTTAAAATGTCCTTATTTTTTCTGGAAATGTCCTGATTTTCTTAAATTTTTACCTGGTCACCCTAGCTAAGGGGGGTTTCGGACTTCGAAATTTTTTGAAGAAAGTATGAGTCATAAAATTTTTGCTAGGGGTGGTATATGTCTTTGTTCTGACTTAGAAAATTTTTGAAAAATAATTTTTTGGTTGGAGGGGGGGGGGGTTGTTTCGGACTTTAAAAAATATTTTGAAAAAATTCATACAAAAATACATATATTTTTAAAAATTTCAAGGGTTCTATTTTATGTCCCGTGCACACACACACTAAGACACAACATCTTAGGTTTTTATTTGCACACACACGTTTGGGTAGAAAAGGATATGTCATCGAGGGCTCACGAGAAAAACGACGATTGTAATATATTTGTGTAATATATTTCGGTAAAAAAATTGTTTTGTACATCAAATATATAGGAAAATCTTTGGCTTTTAAAACTTTTATTTTGCTAAAATATTAATTTTCATTTACGAATGACTGCTATTAAGTTCGCTTAAATTCTTATTTCTATTAATAAATATAATTTCAGAAGTTTTCTCAAAATATACATTTTTGAAGGAAATGTTCAACTAAAGCATGGATAATTTCAAGAAAGTATTTTCCTCAACCGGATGATGACAAAATATTGCAACCAAAAAAATATTATTTTTTACATATTTTTAATAAAACTAAATTTAATAATTCTTACACCTTTCTAAAGGTAAATAATTTTCAATATTTAAAAATATATTAAAACAAAACAAGCATCCAAAATTTGGGATTTTTTTTCACAATAATTATTAGGATAAATCTGCAAATAATTTGTTTAAACGTATGTAACACTTTTTAATAAACAGTTTTTTATAATGTTTTCGAGAAACTCATTTAACTAGTTAAATTTATTTACTCGAAAATATAATTAGCTATCTACTGAAGAAGAATTCCAATTGAATTATAATGCCAATAAAAATTTGAGCGTTTACAGTCTGAGCCCCCCATAATTGCTGTGGATGTGGTTAAATTTCATTAACATGGCAATCTTATTTACACAAGAAATGCATCTCTGCAAAAATTGTCTCAAATATTTTCAAACGATTTCTTCAAGCAATAGTTTCTAATAATAAAAGTTTTGAGAAAAATAAATAAATATCATAATTATAGCAATTATATAATTACTTTTATTATAATTTTGGCAAAACTTGTAAGGTGTATATTTAAAAAAAGATGCCCACCCCTCGATTTACACAGTAAAAAGGTTCCTTGAAATCACAGTGTAAATCGAAAAGAGCTAAAAGATCTGAACCGGCGGTGGATTTAAAAATTCATTTAGGTAAGTAAATTTTTTTATTCACTAAAAATGTTTTAAATTTGTTCGTAAAATTAATTTTCAGTATTCTTATATTGGATTCTCTACCCCACATCTAGTAGCTGAATAACTTGTAAAATATCGTGAATTAGAAATTGTTAAAATAGTTTTGGGTGCAGAAGCACAATAAAAGCTTACACATTTATATTCGGAAAATCTACTGAACGTAGCAGAAATATTTATGTATTACTATAGCTTGGAAATTATTTAAAATTATAAATAAGTATTAACAAAATGTAAATAATCATACGAATAGTAATGTCATGTTTTGCAATGACAAAGTCTATATATAAACCCGAAAATACGCCGCAAATAATTTAAAAATATTAAATTTAACTTAAAAATTATTAAAATCTACTTTAAATTGACAAATAAAAAAATTAAATTTTGAAAATTCATTATTTGAAAAAAAATAATTGATAACAAATTATGAGTCATCTTTTGGTTTGCACAGCAGCCTGTTTTATAAATTATTTGATTTTACGCAAACAATTATTGATTAGGAGCAAGGAAAATTAAAATCTTTATTTCAATTCTATTGCAATCCAGTATTTCCTAATAACCCAAAATTAATATCTCAAACGTATGAATATAGGGACATACATATTTACCCGTTTCTGCATGTAATTTGTTCAACTGAATAAAAACTTATACACCTGATTCAGTTCATTAAAAACTCCTATAATAAAATGAAAAATCAATAAAGTTATAATATAGGAACATACATACTTACCAGTGTCTGCATGTAATTTGTTCAACTAAATAAAAACTTATATTATAGGAAGAAAGAAATTAGGAGAAAAAAAATTTTAACGTAAAAACAATACATAGTAAATAACTCATGCAAACTTTCAAAATATAGAAATGTTCAGTTCAATAAAAACTCTATAAAACTATTTTTAGTAACCTTTTAGACAAAATTTTTGAAAAAATACCAATAACTCTACTTTGAGTTGTAGAGAAAATTAAGAAATAATTTCGTAAGATTTTTCATGAAATTTAATCAATTTAATATTTTTACAACTTTTCAGATATTTCAAAAATATCCATCGAAACTCTAGGTTTTTGAGTTTTTACCTCATTTGCAATTTACCAGGAGCAGTGGAGAAGTTTGTGTGTGTGTGTACATGCAATATGGTTAAAATTCAACATTCTTTATATCATTTTCCTTTTTAGCTTTAGAAATTACTATACCGAAAACCGCTTGAAGAATGCAGAATTTCAAAATTCCAAAAATATCCAAACCAAAGGAGAACAATCCAATCAACTCAGCTTCAAAACAAGAGGAAATGTTACATCTCACATGTGTTACTAAATATCAAAAATTGTGTGCTGGGGACTTGGTCATAATGAACGACAAAAGTGCGGTATTGGTGCCTTCATTCGCCGAAATTGAATTAAAAAAACGATTGCCCAGTCGAAATTTAGCCATGGAATTTAACCTCATTCCAGCACATCATGTGCCTGATTAAGAACCGGCCCATACAAACAAGACTCTGAAAACAAGTAAAAAACACCACCTTACCAAGAACAGGCGACGCCGTGAACATTGTCAGTGAACAAGTGTTGGAACAAGCAACCGCGATAGTGACCAAGAAATATCCGAGAATTTGTAAAACTAGTTAGTCAGCGTCACAAATCCATGCCAACCTGTGACAAGAGACCTTGGAGGTCCAGGAATCATCCGATCTTTTCGAGTATTGGACGGACTATTTCGGAGATGTGATAGCTCATACCGTTCCTCAAGTGAGTGGTGACGAAGTTAAACTACTTCGACAGCGGAAACTACCCGTCAATATGGATAAGAACGACAGGATGGAGATAATCGACCTCAGTGGTGATTTTAACCACTGATTGCAAATATCCGAGCCAATGAACTTCCTAAACCAATGGCTCGGTCAATGTCGTAAACTTCTGCTATTTTCTTCTATAAATTTCTCTTAATAAAAAATTATTGTCCTAGTTTGTGTTTGAATTATCATTTTGTTTGGTGCGGTGAATACTTGGAAATGATTTCATTTAAATAAATGTATTTTTGGATTCCATTAAAGTGAAACACAATAAATATCTTATACTTTGGTGTATTACAGGAGGTGTGAATAATAATAGGAATAGAATTAAGTAGAGTTGGAAATTCCAAACGATATTAATGTAGAGACAAAAAGTGTAAATTAATTAAGAATTTTGGGTTGTGTTACTTTATGAATAAGTTAATTGATGCAATAGTAATTGGTGAGGGAATTGACGTATTCCCGGTAAGTAAACCAGTTTAATTCCTCTTTTGGAATTCTAACGATACTAACGAATCAATAATACGGAGAGTAAATTAATGATTTAATTAATGAGTTAAAACAAAATTCTAAATTGAGAAGTTTAAGGTTAAATTAAATTAATTAAATATAGTTTTTTAATTTTCATAATTTAGAATTTAATAAAAAATTTAAATATTAGTATTTAGAAAGTTTCATAAAGTAAATCTGGAAATAAGGCTCTGAGGTATATACATAGGACAAATATTGGTAAATTAGGGATGGAATATAGTAATTAGACAACGAAAGGAAAAGAGTATTAGGCGACGTAAGTCCTTCTATCGGTAGTCAAGGAACCAAAAGCGAGTTTCTCCCAAGGAGCAGTACTACGAACAGTGTTCACCTATTTGTGGTATTTTTATAAAAAGTACAAACATGAGCTTTCTCATGGGGGTATGGTGGTGTGATTAAAATTGTGGGGTGTCCGTGTGAGCTAAAATGGACTCTAGGGTAAAGGAGCACCATCTAAAGAAAGGAATGCAAGTCCTCACAGTTAGAGTACAATTCAAAACCATTTAGTTTCGATCAATCCACCAACAAGATAGAAAACATGAAAATAAATATCAAAAAACAATATAAACAATATAAAACAATATGATTTTTTTCAGAAAAGGAATTTTAAAAGAATCTTAAAAAATATTTCATGTAAAATATTTGAAAATATTACTGAATTAGAAAAGTTATAGTATGATTTTTATTAAAATTTTAAATTTTTGACCTGTAATTTTAACTGTAGTCGACATTTAAAAATTTTTCAGAAAAGGAATTTTAAAAGAATATTAAAAAATATTTTATGTAAAATAATTTTTATTAATTAATTTTTAAGTGGAATTTCAATCATGAGATAACAAATTAGTTATTTTTAGAATAAATCGTAATTAAGCAAAAATGACCCAGGGCAGATATGAAATTATATTAATTTTGCAAGAACATAAAAAGAAAATTTCATATTTTCGTATTCATTACTTTGGTAGATTTTTCTAAGAAACAACATTATAAATATTTCTTTTGTCTGGATAATTCGTGTTGGAATTCCGAATTCCCAAAATATCAAATTAAATAATCATTAATTATTTTTAATTATATTTTTAAAAGAATTAAACCGAATTTATTAAAAATTAGTCACTGGTAAATGTAATAGCCCGTATCATGTGTTACTTTAATAATTTCAAATAAGAAATGTTTTAAATAAAATTTCAAGAAAATAGAAATTGAATGGTGTAACGACATTAAAACGCGCGACAGATAGATAAAATTTTAAACATTATTGAAAATGTATTAAAATTAAAGGAATATAAGTGTTATGCCAATTATTGTTACATATACATATTATTACACCATTATTTTTAACGTTTTATCTATTTACTCGCAAGTTTTGTGTTATTAAAATTTTAAAAATTCATCAAAAAATTATGTCTTTATGGATAGTCTTTTAGAGATAGAATTTATAGAGAAAGAATTCGTATTTTAATTATAAATATAACAATAAATAATAACAACAAAAACAAACATATTAATGAATTCACATGACAATAACAATGACTCACAAACGTATAAATCATTTTATTATCAATTAAATGAGCAGGTTCATGATTATTTGGTAAATTAACAGTTATTTGCTATCAGACAATGGATACATACTACAGAAATATGATTGATTTTTTGTCTCTCTTAAATGTGACATTTTTGATTTTATTGTATTCATATTACCTAATAGACTATAACATTTGGTCACCGCGATACCCATATTTTGTAACCAAAATTCGTATTAATTAAAAACAGGAAATGTTTCCATATTTACTTACATTTTGATAATAGTCATTGTTATTCTTTCGAAATTATTTGAGTAAAAATAAAAGGTTAATTTTTAATCAAATATTGAAGAATCTAATAGAGCTGAACATAATTTTGGGCATGTTCAAATCCTTACAAAAGATAACATGTAAAATATTTAGTGAAATATTTGATAATTCTATAAAACATGAAATGCATATAAAATTATTAAACTTTATCATCATGACGCAATAATTTACCAGATAAACCAATTAACCACTTCTAAAAATAACTGATAAATTTGGAATTAGAATATTCAATGAATTGCTTTTGTTTTATACTTCCTAGTCATTACTTCTATTATTTTAGAGAAAATAAAAATAATGACTAATTAACAACATACAAAAAATATATTTAATATGAGTATCATCATATTATTCATTTATAATAATAATAATAATTTCTACAAAAGTTGACTATAAATCAGATTTAATTAAGGTATTCACAAATGATTTCACTTTATAAAGGCTGTGCCGAAAATTCGTGAATACCTTAAATAAATATGATTCATAGTCAAATTTTGTAGAAAATATTATGTCACTTATAAAGAAATCAGAGGTGAAACACAAAAAAACTCATAATAATAATAATTAAAATAACATTACATTTATATTTATTAAAAAATATATTGAACTACGAATCAGTTAAGAAATTGATGTTTTTGATATTCATCAATTTTCGGCACAGCCTTTTTACTTTTTCTCTTTGAAATCGAAGACTGTTATGTAATCATAAACATGAAATATGATACATGCCATTCAATATTACAGATGATCGTAGAACCTGAATTATCAAACATTTCATAACTGTCTTCATGTATTTTCTTTAATACCTCATTGGGGCCTCTGTATTGATTGTCATCTTTTTTGGTAAATCTATTTAAGCTAATATTTTATCTCCAAAGTTGAAAATTCTATGAATTCTTTTTTGATTGTGTAGTAAAACTTGGCGTTATTACACTATTTAATTTCTTGGATTACTTGCTGCTGATTCCTATAGATATTTTTGATATATTTCGGTATATTTTCATTTGCTGTTATTTCTCGTTGTACAAAACAATGCTTGTTTATGCATTTTCAAAATATAATTTCTACTGGGGAATGTTTAGTAGTCTTCTGAACTGTAGCATATAATAAATATTCTATTTGTGGCAGTGCATCTTCCAAACTTTATATAGGTTATCATTAATACAACACTGAATTCAATCTCGCATTGCTCGAAGTTGCCTTTCCACCTGGCCATTTGTCTGGTAATGATATGTGCTCGAGCGATTTAAGTTGATATTATGCTCAGTTGACAGTATTTTAAATTCTTTTGATTCAAAAATTTCCTATATTTAATAGAAAGTTACATGCCGGTTCTCATCCTGGACTTTAACAACTTTTAAAACGATATATTTACAGAATTGGTCAATCAATTGTCAGAAATTGTCAGACACCATAGAAAATATGCTTCAGAAAAAACGTAGTCTACTGCATCACGTGCAATGCATGCAAAGATTTATAGATTGGAAGAACACTCAGGAACTTACACCAAAGAACTAAAGAACACATGGACCCTGTCGGAAAATCCTCGGTAAACAGAAGTAGTGGGATACCGGCCCTCTAGCTCAGAGGCCATCTTGTTCACATACCCCCCGGCAAAAAAATTATTTTTTTCTAAGTTTAAAAGTACAAATTTTTTAGAACAAAGACAATGACTCATTCAAGGTCATTTAAACAAAGAACACGAGTCATTCAAGGTCATTGGACGAGTCATAAAAATTTTTCAAGGTCATTTAAACAAAGACCACGAGTCATTCAAGGTCATCGGATGAGTCATCAAAATTTCAAGGTCATTTAAACAAAGACCATGACTCACTCAAGGTCATTGGATGACTCATCAAAATTTTTCAAGGTCAATTAAAAGTAGGTCAAGGTCATTGGATGACTCATCAAAATTTTCTCAAGGCCATATTATTTTTAAACATTTTTTAATTTTAATTTACTACTTATAAAAATAAGTAGTATATATTTTGTAAATTTATTTTATTATTATTATTATTTTTATTAATATTATTATTATTAACATTATTAATATGATTATTACTTTTTATTATTCTATTATTACTTATAAAAATTTTATTAATACTTATAAAAACTTTAATTAATATTATTATTAATATTATTATTATAATTATTATTATTATTATTATTAATACTTTTAAAAACTTTTATTAATATTATTATTATTAATACTTATAAAAACTTTAATTATTATTATTATTAATATACTTATTACTTATAAAAATTTTATTATTATTATTAATACTTTTTAAAACTTTTATTAATATTATTATTAATATACTTATTACTTATAAAAATTTTATTATTATTATTAATACTTTTAAAAACTTTTATTAATATTAATACTTATAAAAACTTATAAAAACTTTTATTATTAATATTATTATTAATTTTTATTAATAATAATAATAATATTAATATATATAATAAACAACTATATAAAAAACTACTATATAAAAACAAAAACAACTACATAAAAAACAATGAATTAATTATAAATACATTAAAATATATATATATATATATATATATATTGTATTTTTACATGTAAAACAACTATAAAATGATATTTCGCGTTTCGTCACGCTGAGGCTTTTGCATGAAATAATAATAATATTATAAAAATGTAAATTATAAAAAATTAAAATTTTAAAAATTGCATCTAAATTTCATAATAAAAATGAAAACTATTCCAAGTTTTCTAAATAAATAAGTTTCCAAATTAACAAAAACTGATTTTAAAAACATATATTAATCAGATAACAACACGTCATCAATATCAATGTTATCTTCGTTAAAACCAATTTCGGTTGAGTCATCAAAACTGGGGCTAGAAACACCGAAAAGCGGCTCATCCAAGAAATTAACTTGGTCACTATCTATTGCATCAACCCCAAAATAATGCCCAAATGCGATACTGGTATTTTTCCACACCCATAATAGCTTATCATCGTTATTACTCAAAGCGATTTTACTGTTTCTAAATGTGTACAGCTGATGGTTCCGCGTCCCTATCCTACTTTGAGGTACTGTGAAAACTACGTTTTTATTGTAGAAATCTAAATACGACTGATGTTTGATGTCAGTCCCCAACAACTTCATCCCCTTACAGAATCTAATTTCCTCGAGTATAAGGGATGTGCCGGGTCGTAATTTGAGGTATCTAAAAGGTTGTCTCTTATCATTGCCGGCAAAAGAATGTCAAGCTTACAGTGCTTAACCTCAAGAAAAAACGAATCAGTGTCGCCGGCAACGATATTAATATCACAGTTAAATTCTGATCTATATTTTGCCAATTCATTATATTGTAATTGGTACATCCGCAGCTTAGACAGGTCTAGTACTGATTGGCCAATGTAGCTAGGCCTGTCTAAACATATAGAATCTTTGTTCAGATGAGCAGCAATCAAATCATCCACTATTTTAATGGACTTTTTGAAAGTCGGTTTTGAAGCATATACAATCATCTTTTCAGCTGAATTGCATAGCCTCAAATTCATCCGTTTTTTCAAATTCTCAACGGATTTACCATATAAACTGTTATTAAATAATTTATAAAAATCTCTATGAAGCTCGCACTTTGAGTTTGAGCGTAAATCTGTATTTATTTGTATATATTCTTTAAAAATAGGTGCTTGTTTAAATTTAATTGCCCTATGAATACACTCAACTTCTGCACCCAATTCTATATACAGCTTGAGAAGTCTCCAGTGAAGAACATGGTTCTTTTTACTGTAATGCGTGAGCATTAACTTCTCAACTTTTGAATTCGACGGGCACATTTTTTCCGGGGCAAGCGGAAAGTCATTCAAATACTGAGGCACACGCTCAGGGATATTGATGTCAACTTCCATTGTATAACCATACGGAATGAATTCAATATTCGCATTCACACATTCACTCAGCACATCATTCAGATTATCATGCACCCAAACAAAATCACCATAGGGAAGGTTTTGGCTAAGTGCCCAACCATATAAATTATTAATGTCTATATACAAGAGTTCTGTATCTTCAGAACTTGCAACATGATGTTTGTTAACAAATGTTAACCAACCCCGTATTCCACTCTCATAGAAATTAAACATTTCCATGTCCTGCAGAAGTTCTATGGGTTCCTTTAATGTCATGAGAGCGGACGCCCATGACATTCCAGGAATTCCATAAAAATTCAGAGGTTCTAAACCATTGTAAGCAATAGCCTTTGCGCGAAATTGCTGAAAATAGTCTGCAAGGAGGAATAAGTCTAATTTTGGTAAGTTAACATATAGTCTAACATTGTAGTGCAATTTTGCTGTGTCCAAATTAGTTGGGCGGTAGCATATTCATCATCAGATACAGAATCCATTTTGGAGGTAGTTCATAAGTCGATTCAAGAACCTCTAGTGATACTGCAAAATCATAAGGAAAGATACCCTTTGCCTTAACTATAAGACCATCAAAAGCAGAACAAGTTAGAGGTAGATCAGTAAGAATTTTCACAGCCTTGGCTAAAGAGCAATTTACAAATTGCATACTATCTATAAATCTAACAGCCAATTTCTTAATATTTACAATCAAAGATATGAATTTCTCAGTTGTTGTAGGAATGATATTTAATTTCCAAGATGGAAATTCATTCAATCCATACTTTAAAATATGATGAAGGTCATACCCTCTCAAATTATGAAAGACAATAGGTAACTGTTTGCTTATTTTCCTATTTATATTACAGTTACGACAGGCAGCACCAAGATACTGACCTGTAAAATTATCATGGTCCTTAACCTTATTTCTAATAAGTTTTTTACAAAGATACAAGTTCTACATGCGATGAACTGCTGTTCCTCATTAGAAGTAAGATTATTCATAGGTTTTTTACCATGATTTTCATAATATGGTAGGACAATTGTGACAGCAATTTCCTCTACTTTCTTTAAAAATTCCAATACACATTCCAAGCCTATAAAATTGAAATATTGTGTAGTATTTGTGTAATTATTTATTAATAATAAGCCTGCTGATATCGGCATGTGTATTTGGTGATGTTTTACATCTTTAGGTAAAACAGCCTCAAAATCCGCATAAATTACGAATAGTGGGGTAATCATTTTAGAATAATTTTTAAATATCAAATTTTTATTTCCAGGGAGCGTGTATAGGGTTGTTCCTATTTGATTTTTAGCGCACAAATCAACATGTGCCTTAAAGGTTTTATCATAATAAAAACCGTTTAAACAATGGGGACACCATTTTACACGAATTCTGGTGTTACATTCACTACTAGAATGACAATTCAACAATCTATTTAAATTAAAAATGGCGGTATAATGATAATTATTACCGTCTTGTAATAATAAAAGGTTAATCGGGTTACCACCGATAACCTTTGTTCGATGAATTAAGACAAGGTGAGGGTGGTGAGGTACGTAATCAATATCATTCAATTGTTTAGAAGGGGTGTTGTTATATTCAAAGACATTGATTGCCAAATTTAAATCGCTATTGTTTCTCTCAAATTTGGGGATGCTACAGAGTCTCATTGGACAATCTGTAATTGGATCATAATTCAATTCATCCATAAAAGTAGTGTAAGAAGAAACACGCTCCCTATTCTTTAAAACTATATCACGCTTTAAAATCGATAAAACACTATATATAAAACCGAATGATCTGTGTTTTTAACGTTTACAATAGCCTTTTTACCTACTAGAGATTCCAGTGTAAGGATAAAACTATGTCCAGCTAATCGACTTACAGGATAATACGCGGTTAAAATAAAATCAATTTCGCGAATCTTAACTACGCGCCACCCACTTCCTAAATATGTGAATTTTTCGATTTTCTCATTTAACCGACTCACACCATCAGCAAGAAAACTATCGGAAAAGACACTCGCGCTATTTGAAAAGAAATTATCTTTTATTTCCCCATCTTTTTCAAATTGAATGAGAGCTGTAAACTGGACTTTTACAGATCCCATTTTCTTTATTTCATTTTGTAATTTATTTACAAGTTTATCCGTTAATGCGATTTGAACAATGTTTTGATTTTCTAAATCAAATCGAATATTTTTACGGGAACCCCTTAAGTCAACCTCTATTTCGGGTTCATCGTTTATTTCAATATTTACCGAACCCCTTATTTGATTATATTCAGTTTCGTCATCACTGATGATGATTTCTATTTTTTTAATTTTAGCAGGGATACACGACACGATTTTATCAGCAGGTCTTTTTGATTTTTTAGTAACAGTTGTATTATTGTTTATGTTTTTAGTAATCTTTGTATTATTTGTGTTATTATTATTATTAATAACATTTTTTGCATTAATCATTTGAAATAATGCCTTTTTATTAATTTTAAATTGATTTAAATGGCTAGAGTGTTTCTTATAAAACTCTAGATATTCAATGTCTTGGGCTGTATCGCATTTAGGGCAAATAAAAAAGTCGATGCCATAGAATCTATGACCATAGTAACTTTCCATAGTCATATGGCATTTCGAGTTATGTCCAATTCCAGATTGGCAATAGTTTTTATACAATCGACCTGATAAATATGGAATTATTATCAAATGTTTATTATTATTTAAATCATATATGAATCAAATAATAATATATAAATGATGATAATTATGTAAATATTTTAAAAAATTAATATTTCAATTCGTATTATAAATCCGTTATTTCTATTATAAATCACATGTTTGAATAACATTTCGTAAAATAATTTATAAAAATTAATATTTCAAATCATATTTCTATTTCAAATCAGATATTTCTATTCTTATTATAAATTAATAAAATTTAAAGTAATATATTATAATACTTTACATAATATTAACTTATACTCATTAAAAAATATTTTAATTCTTATTACAAATCAATTATTTCAAATCATATTTCTATTTCAAATCAGATATTTCTATTATAAATTAATAATATTTAAAGTATTATATTATAATACTTTACATATTATTAACTTATACTCATTAAAAATATTCTTATAAATTAATGATAAATTATAATCATAAAAATATTAAAAAATAATAAAAATCTTACATTTTTTTTAAGAAATCACATCATCTTCCCCAGTAACGGGGGCATCCATAGAAATGGGTACATCAGCAATAAATGTTTCATCTTCCCCAGAAATTGGGGCATCAGCAATAAATGTTTCATCGTCCCCAGAAATGGGGGCATCGGCAATAAATGTTTCATCCAAATCTACTGTCGCTGTTGAATGAATATTTTCATCGATATCTTCAGAAACATTAATAATTTCTAAAAACATTAATAATAATAATAATTTAATAAATAAATTACCGATATCAGAATCATCGCTATCTTCTATTAAAATAATTTCCTCATTTGAAACATTTTCTAAAATTATATTAAAATAAATAATAATAAAATTTAAAATTACCAGGAACAAATTCGTTAACACCGTCAATTTGATTTTGGACTTCGGTTATATTAAACCAATCTTGAAAATAGAATAATAAAAGAAAATAAATTTAAAAAATAATTTACCATTTTCATCGGCCAACAATTGTCGTAAAATTCTTGAATTCTCCATTTTGAATAGATTTTTGAAATCGCGCGAGTGAATATTTGAAAATTGATAAATTTTTGAATTAATTGTGACAACTTTGGAAATTGTCAATGTTTATAAAGAGAATAATATTTTCAGGATTTAGCCAATCACATTTAAGCAATACACACATATAGGTGAGAGATTTTTAGACATGTTTTCTTTGTAAAACACATGCAGTCTACACTGTGACTGCATGCGTTCTTTGTAAAATCGCATACATTGAGTTTGTATGTGTTTTCTTTGTAAAATCGCATACATACTTTTGTTTGCATGTGTTTTCTTTATTCAGTCTTCAGTGTGTATGCATGCACTTATCATGTGATGATCACGCACTTATCATGCACTGTCTTTGTGATCACGCACTTATCATGCATAGTCTTTGTGATAATGCATTAGCTTATCTTCAATTAATTAAACACATAATAATAATATTTATAATAATAATAATAAAAATAATATTAATAAAATTAATAATAATAACAATATTTATAAAAATAATAATAAAAATAATAATAAAAATAATAATAATAAATAAAAATATTAATAGTTAAAACATAACAATAAAACAAAACAATAAACATTAATACATTTATTAATCATCAAATTTGATATACAGCATCATTTCTTAATTCCATTATTAATTTGTATAATTATAGGTTTTTGTTTATATTATATGATTTAATGAACTCTTCCTAAAAATCATATATATATATATAGCTTAATATTTCTTTATTGTTTAATTATGTTATCAAATATAAATTATAAAGGAACTTTCGATGTATCAAAAATGATATTTCCAATTGGTAAACCCCAGCAAATTGTTGATAGGAGTGGAAAATACCCTATAATATTTTTCAAATCCGGCAAATGCAGAATCATGGGATGCAAGAAACCTTTAGATGTCAATAAATTACAATATAGAATAAAGGAAATTAAAATACAGTCAATTACTGTTACCATGGATATGGGTCAATCTATCAATCAATACAACATGTCAACAAAATGTCTTTGTATGTTCGAACCAGAATTATTTCCTGCACTGAGGCTTTTAAAATATAACCCAATGTGTGTTAACGTGTTTGCCAGTGGCAAAATAGTCATATTAGGGGTGCGAAATCTAGAATACAAAAATATTGTTTGTGACATACAAAATGAAATCACCGGATTGGTCGATATCTGATTGGCTAATGATTGATTAAAACAACTTGCTTATTCATTTCATTTCATTTTTAAAATGGAAACTACACCGAAGAAAAATATGCAGAAGAAAAATACCAGTCAATATGGTAAATTTATTATTTATTTATTTTCTTTTATTATTATTTATTTAGATACATATGCCCCTATGGTGATTGAAAGAATTATTTATTATTATCCGCAAATGAACGAAATTTTGAAGATAAAGGAGCCTGCAATGATAGAAGCTGCAATATATGAAGAAACCAGAATTACTATTTCCGAACTGATTAAGCAAGCTCTTTGGGACAATAAAATAAACCGAATGGTCAAGGAAATGGAAACGGAATACCCCTGTATTCTGGGTTGCAGCTGCTGTGATTTCCGGTATCAACGCTATGTGGAATGGAATATTACAAATTCAATAAGAAATTTGCAAAAAATGAGACTTTTAAGAAAATAAATGTTTGGTATTTTATTTTTGTTTTGTTTTGGTAGTTTTATTTTTGTGGTGGTAACAATAAATGCTTTGTATTTTATTTTTGTATTTTTATTTTTTTGTTGTTGTAACAATAATAATAATAATAATAATAATAATAAAATTTTTATAAGTAATAAGTATATTAATAATATTAATAAATGTTTTGTATTTTATTTTGGTATTTTTATTTGGTGGTAATAATAATAATAATAATAATAATAATAATAAATGTTTTATATTTTATTTTGGTATTTTTATTTGGTGGTAATAATAATAATAATAATAATAATAATAAATGTTTTATATTTTATTTTGGTATTTTTATTTTGGTGGTGGTAATAATAATAATATTTATAAAAATAATAATAATAATAATAATAAAATTTTTATAAATAATAAGTATATTAATAATATTAATAAAAGTTTTTAAAAGTATTATTAATAATAATAATAATAACAATGATAATTAAACTAATAATAATAATGCATTTTATATAGATGATGTGTGTAAAATCATATACAAACTCAATGGGTTAATTCACATACAGTTTTATTTATTTTTGCTGTCACGCACTTATCTTGCACTTATCATGCACTTATCATGCATTGTCTTTGTGATCATGCATGATTCTTATTGGTTAATCATTATCTGTCAAGGGTATAAAAGCGCGTCACCACCTTATAAAGATCATAAATCAAACATGACCAAGAAAATAAGTGTCCAACCAGTTCAGATGTTCCACAATTATAAAATGTATTTTTTAAAGGAGCCTATCAATATGCAATTGGCAAATAATAATAATAATAATAATAATAATAATAATAATAATAATAATAATAATAATAATAATAATAATAATAATAATAATAATAATAATAATAATAATAATAATAAAATGAATAATGATAAAATGATAATCAGAAAAAAGACTAGTTTAAGTGTTATAATTATTTTAATAATTTAAACAAGAAAGACATTTTGGCTGAGAGTCAATACTCATACAATAGTAACGGGATCATTATCACAAATTCTGAAATAAGCTGTTTTGACATCTGTATTTTCATAAGGATATTTGATTGATGAACAAGAATTCAAAGTCTTACAGTTAGGACGAACTGCCGAAATTTCTCGACTTGTTGCGTACATATCTGGAGATTGATTGGATATAAGAAAAGTAGTTTCATGTTTAAAATCTAAAGGAGTTTTCAAATCGGAACCGGAATAGTTCAGATCTACTGGTTGTTCGTTATCAAATTCGAGTCTTAGAGGTGACAATGAATTGTTTATGGGGCCTCGAATATTTTGCCTTAATAATTTGAGTTTTCTAATATTCATATATATACACATAATTGCGATGGAATTGATCAGAAAAAATGCCACTCCGGCCAAGATTGTCCAAAGTAAAGTATTTATTTTAATACTTTCAATGATAAAATCTTCTTTTATCGTTGAAGAAACTGATTCTTCGATCTTTTTCTCTTCGTTTTTAGTAATTGAAAGGTCTAACTTCAGTGTTCTCAGCGGTGAAGTGGAGGTGGACATTTTCAAAGTGGACGTAACGATAGGATCATCTGGAACTATGAACTTCATATTATAGTCAAAATCATTATCGAAAGTTTTTCGATTGGAATTTATTCCAAAAGCTTCTCTTTTATGCCAATCTATTGGATATTGAAATGATTGATGCAATTTCGGAATTAATTCATCCCAAATTCGATATTCATTTGATGCCAAATTTGATCTAACCGACATCTTGGAAGATGTTTTCAAATCTAAAAATAATTAAAAATAAAATTGCCAAAAAATTGATTGAATAAAGATGGTGCTTAAACTTAAAAGATTGGAATTATGGATAAGTTAAGGTTTATTGAGAAAAAATTTCCATTTTATTTGTATATATTTATAAATCTAATTTAGTGAAAAGCTGGTCATATTCAGAAATCTCTGTCAGAAACAAAAGTAAAAAAAGAACAAGTTATTTGTTTTTATGGGACAGCTTGAATATGTCATGGAAAGCTGGATTTCACATATTGTAAGGGAGCATCCATTGAAGACGTCCCCTAAAAAGGGGGAGAGAAGAGGTCTTCGCAAAAGAGACAAATGGGGACACTAGGGAGGGGCGTCAAGTGCTTAGGACATCCCTAGGAGCATTGGTCGTTTAAATATTATACATAATGGATTAATGATTTTTAAAAATTTTTCTATTGTCTTTATTCAATACAATATATGGTAAGTAAGTAAGCAGCATGTTTCATGTCCCCTATTTTCCTATTTGATCATTTTAATTGTGTATGCATGTTTTTTCTCTATTTTTCAACAAATATTGCGTATTACTACAAATAATGTTGAAAATAAATTTAGCATGTATGCTTATAAATTATTTAAATTTTTATTTTTGGAGGGATGTCCCCCCGAGGGGGGTGCTTGTGAAAGAGGACAGAAAGGGAAAAGGATGAAGGGGGGATCAAAAATTCTTATTTTAGGGGTACGTCTTTAATGGATGGTTCCTAATGTATTTTATTACATAATAATAATTACTAATAATCTTTAACCAATATTAGTCATTTTTGAATAAATATAAATAAATTAAAAATAATTGAATTTTACTTATTATACTTTTATTTTTTTGCATGGAACAACTCACCACAGTTATATCTATATTAACCAAAACCGGATGAACTGAGAGTATCGGAAACGCGTTGTAGGTGTCAGATATATGACATATCAAAAATAAATTTATTTAAGTTATAAATTGTTTTAACAAATAAATATTGAAATGAATAGCTTAAATTTCTAAAAATTACAACAGTTTTTTTTAAAATTTGATATCAAGTGTAATTTGCACTTGATCCATAATAATTATGTGATTCAACACATTGACCGCAACAATATTTTTTCTATTTACGCAACGGAAAATTTTTAATGTAACTTCGTGAAATGGTTATTTACCCATCTCTCAGCTCTTGCTTCCCATTAAATATATTCATTTTCATTCGCTTAATGGTGCTACCTCAGTATCTTATTACATACACACGAAACAAATTATTACCAATACGCAAGTGTATGCTGTATAACAGAGAAAGATATATGGGAGATATGTCGTACCTGGAGTAGAATTTGTGAAAAAATACCATATATTGTGAAAATTTTGCACTTATAAAGAAATATCGGGTTGATATTTAGTTATAAGTGCAAATCATTTAATGCATCTTCATTAGCACTAATCAAAATATTATTAAATTATTCTTATAATAAAAGAGGAAATAAATGCAAATGTTTTCTTTAATCTACAAGTTATATTTTTAACATGGAAAATATTCTTTCCAATGCTATAAAAGAGGATGTGCATTTTATAACATCAATATAAAAGAATGAATCAATTTCTGAATTAGAAAATGTAGCATTATTAAGTATATCATTTGATCTTAGCCTTCTCGATATACACTGTATATTATACGCATATATTAAGCCGCATATCCTGTTTCTGTGTCGTATTTAGAACCTCCAACGATTATGGTTTTTATTCCAAACCTATTTTGCAGCAAATGCTTATCTTATAAGTATGTAGAAATGAGCCCACGATGACTCACCGAACAAAGAAATGAGTCATAAAAGATTTTTCAAAATTTTTCTAAGCCCAAACAAAGACATATACCCCCCTTAACAAAGAACTTTTCAAACTTTTTTAAAGTCCATTTAACAAAGAACTTTTTTCAAAATTTTTCTAAGTCACTTTTCTATAGAAAAATTTATAATATTATTTAAAATATTATTATTATTTCAAATATTATTATTATTATTATTATTATTATTATTATTATTATTATTATTATTATTATAACCAATTTTTATTATTATTATTATTATTATAATTTTTACTATTATTATTATTATTATTATTATTATTATTATTATTATTATTAGTATAATTAGTATAATTTTTTCAACAAAATATTAATAACCAATAAAATCTCTTATAAATAATCGGGCAATGATATAAATAAAATTAAAAAATTTATAATTCATTTAAAAATAAACCAACAAACAATTCATATTTTAAACGGTCTGGTAACAGAAGAGAAAGGAGATGAACTTATTACCAATCTTTAATTTCTCGTGGATGAAGCCCTGAAAGTTTACAGACGGAATCCAATCGATTTGTCATAGATAATTTTCTAGATCAACACTCAATGCAAAGGAAAATGCATTCAAGGGAGTGTTTTATGCATTATTGGAAAATATGAAATGGTCACGAGTCATCGTGGCTTTCATCTATATGAAGATAATTCTTCAAAGGTCGGGCGAGTATTATGAAAGATATTTCTATTGGTCTTTACAGGTATAATATTTTTAATTAAAAATATTTTACTAATATTAAATAGATAATTCAAAATGAGATTTCACCATGAGTAGCTGAAAACGGATCATGGAATAATATCAATATGCTTGCTGAAAAAAGAAAATTCTCCATCAAAACAAAACTTATTTTAATTATGATTGGACTTAGCTCAATTTATTTTAGTGTAAAATATATTTTGAAAAAATAATAAATGTTTTATGCTTTATTTTTTTTAAATTTTTGTAAATTACAAAACTTTTATTCTTTAATATTTATTTCATTACAATCACATTCATCATCACCACATTTTGTGTTCATATCAAAACTTTTATTCTTTAATATTTATTTCATTACAATCACATTCATCATCGCCACATTTTATGTTCATATCATTATTCATATCCTCAGTCTCTTCATCAGTTTCTTCCATGTTCATATATTGATTATCATATTCTTCATCCTTCAATAGGTATTCATATATATTTATCCCAGTAATTTTTAGTATTTTTTCCGCCAAGTATTTTATGAGAACATCTTAATAAAATAATAATAATATTAAATTAAATTAATATTTACCTTTTTCATTTAATTGTGACATTGCTGTGAAATTATAATTATTATAATTGTTGTTATTATTATTATTATTATTATTATTATTATTATTATTATTATTATTATTATTATTATTATTATTATTATTATTAATATTTTTCATTATAATTTGTTTATACATAATTTGTTAATAAACATGTGATGTGCATTTCATGTGCATTTGTCCTTGTTATTTAGCGTGTCATGCATGTGTCTTTGTTAATATGTCTTTGTAACTATCACATGATGTTTATTCGTGTTATGTCTTTGTAACACCACAACTCATCTATGTATGATTTTCATGTATGATTTCTATGTATGATTCATAAAAAAGTATGATTATTTAATAAAATTTTTATTAAAATATTAATTAAATATTTAATTTTTTATTGTTGAAATACATTTTTATATAATTCTATAATTTATATTTCATAAAAATATTAGTAATGAAAAATTATGAATAATGTTAAATTTTTTATACTTGCCC
This sequence comes from Schmidtea mediterranea, assembly GCA_022537955.1. NCBI lineage: Eukaryota > Metazoa > Platyhelminthes > Tricladida > Dugesiidae > Schmidtea > Schmidtea mediterranea. The sequence continues at coordinate 234,976,312 of CM039680.1, forward strand.
TCTTATAATTTTTAAAGATTTTCACTTTTAAAGTGTATTAATCTGATTAATTAACATTTATTTTATAAAAATCACAGAATTGTTTTATGAAATTTTTAGTAACGAAAAATCCTTATAAGATATGTGTAACTTTATGATTTTTATATTGATTTTATTAAAATTTGTAAATTAATCTATTTGTAAGATAGAATAGTTTTTATATTATTTTAATATGAAATTATGAATTTAGATTTTTAGTTTTTAGATTTTGATACTATGCTATTTTATAATTTTTTATTTTTAACGTATATTATTCTTAATATTATCTTAATAAATTAGCATATTTTATAAAAGATCAGAGAATTGTTTTATAACATTTTTAGCAAAATATTTAATTTTTATTGTTGAAATATATTTTTATCTAATTCTATAATTCTATAATTTATATTTCGTAAAAGTATAAAATATTATTAATGAAAAATTATGAATAATGTGAAATTTTTATACTTGCCATCTTATAATTTTTAATGCTTTTTATATTTTAATGTATATTATTCTTAATATTATCTTAATAAATTAACATATTTTTTATAAAAGATCAGATAATAGTTTAATAACATTTTTTTGAAACGAAATATGTACAACTTAATGATTTTATAATGATTTTATTATAATTTGTATTAAGTCATTATAAAATTATTGAATTCCAACTATTCAATTACCTAAAATGATAATTTCGAAAACATTACTGAAAACAAATTTGTATATAATAATAATTAAAATAAAGTTATAATATTTAATGTATTAATAATAAATTTTTAAATGAAAATATATTAGACTGTACTTTGATAACAAATATGATAAATTAATCAAAATTAAATATGTTATTTAAATTAAGGTAATATTTATCAAAATATTTGCACGTCAAAAATTCATGATGAAAAACAATGTCATTTTACAATGGAAAAATATTATTTAAAAAAATATTGTAGTATAAAACAAGTACCACACCGTTACAGATTAAGAAACCGAGTTGCTTTATACAGATATAAATAACTTGTACGGCTGGACATTAAGCTAATATTTACCATGCAGCAATTTTGAGTGGATATATAACGAAGTGGAATTATTAGCAATTTTAGTTGACTGCATTAGTTCGGATCTGGAAACATTATCATATGGATACACTGTGGAAGTGGATTTAGTTATTCCGTCTAATATTCACGATCTTCTAGACGATTTCCCGGTAGCTACTGAAAAAATGTGTCCACCAAATTCCACTGTACCGAAATTATTAACCCATCACCCGAAAAATAATTACGTTATCAATTGGCGTCTTTTAAAATTATATATGGCCATTGGAGTAGAAGTTATAAATATACATGGGGCAATAAAATTTACACAAAAACCTGGTAAACAAACCAATAAATTTACAACCCGAGCAGCTGTTTCATAATTTCAAAATGTATTTCTTTTCTGATTTAATAGAAATCAAGTTGAAAAATCCGGTTAAGTTATGCAAAACTCCTTATCCACATCTCATGGCAACATTGCCAACCGAAGATATTGACGTTTTAAAGAAGATGTTTATGAAAATCAATAATAATATCCAAGTAACAAATTCTGTGCTTTTCAATGTTCGTCAAGCGCTATTTATGATGCTTTTCAAGAAATCATGTTCAAGGAGAATGAAAAGTGGTATGTGATAATAAAGATTCAAGGATGTAAAGTGGATCAAAACAATTTATATTCTCCAATATGGAGATTAGAACGTGCAAGACATGATCTTGGTTTTTAATATATTAATAAATGTATTAACCAGTTATTTGTTGTTATTGATTTTTATTAACGATAGTATGAAAGTAATAATAAAAGTAATAATAAAAATTATAATAATAATTGAAATAATAGTAAAAATAAAAATATTTGAAATAATATTATAAATTTTTATATATAAAAGTCACTTAGAATAATTTTGAAAAAAGTTCTTTGTTAAGGGGGGTTATATGTCTTTGTTTTGACTTGGAGAAATTTTGAAATTTTTAATGACTCATCATTATGACTCATTCCTTTGTTCAATTAGTCACCGATGACGTCATCGACGAGTCATCGTGAGCTCATGAAAAAACGATGAGTCATCGCGGGCTCACTTCTACCGGCTCTTATAATTTCCTTGTCTAACATTTAATTTTTGCTGCGTCCAAGAAAATATCCTTTTATAAATTTAAAATAATTCTGCAATGGAAAAAATTCAGTAAATAAAAAACATATTTATAAAACGAATTGTCATAAGTCTAACATTTGGCTTAGATTTGGAACTTGAAAAGTTCTCCCCGGAGATTTATATCGGTTCAAAAAATAATTATTCAGAGAAAGTCAAAAATTAAATAATTTGTACATTTTGACAATGGAATTGGCAATTTATTTTGAAGAATTTCATGAAAAACTACCTATTACTGTCAAAGAGACTAATAAAATGCGAATTATTGAATTTATCTAATTAAATTATTATTTTTGTTATATTGAGTGAAATTGTCTAAGAAAGATTTGAACTTTGAGTTTATGCGATTTTATATTACTTATCGGTTTTCGCGTCTTAATTGGAACATTTGTTTACTCATTTTGTTATTTTTGTTTTCAGATTTTATATGATTTTATTGGTTTGTTTAACCCTCAGTCAGGCGCAACTGATCCAACAGGCACCCCCAATGTTCGAGTGTAATCGGTGTAGCAAGTGTAAAGTGCATTATGTACGGAACATATTGTAGAGCAAATGGAACAATAAACATTCTTTTATTTATGTAAAAAGTTTGTTTTTGTAACAGACTCCTATTACACACAATGTGGCCGATCCTGTTCTTACTCACATTGCGCCTGACCGAGGGTTAAATATCAATTATAAAATTTTTTAATTAAACTTGTAACTTAAATACAGCTTATCCTGCTTATTAATATTATTCTTACACAATTTGAAAATGTTAATATGACTGATTTCTAATTGAAATGGTTTAATACGGCCGCTAAAATATTTAATGGGAGCAATTAGATCCGGATGCATTAGCTCCTTGAATCTGACTGTTTGTAACTAACAAGTGTGTGTGTTTGCATTATGCAGTGTACACACTTTTCTGTTATTATTAATTGAATTTGGAAATGGTGATATTATATTAATGTTATTATTTGTAAATTAAAATTGTTAGTATTCAAACTTTTGAAAAGGTCTTTTCGATAATGTATTAGTTGAAAAAGTTATTAATTATTTATTTTTCACGTCAGAATGCCTGAAAAGTAAAAATAGTTTTTGTTTTAACTTTAATAGTTGTAATAATAAATTAATTTTTATTAGGGTTTGTAAATATATTTTTTAGTATTAATGTTATCAATACATTTTTCATTTGATAATTTCGTTTTATAAAGTCATATGAAAACTTATCTTTTGACTTCATATCATATGGCAATCTGTTGATCAAATTTGATAATTTTTGCAACTTCACGATTATGTCAAAAGAGAGTCAATATAAAAATTTAATAAAAGTAACATTATAAAATCAAAGTCAAATATTAAAAAAATCAGTTAGATATAAATATTATTAAAAAAAATTTTTATTTAAAATAATTCAAAATTTATAATTGAAAAATTTTAATTGAATTTTGAAATGTGAACGAGAGATTTACTCCTGACCACGGCCTCATTTATCACAGTCGTAAACGGAACTAAAATTAATAGAATTTTTGGAGTTCTTAGACGAATAATACAACTATACATGAAATTTTAAACTTTCATTTGTCCTCAATTTACTATAGATAAATATCACTTGTTGTCGAGAAATCCAGATTCTATCATTAAAAAGTTAGAAGACGAGAATAAAGAACTTACAAATAATAGAGTTTTTTTACGGTGCTTTCGTAGACCTAAACACTATAGCCTTTTGTGTAACAATAAAAGTAATAAAATTGAAGTAATAACATTAAAGCATTAGTCGTACCTAGACTGTTACAATGGATTATTATTAAAAGACAACATAATTAAATAAAACATTTTTTAATAGTGAAGATATAATAATTTGGGTGATGGAAAATAAAATTGTAGCACTTCGAAATTATATGGATGATGAGGCTACTGGAGTAGATTTGAAAGATGACGAAAAGTTCAATCGCTTTTTTCCGGAAGAAGAATAATGTATTTATACATAAAATATGTAGTTATAAAAAAAATAAATATGTCGCTCTCTGCTTTTATCATTGTCTTCAATCTTGCACCCAAAATTGCAGTGACAAGAATTCTTAATCACTTGAGTAACTGAACGTTTCTGTGTAAAAAATATCGCTTTACCTCACATATTACAAATGTTATCAGGGTTATTTAGACACTTTGAGGCATTTCGAGGTAATGAATTCTGGTTAACACGAAAAGCCTTTGTGTACTAATCAAAAGCTTGTCTGTGACTGATTCATAACATAGGAAGATATTTAATCAGTATTTGTGATGAATGGTGACAAAATTCTTGCAGGACTGCTATACCAAGTACAGCTGAAACGAATATATACACCAAGCGAAGTTCCGATAAATTCCGCTATAATACAAGTTGAGACATAAGTCAAATTATTGGAATTCATTTTTTGTCAAAAATCAATGGATTTCAGCCATTTCTGAAATGTACCCGATGTTTAAGAAAAAAACACTTTCTAAGTTAAACTTAATTCATCTTAAAAACTAGAAATAAGCAACATTTAATGTGATTCTCCTTTTCAGCACAGAAAAATTAGTTAGAATTGACTGTTTGATATATTTTTGCTGTTGACCAGTGTAATTTTTGGAAATTTCAGTTTATCTTTTAATTTTCAATAACAATGTTTATTATTATTATTATTATTATTATTATTTATTTTATTCTTATTAATATTATCATTATTAGTTGAAAACCATTTCCTGTAAATTCAATGTAAGAAAAAGTTGTATTGAAATTAGTATTTTTATCCTGGAGATATACTTGTTCTTTTTCATTGAAGACTTCATTTTTTAAGGAGAATTATTATTTGGCATTTTTATCGGTCAGGAATTCTCAGACTTTTCAATTAAATAAAAGTAACTTTATTTAAATAAAGAAATTATTCGAAAATTATGCCCCTATTGAAAGAAGTTTTAAGGTATTTCCTCGTAGAAACTTAAAAATATTTGGCTTTGGGGCCTACTACTGAATATCAGATCTTTAGTTTAAAGTCGAAATGAATTTTTAAAAAAAAACAACAGAATAAAGGTGACTATAAAACAAAAGGTTATAATGACATATAATTTCAATATTAAAATTATTTAACAAATTTGAACGAATTAATGAGCCACAATGGACTGTTAAAACATTGCTATTGTATTTGGCAAACTATTCAAAATAGCTAACTAATAAATATAAGTTGACAGGCAAATTGAATCTTTATTGTTTTATTGCTCCCGACAGATTTATCAAAGCGGTTTAAGGGCCAAGAAAGTTGTTTTAAGTAATTTTATCGGGATAATTCGGCTTTTAATGTAATGGATTTAAACAAAAAATTGCAATTTTGGTGAAAATCATGCAATGAGAAAAACCTAAAATAATTCGCTCATTATCATGTCCATAATAATAAAATTAGGAATTTTAAAGAATTTATTTATAAATATAAAAATTTTCTCAAATTTATATCAAATTTAGCTATTAATTTAATTAAAAAAATATAAAATTAATAAATATTTACATTCAAAAATGAAATGGTTAAAATAATATTACTAATTGCTTTATAAATTAAAAAAATTATTTGCTTCATTAAATTATAAATACTTATTTAAGTTAATTATTTTCCAAAAGGATATATGTGTAATTATAATTATTTTTCATTTTTCATAAAATATTTCAGAAATCTCTACTGAACTGTAAATATTATAATGTTCTAGATGAAAAATGTGAAGAAAAAATATATAAAATTTTGCTGATTAAATTTCAATCATATTTAAAAAATTTAATATCAAATACAGTGAGCATATTTTAGGCAGTCACATATTGATAAAACCTTGCTAAAAATAGGTCACTTTTTAAATGTAGTTCAATATAAAGTCAAAGGACAAAAAGTCATTTTAAGATAGTTCAAATTTAAAAACATCATGTAAGTAAAATATTAGGTTATTAAATAAGGAATGTCGTTTTCTGTATAACTGAACTGTAACGTATATTATTTGTTTAAATGCTTCATTATTTAATGTAGTTCATAAATTTAAACCTTGAATTCAGCTCAGCAATGTAATAACAATGTTCTATGTTTATCTTGGTAATGCTCATATATTAAAGGTAATTAATCATTGCTGAAAAGTTAAGAAATCCGAGAAATTTACCTTTATGAATATAAACGAGGTCTGAAAGCATCAGACACAGATCGCAATATGAACGAGGTATTTGACCTGAATACAACGAAATGCCGAATACAACTAACGAACGTTCCGTTCAACGATGATTCACAAGGTTTAGAAATGCAATAGAGAAAGCATTATTTGAAGCCGATTGACATACAACATCCATAGAGCTTGCAAAAATAATTGACTATAACACATCCTAGAGTTCTAAACATTTCAAAGCAATGGATAAAACGAAAAGAAACTAGACAAATGGATATCGCACGAATTGAAAGAAAAAAACAAATTGGTGTTATGAAATGTCATTGTTGATGCTTATTCGTAACAGAAGTGATCCATTTCTCACCTGCATTATAACTTGTGATGAGAAATGAATCCTGTACAAAACCCAACGACGATCGGCTTAGTCATTGGATAAAAATGAAGCACCGACACATTTTGCATGACAGAAATTGCATTAAGAAAAGTAATGTAGATCGTTTGCGGGTCTCATGCCGGTCTAATTCATCCCAGTTTCCTGAAATCTGGCAAGACGTTACGGCCGAGATATACGTTCGTGAAATCGATGAAATGCCTAATAAACCTGAACGTATTTGGTTAGCTTTGATCTTCAGAAAAAGCCCAATACTTCTACATGACAACGCTCACCCAAATGTCTCAAAGGTGACTCTGCAATCATATTACATAATTTCCTAATTATTGTAGTTTGCAATGTACTTTAACGCATGATAGAAATTAACGAAAATATAAATCCTCTTTCGTTTTCTAATTTGTGCATTCATAAATAAAAAATGAAATTTATGACCTCACTTATTAATTCGAAAATAAAATATAACTAAAGAAGTTACCAAAATTAACGTATTGTTTTTCTGTTACAGTGTACTGTGGCCAATAGTCCATGGAGAATTGGTTGTATAGTTCGTAAGGGTAGTTTGGTTTCGGTTCATTAGGATTTCTAAAAATTAGTAGAAAATGAACAATGGACCAGTGGAAATAACATCAAAAATTATTAACAAATAATATCAATAAACTTTATTAATTTATATATTTTATTAAAACTTTTTATTTCCACAAAATAGCTTAAATTAATCACAACTACAGATTTAAACAACAATAATTTAATATTTTCTAAAAACATACAAAAAAATACATCATTTGTGTTTCTAATTTGTGTTAGATATGTTTTCTAACTAAATTCTTTTTAAAATCGTATAATTATGGTGATTTAATTTTACAATAATAACTTTAGTAACATTATAAAAATTATTATTTATTTTCAGCAGATCTAACATTTGCTATATTTTAAATATATTAAAAAACATTCTTTCCCATTATAAAATAACCATAAACTCACATTCTATAGTCAATTATAATTTAGACGATTTGTGTAATGACTTATTATATATTTGACTTATTAAATATGACAAAGTGTGTATTTCTGAATGTTCACGGAATATTTTTGATGTAATTGATGAATAAATCAAATCAAATTCAATTAATTTTTTTTTCAAATGTATAATTGGATTTATTAATTTTTTATTAAATAATAAACTTATACCTTTAAATAGTGAAAATTATTTGGCTTAACTATTTAATGATGTTGCCTAGACCATTTGACAAAATCCGAGAGTCAATGTAAAAAAAAATCTCAATTTTATTGATCTATAAAATTTTTAATTATTTATGAAAAAATATTATATTTTGAATAGGAACTTTTAGGTTTAGTTAAATAAACGATATAAATATTTCCCTAAATTGTATAGTTTTTTTTAAAATAATAATTGTTTGTAAATGAAGTATATATAACAATTTATTTTATTACATCCCTATGTTAATATATAAAAAATTTAGGAAAGACAGCTCTTGGAAAATATGAAATAATAGAGTTTCTAAAGAATACTGGCCTTTTGAAAGAGAAAGTTAGTTGTGAACATTGTTCGATCTACAGGTGTATAAAGCGCAAAAGAAAGATAAAAATTGGCTTAAATCGCCCATCAGTAAAAAAGCGTATCGATCTTGATGAAGAACACTTTTCAAATGTGAAGAATAAGCTGTCATATTGGGCTGCTGAATTTTTGCAACACTTATTCATCAATTGATTGGAATCAACATTGAAGAAATTGTACGGATGCATTATCAATATTTTGCACGTTAACTATTACGTTTTTACCCACTAGTCCTGTAGATATTGGAATATGGCTATGTCCAGATAATCTAGATATATTCGAAACTTTGGTTACTTCGAAAATTACTTCTATTATTCGGTTTATTTATTAAAAATCACCCTTATGTAACGTACATTTTGAACCTCTATTTAATTTTTAAAAAAATTTACCTAACTTACCATACTTTACCTTAATTTACTTTAGGAACCTTAATTTACTTAAATTTATTCTAAAGTACTTTAATTTACTCTGATGTAATTTAATTTACTTTAATGTACCTTAGTTTACTTTATGAACCTTAATTTACCTAAATGTACTTAAATTTACTCTAATATACTTAAATTTACTCTAATTTACTTTAATTTTCTTTATAACTTTTCATTTACCTTTATTTACCTTAATTTATTTTAATATACTCTAATGTACTTTAATTTACTTTAGACCCTTTAATTTACATTAATTTACTTTAGGTATTTTAATTAATTTTTACCTAGAGTCTAAATTTGCTTATGGAAATTGTGTGACCAAATATTACAAGTGTTTTATAACAAGACTATAAAATACCCCTGATCATTTTTTTATCGGTAGGCGATTCAAGCCATTTTTATTTCATGTTTATATTTACCTATAGAAAATACTGAGACGAAATATTGCATTGTTTTTTATTGCGAGTTAAAAATATCACTGACTATAATGTGACTATCGTTGGAGATTTGAGCCAATTTTTATTTTAGGCTTTTTAATCTAGTGAAATCACTTGAATAAGGCTGTGCCGAAAATTCGTGAATACCTTAAATAAATCTGATTCATAGTCAAATTTTGTAGAAAATATTATTATTATTATTATTATTATTATTATTATTATTATTATTATTATTATTATTATTATTATTATTATAATTATTATGATTATTATTATTATTATTATTATTATTAATTTTGCTGTATTCATGTACAAACAAATATAAAAACATAATATACACATGAACCCTAACTGTCCCGACGCCATAATATATGATATCATATGCATTTATAAATACATTTATATATCTACGGATCTCCTAAGAAAGGATGTAGAAGGATTTAGAAGGATCCTAAAAGGGTTTTCGAAACCCAATTTTTGAAATAAGAAAAACCAAAATTATATTTATGACAATTTAAATATCAAATTATACTGTTGTAATTAAATCTTTGTTCTTTGATATTTTTTTGTAATTTTTAAATAATTTTAGTTTTATCAATATCAAAAGTAAAATGTGTGGGAAATCTTTTTATGCCATACATTTAAACAACATGTGATAGAGTTTTTGTAAAATAAACTATTAATATTGAACGTTTCTTTACATAATGTTTCAGAAAAATAATATTTAATATTTATTAAATTTATATAAATTGATAAAATACATACCCAAACTTTACAAAGTTTGAAAGATATTTCATCATTGTCCTTGACAATTCCATATGAGAGTATTTTCTGTGATTTGGCGTTCCAAAAAGCATCATTAAATCGTCTGAGAATTGAGCATCATATACTGAATTATCTCTTTTATATGATATTTGTTTTGAAAACATATACAAATATGTTTTGCCTTGATTGTCTGATTGTGATTTTGTCGAGCTATGAATATTACAAAATTGTAAAGCTGGGATGATGAAGAAAGCATCATTTATCATTTTGTTAAACATCGAAATTCGAGACTCCTCTCTTTCGTGTTCGAATAAAGGATCCATTTTCTGCCAATCGGTGTAGAGGTGATAAAGTATTTCGTAAATTGACTGTTGATTATAGACATAATTTTCTTTAATGAATTCTTTAAGTTTACTCTGAAATTTTAACTCGGAAAAATCGTTATTTTTCAAAAGTAGAGGAGCATTGAAAAAGAATCCTGCATTGTCACCGTTCAAGCCCACCAGAACATCGAGTTCTCGATAAAATTCTTTATTACTTGGCACGAGATTTCTGGACAGTTTTGAAGCGTAAGTAAAAAGTTGATTGCTGATTGTTGGACCGATTCTTGAAGAAAATTTCAGTTTTGGAGTAAATTCAGATGCTTTTAAAATGTTTGTAATGGGTTCACGTTTCAATTGTCGAAAGAGTAATTTGGAAGAAACATTCATGTACTTGCCAAGCGCATTCATATACATGTGAGAAAACTGACTCCAACTCCAACCTGATAAACCATTTCCATTAATTATGATCAGGCGATGAAATAATTTTTTCTTCATATCTAAATATATATATATATATATATATATATATATATATATATATATTCATGATCATTATAATTTTATAAAAAATTTTTATCATAATAAATATGTCAAATTATAATTTCATGCGATTCATAAGGTTCACGCCAACCAAACAAATGAAATATTATTTATTTCCTTTATGTAAAAAATGTCTCAAATTAAATTAATGTTAATCCTTTTCTGCATTTAGTTCAGGAAATTACACACCGAAATGGCGTATTTCTGGTGACGTAGATATGCTAAAAAATTTATCCAACATATAATATATTTTTAAGTATCATTAAAACACAACGCAACTCAGTCGAAGTCATGACTAGACCTACACGCCAGCCACTTTTGGGATTAGAATTCTATGACTATACATACTTGTCATATGCAGGGAAAGGGTTAATACAAATATATATATTAATGTAATCTTTTAAGAATTTTAAAACACCGTAATTTGCAGTAATATCATTGGATATTCATAATTAAAATGACAGTTAACGTTTTTAAGACTAGAAACCCTTTAAATAATTTTTAATTTACAATCTTGATTTTACATTCTAGATTCTTTACTTCAATTGAATTTCAATGGTTATAAAAGCGTTCCAGTCAATTTATATTCTGAAAATAGTGGTTTTATAAGAACATAAAATTGTTTTATAATTGTGATAATTTGTCAGTTAAAACAAAAAGATGGCCAGGAAATTGAGAACGATCGCCTTTTAATTTTTAAGAGGAATTAATACAATCTCTGTCTCAGCTGTCCGTACTCAATCTGTATTTCTTAAACATTTTTGAATCACTATTGAATTTGACTATTGTTTTAGTAGAAAATTCTACCGTTTATATGAATGTCTCCTAATTTACCAATACAAAATTGAGTCAAATAAAAAAATAGATGTCAGTCCCAAGGTTTGTAAATGGAATATATATCACGTAATAATATAAATAAAATTATTTAACTATATCTCAATATTTAGAGAAGTGGACAATATTTGTGAAAAGGTCAGTCATAAATCAGCGCGTTTAATGTCATCTATATAAGTGATTAATTTGTCAACAGCTTGTAGCATTACCTGTGACTTCAACCATCACAGAATCCTGTTAGATAATAGAATCGCCTCGAGGCGTTGTATTGCTCTTTTTGGGCAGTAAATACCTTTACATTCACCCATTCGTAATTTTTAGAAATAAAAGTTTCGTGAATTTCACAATTATTCTTTATATAATTTATATAAAAACTTTACCCAATTAACAACCAAAACACTGAAAGGAGAATCAATTCTGTATAGACAAATTTTTTAACTTTAATCTTTTATATTTTTGAAGATAATTGAGAGGTTGAGTGTTGAAAAAAATTTTGAAAAGAATTGTTTACTTAGACATAAATTAAATCGGTTAGACATTGTTAAGATATTAAATTTAGAAAATGGAAGGAAAATATTTCTAAATATTTTTTACTCTGAAAACAAAATTTATTAATGAGTACTCCAAATTTTAGTTCTCAATTAAATTATAGTAATAAATATTTATAATTGTATTATTACTGTAAAAAGATTAAAATAACAATATGTCTGAAGAATTTATTAATGAAACGCAGACAATATATATACTACATGTGTGTCTACAGTACAAGTATCCTTGGAATAAATAATAATCTTTGATGCAATCCGAGGACCCAGACAATCAAAATAATCAATCAAACATGCAGGCAATCATAAACAATTAGTATAAGGGTTTACATATAGGGCACATGAAAATCAATTAGAAATACCAATACAGTTAAATCACATCTTCCTTGAAAAGCACTAATTCTCCGACACTAAAAGATCTATGAGTTCTATTTTCTTGAAATAAAACACCGAATATTTTCTTACAGTAAAATTCTATGCGTAAAGAAACTCTTCCTAAAATTCCTAATGTACTACCGTTGGTGCATGATATTTTTTATTTCCTTCACTAATGTTTTTAACATTCAATTTTTCAACAATAAATTTAGAAATAACACTTATTTTTGCACCAAAATCAAACAGTAAATAAAATTTTAAATTATTTAATTTAATATAATTAAAATATCTACCATCAACATTACAATAACCTATATCACATTCATTTTTTAATACATGAGTTTTAAAATTATCATTAAATTTACTTATAGGCTAATTATTCTTATCATTATTACTTAAAAATATGGTTTCAATTCATTCTGCTTATTAAAATTATTGTATAAAAACAATATATCATCAAATTCTTAATTGTTGAAAAAATCAATATTTTTACTAAAATCATCAAGTAAACAATCAGTCAGACATTCATTACATTAAATATTTAAGGTCCTCAAAATTTTATCATTGCTCCTAACATATCCCCTCTGCTTGGAGCTTTGGCATTTCCCGAAATCACAGAATGATCGTCACAGTCATTCTGTTCATTTGGCAGATTTGAATTATTCCGGTATCGAATATTATTTCTATTGAATTGATTGAAATTTCCTCTGTATTGACTAGGGTTTCTTTCAAATCTGCTTTTATAATAATTCTGCTTCTAAAAACACTTAAAACTTAAATAACCTTGCTTACCACAGCACGAACATCGAATATCTGTGCATTTACGACACATGTGCCAAATTTTGCGACATGCATAGAATTGAATATTTGAACGTGATTCTGAACTTCGTTTTCCCTGAAATCTATCTCGTGGATTTTGAAATTCGTTTTTTCTATCAATCTGATTTTTATTCTTGAATTTATCGTTTTTCCCATTATTATTGCATAGGCCATTTTTTAAAACTGAAGAATAAAAGCTATTTCCCACCGCTAACACTTGTGTTTTACGAATTATCCTTTTTTCTGCCATATGTTTTTGATATATTTATTTGGTTTTGGAGCTTTTTGTTCTGATTATCAATCATGTTTCGATTCTTCTTTTGTTAATTTTCTTTTTAAAATATCTTCCGCAAGTTCGTGATGTTTTATTTCACATTTTTCTTCTTCATTGTCAAGGCAATGGTTTAGAAAGAAAGATGTCAACTTTGTCATTGTTTATTTCTGCTTCAACATCTTCTAGACATTTTTTTCAATATTGTTATAGGTTTTTGCATCATCGTTTCTCTTTCGATAGTTTAGATTTTTCAGATCCTTAGCTAAATCTTGATTTTCTTCAAAAGCTAATCTTAGGTTTTGTAAATGGTCATTTTCATCCAAATATGCTCGAACAATGACTTTTCTTTGGCAAATCTCCAATTTAATCATTGAAAAATAGGATTCAATTTTCTATAAATTCATTCAAATCATCTTATCTACTTACATATATCTACTTATTCCACAACATACAATAAAACTATGATATGTAAAATTCTAGATGAGTATGGGAGAGACTGGGAAGAGTATTCTATTTGTTTTTATTTGCCAGCCACATCAATTTCATTCAGATTTAGCAGATCTTATCATCAAAATGACTCTGAAAATAGTTTTATTTGGATTATTATTATTATTGGCTCTAAAAAATAGGTGAGACACACAAAATGGTACGAATAAAATTTTGGATAAAAAAAACCCCCAATATTATATTTTTTATTTTTCAATTTTATGCTTATCAAATGATAAATCTCCATCGCATGCGTGTAATTAATCAAAGTTTGCATATACATTGCATGTTACTATTTATAAATGTCACACAAAATTTTATTCAAACAAATTCACAATTTTAAATTTTACATTTTTATAAATAAATTTCAAAATTTAAATAATAAATTAATTTAATTTAATTATAATTATAATTTGTTCACCTGCTAAATAAGAATATAACAGAATCAAATATGATGATTTGATGTTAATTAAGAATTTTCTAAAGTAGGGAAGGGTACTGAAAGAGCGCGCTCTTATTCAAATACTTCAGGAAACACAAAACATTTTGTTATTTTTACGATTATTAAATCAATTAAAATTTTTTATTATTTTTTTATTTAAGAATTATTAATTATCATAATTTATATTATCTTAAACATCCTATTAAAATGTAATTAACACAATGAAAAAAAAATTATGACATTTGTGACAAGAATTGCTTACTCGTAAACAAATTTTTGTTTATTTTCTCAATAGAGCTTAACTACGGCAATGCCCATGACCCATACATTCATCTAATTAAAAAAAACAATACACACATATTCAGTTGCTTAAATGATTAATTATTATTACAATTATATAATTATTATATTTATAAATGAAATTGTTATTAAATATGTTCACATGTTAATTAAAACAAATATGATAAAATGCCACTCTCTTACAACCTTTACTTCATGATTTGACATGGTAGGATTTAGTACTAGTGAATCACAACTTATTAAATTATATTTCCATCCAAAATTTAAAAAAGAATATTTTTTTTGGAAACTTTTCTTCTAAATTATTCAAACTTTACAGCATATTCCACAAAACCCTTTGCTACCAATGAATTTTAATATATATATATATACCTTTCAGTTTAATCGATCTTTTTAGTAAATTTGGAAAGAAATAGACATTAATAGTCTTAATAAATATTTCTTTAACCGAGACAATTTATTAAAGGTTTAATTTAGAAGTGCTAGCACCTCAAATGTGGTTTCTTTTCGTATTCCGTTGATATTACTCACTTAAAATCTTCATTTAGTATTTAATAATCAAAGGCATACACAAATCTGAGGGTGGTGCAATTAATTCACTCTTTGTTCAATTACTAACTTTTGTTTTTATATCAAATTTTAAGAGTGTTTTTAAATATTGTCATGTATGTATATTTAAGGTATACAATATTTATGTAAATTACATCAGTCTATATTTAAAAGTAGAGTTTATAAGATGATCTTCAATTCTGGAAAAGTCAGCAAATTATAATTGGATTCCGTTTAAATTTTGCTGAAAAATTTACATATTATGACTGCAACAACAAATACACTGAATAAAATTTCCGCTATCTCAGAGATCTAGTTCTTGAACTTTGTTGGCTATCGGGATTGACCAAAATAAATGAACACAATAATTTTTGAAATTTCAATAAAATCTATTAATGATTTGGAACGTAAAATATGTGAAGTACTGTTGATAAGATAATTAAACCCGAAGATTCATTTGCAAAATACTGTGAACATGTGAGTTTAAATTCTTTTAAATAGTCTGGATGTTAAACTAAGGGGATTTGGATTGTTGTGGATGTGTGTAAATAAAACAACATTTTAAAAAATAGTTTTATTTGAAAATAAATTAATTATTTAAAATAAAAAAAATTTCTAAATAATAATAATAATAATAACAATAATGATAAAAATGGAGAAACTATAAAACATGAAAATTAAGTTAATCCAAGCTTGCATTAAATAAAAAACCTATTTTGGTATTTATTTTTGTTAATTAGTATAAAAGCCAAATACGTAGTTTACTTATTAATGATGTATAAAAGAGTCTCAGCCAAAGAAATCACTTCAAAAAACCAGTAAATCCAAGGAGTAATTAAATTATTTGTCTTCAAGTGTTTCAAGCAACGAAGTAAAATGGATAGAAATTGGTTTCAAGTACATAAAATTGGCAAAATCTTTCATGGTAACTGATTTATTTTATTTGTCAATCTGCAGCATATGACTGCGCTGAATAATAATAATAATAATAATAATAATAATAATAATAATAATAATAATAATAATAATAAAAATAATAATAATAATAATAATAATAAAACGGTTATTCCTTGGTAGCAGCATAAATGAATGTATCAAATAAGCTAAAGAGGATTATTTAATAATAGAAAATGTTTTCAACAATATAATTATTAATTTACAGCAAGGGTTTATTTCTTTATTCAAATTTATACACATATAACTTTCATAACAGTCGTATTTAGGACATTGAGTCCTTAAGCTTTGAATTTCTAATGCGATTTAACGCGTTCCTTACTGTGTGAGGCGTATACGACCCCCGCTGCCATTTTCGTTCAAATCACCTAGAATTCTAATTAAAAAATAAAAAAATTCTTTAAAAATTTATTATTGAGTCAAATATACGCAACTTCATATCTTGTAAAAAACAACATTTCGTTTGGAAGAGTAAACGTTCGACCATGTGTTTGGTAAAATAATTCCTTAAAAATTAAATTTATTGCTTTGTTGTCTTTTTTGCTAATTGTAACTTTGTAGTATTGAAAAAATGTAGGTCATACGTCTTAACAACTTCTTTTAATATTTAAAGTATGAGTAGTATAGACCCCACGCCACCTGAATAGAAAATCTTCAAAAATTGCCGTGGTACGGAACGTGTTAAAGTACTACAAAACAAACAAAGAACTGAAAAATTAATAAATTGAAATTAAAATTTGACATGTTATGTTTGCACTGATTAACCGTTTTGTTAATTGTTTGTCGCATCTAAATATAAGTAATAAGTGTACTAAAATCTTTCGTTTAACTACTAACAAAATGTTTTTATGTTGTTATATTGCTATTAACGTTTGCTTTAACCATTAATAAGTCAAAAAGGACAATCTTTCCATCACGTCGGTGCTAATCGTCATAAGTTAATGTTAATAAGTGACAGACTTTATGTTGCTCTTATCCGAGGAAGATTAAATTGTGGTTTGTAGTAAAGACGCTTTCTCGTGAAATATAATAAAATACAAAAAGTTCACAAAAAATATTTTAAAGAAAGGGGTTCAGATTTGAATAAAATTTTTGATTTGTCATATTTATGAGCTATACCAAGAATATAATAATTAGTAAAAAATTAAATATTTTACATATTCAAAAAATAAAAAAAGACTATTGTTTTCCAACTTGATATCTTTGAGGCTTTATTTATAAATGTTAAACTTATTGTTTTTTTGATGGTTTTTAAAATTATGCAAACACACTTTTGGCGAAAATTGAAAATTTCTATAAGCATCCTTGTTGAAAAGAGATAATTTTAATATTTTAATAACAAAAAACAATGATATTAACTTAAAATTTAGAGGCATCAATAAATCTACATTTTTCAGACTAGTTTCCAAATAAAATATGGCATAATTGATGATATTTTAAGCCTGCCTAAAATTTAAACATCAAATTTTATTTATACAATTAATAAGGAAATTATGCGTAAAATATAGCCAATGATTTATGAGATTTTAAAATCTATATTTCTAAGATAATGATTTTTATATTATTGGCACTAGATAAATATATCCTTAATTAAATTTTAAAACTTTTAAGTTTATCCAATTTTGTTTTATTAATATATATATATATATATGTTATTTTATTTAATTATTTTATTCAATATAACAAAGTAAATTGTAAACTTTTCTATATTTGGTTGATTGCGCGTTTGCACTCCTAAACTTAAAATATAAGAGTTTAAAACACGAAGGAAATGTTTGATGAAATAAAATATTATTTTGATTCCATAATTTCATATTATACATTTAAATAAAATAATATTTACCAAAAACGCAAATATCCAATTCATAAGATTACCACAAAAATTAAAATATTAAAAAAAACTTTTGAAACAGTTAAATAGTCTAGGAAATGTCAATTTCTAAAATGTTTGGTCTCTGCATAATTTTAGTGACAGAAATTTGAAGTAATCATAAAGAAATTTCTAAATTAGTTAACCAAAAAGACAATTGGTTTTAAAATATTTTTAAAATAATATCAAAACAAATCTTATCAAGTTGTTTAAATATATAATTTTTAACAGTAAAAAATAATATTTTCATAAAATGTTTCAGTTACAAAGTATTAAAAGTGGAATAATTAAAAAAATTAAAGAATACAATTTTTTAGTGTCATATAATAGGTTTTCAAAAATTCAATTTATATGTTCAATTTATCAGTTCACTCAGTACTGTATACTAAAAAATATATTTTATAACAATAATAAAGATATCTGATTTTGTTTTATAACTTTTTCGTCCTGATAATTGTACTACACAATATAAATGCAGTGGTGAAACTCTACCCGAACCTTAACAAAATATTCTATTTTTTAAGACTTTCAATACTTTAAGTGGCCAAAAGTATTGCTTACAAATTTACTAAAGAGCACAAGTTTTTCGATTTCTTAAAAATACATTTAACATTTTTCTTTAAATACGATAAAAATAAAAATGAGATTGTAAAGAAGAGCATAACCTATGGGTTACCTAATAAAAATGGCAACATTTTTTAAAATTTACCCTTGTTCATAAACTAAATGTAAGTTTAATTCATACTTAATAAACGCAAAAAATTAAACTAAATTTCATTGACTAAAAAAGAAAAATAGAGGGACAGTTCACGAAGAACACACAAACACACACACACACACACATATATATATATATATATATATATATATATATATATATAAATTACCAAATTTAATCTATGTGACATAGTTTAACCCCTTAACGCACTTGCCCGAGGGTAACTCGAGTAAGTGTTACTGGCAAATTTGTGCATGCGCGAGAGAGACTCAAGAATACGAAATATAAAGTTTTGTTCAAGATTCACGAACGATTATATCTCAGGCAGTGTAATAAATTTATGAAAAAGAAGCTATATATTATTTAATAAAATAAAATGATTTATTTTTGCCATTGTATCAAAAAAACGTGCGTTAAGGAGTTAAATATAGAAGGTATTTGCAAATAAATTAGACCAGACATTTGAAGATATGAGTGTTTAATTATATTCGGGTGTATTTAATCAAGGATTGAGTATATATATATATATATATATATATATATATATATATATATATATATATATAAAATTTTGCTTTCTTTTTTTTCACATTTTTGCAATATATACAGAGCTTTGTTGGGCAATTATTATCAATCAATTGTGGTCTGCTAAGTAACCAATAGCATTTACTAATTTATAAACATGAAATTAATTCTAAAGATATTTCTTACACAAAAATTAACTATTAATTATAATTCTCTCCAATCAACAATTGAAAGAAAAATTAATTAAATTAATTATTAATAATGTTTAATCAATTTTGCCCTATTGGTGAATTTGCAACCTCATAAACTTCCGCATTGTTCATTTGATAGTATGGGACTCTGAGAGAATGGATAATGGAGCAAATTTGCAGCAAGCATTATACTCACTAATTAAAAATAAAGTAAATATTGATTTATTTGTGAAATTAAACAATTAAAAAAGATAATTTATAAATAATCAAAGACATTGCAACCAAGATCGACGTTCCCCAACAACTAATCAATAAATAGGAAATTCTATATTAGACTTTTCTCATTACATAAAAATTTTAACCTTAATTATCTAAAAGAATTAAATGAAAAAATTTTTTTATGCACATTTTAAATGAAAATTTGCTTTCCGAATAATAGAACTTAAAATTAATTATAAATAAAAGCAGCAAGACAAATAAAATTAATCTTCTAAATTTTTAATAATATTTAAAATTTTAATAAACCTTTTAACATTTTGGATAATGAAAACAAATGAACAAGAGCCGCACCATGACCATGTCCCATGAGAGTAACTTTGTTTGAGTCTCCATTAAATTTGTAAATATTGGTAGAAATCCATTGAAGAGCAGCAAAAATGTCGTAAAATGCATAATTTCCTTGTGCCAGATTATCATCTGATTTCAAAAATCCTAAAATAAACATTATTATTTATTTTTATTATTATAATTATTATTATTAGAATTATAATTGTAATTATTATTATTATTATTATTATTATTATTATTATTATTATTATTATTATTATTATTATTATTATTATTATTATTATTATTATTACTACTACTACTTTTACTTAAAAGCTAAAACGAATAATTGTTTTCTGACATTTGAGATAAAGTGGTGGTTTTGAACATTGTGTTCAACCGTTTTACTGGCGATATTGAAATATATATAGTCATAATTCATTCAATGCTTCCAATCCCTATTGTGAATCAAGATCAATAAATAACAGCCATTTGATAATTCCCAGTTCAAATAAATGCTGGAATCCATTTCCTTATGGTTATAATTCTACCGTAGAATCCACTTTTGAAGCTCCATATGTTTAAACAGAAAAAACAGATATATTCAAAATCTCCCAGCTAGCGTCAACAATCTTTTAAAATTAAATTTCAAAGAAATCAAGTTTACTAACCATACCAATAAAAGGTCTGGTCGGTGGTCCTCAAACCAAATTTGTAAAAATACATTAAACTCATTAATTTTTCCAAATTTAATTTTTTAATTAAAGGATTTTTGTCATTATTTGTATAGAAATTCGGAAGAATAGTTATGACTTTAATTATTATTCAGTTTTTTTATGTGAATTGTGTGGATGATTTTTTGTTTAAATAGTTTTTAAAATTAAATTTAAAATTAAATGCCTTTTTAAAACCTTATAAAATATTTGGTAGATTTTAATGTTTTAAATATTAATTAATAATTTATCCATATTCTAATTTCTCAGAAAATAGATTTAGATTTATATTAAAATACAAACTTAGACTAACTAAGAACGTTAAAATTGTTGATATTTCAATGTCAAAATCAGAAACTTGGATTTTCATTGTTCAATAATGCTAATTTGTCAATTTATTTTAATTAACTAATTATTAATCATTTCAAAACTCCAGTCGTCAAGTAGGATGTTCTCATATATTTTCAGCTCAATATGAATTTACTCTATATTTTCTTAATACTTAATGACATTATGTTTTTCTATATATTTTAACAGGTTTACTCTCATCAAGAGATTGAAACAAAAATCTATTAAGTCATTTATTTGAACAAATTATCCAAGTATTTCAAATTATTAATTGATTAAAAGTTTTCCAATTTTCTATAAAAATATTCTTTATTAATAAAAAAACTTTATTTTTGAAACACTAAAAATCAGTTTTTAATTAAAATATAAAATTCTTTTTTACTAAATTTAAATATATTTTTCATACTATCATAACATTATTTTACTCATAGAACTTCGAATACCCTTTCAAATACGACAATGCAAATACAAATTTAATATTTTTTTCACTAATATTAATACATTCCTTCATTTTACAGTGATCAAGATTTTGAAAACTGGTAGCGTTTCTCTGTATATGGCGTTGCACTCATGAAATATTTATTCATAATCAATATTCGAAAACAATTTAAGATGGATTTGAAATCAACTAATAAACTCAAAGTTCAAACCGAATTATCCAGAGACAAGCTTAAAAAGGAGAGTTCACAAATGCTTATTGCATATTATAAATTAAATACGACAATAGAAATACAAGAACTTCAAATATTGTGCGTAAAATGAAATGTTTGTAAAATAATGTTATGAAAGTATGAAAAATATATTTAAATTTCAAAATTAATTTTAGTGTTTTAGAAATAAAAGTTAATTATTAATAAAACATATTTCAATAAAAAGTTAAAATTAAATAATTTGAAATATTTTGATAATTCGTTCAAATAAATTATTTGATAAATAATTAGTTTTTTGTTTCTACCGTATGATAACAGCGAACCGGTTTAAATATATATTAAAAGTGTGGTTCGAATAATTTTTTATATAATCATATTGGAACCATGTTTATGTTATATCTGTCATGTTTTTCATATATATTTATTATCAAGTATATAAATATATATTATTATTATTATTTGTTTTTATTATTATTATTATTACTATTATTATTATTATTATTATTATTATTATTATTATTATTATTATTATTAATATTAAATCTAAGCCCCCTGCATACAATCTTTACAAGATACATAAAACATAATAACTCTTTTACTCATTGTTTGCATGTATTTTGAGATTTTGATGTCTACATGCTTTTCAGAGTATTTTTTCCCTAACTTTTTCTGCAGCAATGGTTCCCAACATTTTTAAGATGTCGTACCAGTATGTAGTAGACAATATAATGGCGAACCTGTAAGTAAATATTTTTGAAAAAATGAGTCGTAAAAGAAATGTGGCAAGGCACTTACAGCAAACAAAAAACCAATAAATTTCAAAATCATGAAAAAAGACAATTATTGTTTAAAAACAGATTATTTTACGCAAAATATTGTTTTATCCTTATTATTTGTTGAGTAGCAGTAGATCGACATTCTTGTACCGGTACCGCTACGCGTACTACAGATTGGGAACCACTGTTCTAAAAAATATTTCTTAACAAAACAAACTAAATATTCAAAATCTTTTTATTCTTTGTTTTCATGATTTATAAATAATGTAAACTTCTAAAATCAAAAATCGATTTAAAACTAAAGAAAAATTAAAAGTATAATTTTTATAAATTTAAGTATTAAACATTTGTTTTAATTGTAATATGCTTTATTATAATTTCCATTAGCCCATTAGAGTCAAAATAAGCAGCAGATATTTAGATGAATAATTTGATAAATTAGTTTTCAAAGCGTAAACAAAACCTTTTACAGGAAAGCGTTTTTATTTGTTTAAATTAATCATATAAATGAATAAATTGTACATATACATCAGCTAATGAATTCATTTCCCGTTATTATTTTGTTGGTTATTTTTGACCATAGTTAAGCTATATTAAATTAAAATTATTTTAAACCGGAATTTTAAAATTTATTTTATTCATTTTAATATTAATAATAAGAATCTTTGAAGTACGAAATCATAAGCGAGATATTTTGTTTTAATCTATAAATATATTTAGGATTTTAAAATATCAAACATTTGTATGTTTAATAAATTTTAAAAATAATTATTATAGAAAAATTAAAATAGAAAAAGTTTTAATTTCTGAACTAAATTCGGAAGCGTAATCAAATAGAATTCAAATGTTTATGATAACAATTTAATTTTTTTCGTGTCTTGATAATTTTATGTCGTTGAATAAATTATGTTAATTACTTTTTAAAAATAAAATTATTTCATTTCAAAGCCATTTACAATTGTGACTCCATTTGATGAAATCACAAATACGCTAAGTAATTAATCTGTTTAAGGAGGCCGAAGTTGACTTTATTATTTAATAAGTCATAAATTATTTTTAATAATAATAATAATAATAATAATAATAATAATAATAATAATAATAATTACTATTATTGTAAATTTTTGAAATCACAATATTTATGTAGTTAGTCATTAGCTCTTTCAGTATAGGTGAGTATTTCAATGCATAACACATTTTATTTAAATATCTTACATATTTATTCCTTACTACTTACAACTAAAAAAAATGTAAAATAAATGTAAAAAACATTAATAATTAATTTTTTGCAAATGCATTAGTGTTTGTTTTATTTATCGGTCTTGATAGACTAATAATTAACATCATATTTAACCAATATCTTTTTTAGAGTTTTTCTTGTTTGATTTCGATTCAATTTTCACATTTAAAAGTTGTTTTTACCAATATTGTCTTTGACTTTCAACCTCAGTAAAACAATAAACTTTATACCATAAACAGAACATATTATAAGTTTTAGAAAATAAATAAATTTTTTTCACATATTACATACTTCTAAATTTTTATTATATAAGTATAACTATTTATAACTATTTTCATCTTATTGCATATTATTACTCTTACAGTTATTACCACTGGACTTGGGATGACAAATGACGATTTAATTAATAATTCGGAGACAATCGCCAGATCAGGACCTATAACAATTACGAAAGCACTGCACACAATAAAATGACAAAAAATGTAAAATGATAAAAAAAATAGTTAAATTCTCTAAAGCATTCGAAAGATATGACAGGAAAATATGCAGATATATACGCGCAATATATGCTCAAAAATAAGTCAAGTAATGCAATATTACTATAAATTTTTTCAGACTCAGATTTCCAATAGATAAACAATGATATTTGGCATATTTGCGAAGTAGAGTGAACAAATGTATATTTTAAATGTTTTGCAAAAAAAGTAAATTTTTTTAAAATTTTAGAAATATATTCCTTCCTTAAAAACTGAAATCCCATTTGATTTTGAACATTTAAAAAATCATATTAAAAATTGTAAAGGAGAAACGTTCAGTTTTGTCGTCCACTGATTTCAATGAACGCAAGTTGGTTTATTCATTGAAAAATGTTAACTAAATAGTGAAAAAAACTAAATATTATCAATTCCCCTTGGCTGTTGATTAAATTAAATAATTAATTCCTAAATTATCTTATCGAAGATAATTTCTTTACACTCGATCAATAAAACCTTTAATTGATTTGATGGGTAAAAACAAAATTTAAAAAGAAAATCCCTTTTAATTTTAATTATATTAATTTGAAAATTATGCATAAATTAAATTTAAATTTGATTATTAACAGCAGTCTGAATAAATAATTATAATTTGCTCAGTTTTCAAAATAAAATTGACAGCATATATTTGATGATATGATGAATATAATATTATCATCGAATATAATTATTTGAACAAATTAAAATTATCAATTACAAGGGAATTTTTTAAATTAGTCTGACTTTTTAAATTAAAGAACTCAAACAGTCAAATATCTAATGAACATAAATAAGAGACTTTCCATTTAGTATTTTCTATCATTTTTATTGTTATTATTAATATTTTTGTCATTTTTATTATTATCATTATTATTATTATTATTATTATTATTATTATTATTATTATTATTATTATTTTTATTATTATTATTATTATTTTTATTATTATTATTATTTTTATTATTATTATTATTTTTATTATTATTATTATTATTATTATTATTATTATTATTTTTTTTTTATTATTATATAAATTCTTTTAAAATTATTATAAAATATTTTCTGATATATTTTCTCTTTTGATTTCAGTTTTCTTAGCATAAAATATGGCGTGTAAATTTGAAATAAATCAATAAACCATGTATTTAATCATTAAAATTGATTTGCCGGAAGCACTTGCCTAATAATAAATTGAAACGATAAATAGAAAAGAGAAAAATGTTTCCGAATTCTCGAAAGAAAATTTTCAAAATCTTAGAAAGTGAAAAATAAATTTTTTATACGCATTTTCAGTATTTTTAATTTTGTAAAGAAATCTAATTTAAAAGGCTCAAATTTTATGGAAAAAATTGATATGGGAGCGCAAGTTTCAATTGGTATTTTGTATGTTTAATTTATATATTTTTTCATAATTATCCAACGGTTTTCAACATGCGATACGTTAAAAATAAATTAACACAAAAAAGGTTTAAGTTATAAGCTGACTTGAAATACAATGTACAGGCAACCTTCAAATAACGCGGCGCTTGAATTACGTTTTTTAAAATTATTTCTTTGCCTTCTTATAACAGTGGTCAAATAATTTAAAAAAGTAATTATGAAACTTTTTTTTAATTATTGGTTTTTAGTTAATAAAAAGAATTAACCGTGTAGAATGTATATACCAATTTATAAATTTTAAATCCCAAAAATGTTAACAAATTAAGGTTTTGAATTTAAAAATTAACTAAAAATTTATAAACTCAAAATAAAAATAAGTTGAATAGAATATGAAAAATAAATTTTTCTTATAATTAAATTATTAAAAGTATTCATTAAATATTGGGATCTTTTTTGATATTTCTTGATAAATAATCTTATGAAGTTTAGGATGTCAAAATATGATAGTTTACTCTTTTAGAAAGTAGAAATAAATTTACAACTTTCCTTAACATTTAAAGTTATTTTTTTAGTTTTAAAGCAATGTGTTCCTTAAATTAATATTTAGTTAAATATTTCACCAAGATCACTTGAAAGACAACACTATATAAATACATTTAACATCATACTAACTAGGCAAATGAACAACTTATATCATCCGTGAGTCACGAAACTAATCTGGGCGCTATTATAGTGCTGAAAGTATCAAATAAAATAAAATGGTTCTTGTTTGCAGATGACTTAATATACACTGTTTATGTTTGGAAATGTTTCTGATTAAATAAGAATGTAAATTATTTAAATTTTTAAGGTGAAAATGATGAAGAGAAAATTACAGTCATTAAAAATTTTTACTTCATTTGCTAATTTACGTATTCTTTAATGTAAGGAAAAATGTAAATTATTTATGAAAAAGCTTTACTTAAAAATCACAAAAGACGATGAATAATAATTTATATATCAAATTTTATGCATTATTTATATTTTCTTTCGTTGATGACAATGAACTTAACAATGGCGTTTTGATGCAAGATTTTGTTACAGAATAAAGAATAATCAAGCAAAATTAAATGAAAGCTTTACCTAATAAACCAAGCCTATAATTGAGAGTGATTCCAATAATTTGACCATAGCTTGCAAGTTTCGATACGTCATATGCATTTCCAGATCCAATTTCAAAGCTTTCTCCATGAATAAATAATAACACTGGAAACGGGGATGTGTGATTATTTTCTAAATTGAAAAGACTTTTTTGAGAAACATATAATAGATAAAATAGGTTAATAATAATAATAATAATAATAATAATAATAATAATAAAATAGTAAAAAAAAAAATAATCATAATAATAATAATTTTTAAATACTAAATGACATGAAGAGGAAATATTGCATTCATTCAAGTAAGTGTAAAAAAATATTTTTGAAATACTTACATATTTAAAAAAAATGGGCCAATGTATGACCAATTTCGTAAAACATTTTTACTTGTAAAAATTGAAGTAAAAAGATTTATAAGTGCAATTATAAAATTGTACTAGAAAAACACTAAAACATTATAGGAAATATATAAATAAAAGGATCCTTGTAGTAATTTAAAATGTATTAAATCATATGAAAATGGAATTGCATAAATTTATTTTGAACTTGTAGAACAAGTTCAATATATTATACACAATTCAGAGGGGAAATGTCATATATGTAGAATTTGGTCATTAAAAAAAGATACAAATACTATATTATAATGAAGAATTATAAATCTTCAAAGCATTAAAACATTAACGCGTTTCATATACGTATTATACGACGGACCTAGCTATCAATAACCCAACTCAATTACCAAAACATTAATTTGGAAAATATAATGTAAATAAACTATTCAAACAAAAATTTGGAAGTTCATTCACTCTCAATAAAATTTATCGAATTTCATAACACAGGGAGGGGTTGTCCATAAAAATATTTATAGAAAATATTCTATTACCTCAAGAAATTTATTTCAAAAAATATATTCATAATTCATCTTGAAATTATTTTAAGAAAATTTTGTTTTTTGTTATTTTTTTCGGTAGACAATTTTCAGAAGAAATAAGTTAGGCTTTAATTTAGCCCCAGAAATAATCTTTTCATGCGTTACGATTAGTGATAACTTTGAGCGTACTAATCATTTTATTAATTATATATATAATTATTTTTCAATATAACGATAATTCACTATAATTTTCATCGTTTCATTGGCCGTTTTATGAACCAAATAAATCAAAGAAATCTTTTCAAGGAGAAATTCACTAGAATCTTTTTTTATTTACTGTTGATTTATTTTTCCAATTCAAAGCTGCAATCAAAGATCTACTTTCTTCTAAATTGTAGAAACCTTAAAAACCTTCATACCATCATAATATTTAATTAATTTAATTTGAAATTTAAATTTTTTTTAACATTTCATTTATTTTTATATTTTGATAATAGACCAACTATTCTTTCACAATAAATAAATGAAACGTTATACAATAATAGACACAGATAAAGGGGTAGTATCGAAATAAAGGATGTAATTTAAAGTTTTAAGTTGTTGTGATCAGTAGCGTAGCAAAGGTCTTCTGCGCGCGGGGACAAAACACAAAATCTGAGCCCCCTGCATACAACCTTTAAAAGATACATAAAACATAATAACTCTTTTACTCATTATTTGCATGCATTTTGAGATTTTGTTGTCTACATGGTTTTCAGAGTATTTGTTCTATGCATATTGTACATTAATCATCATAATAATTGTATTATTATTTCTTTATATTATCTTTTACAGTGTTGCTTTCAAGTTTCCACACATGTCCACAAGATGCCAAGTTTTGAGTGAACAAAGATTTTATACAATTTAGTATTTACTTCAAAACATTTTGCCATCTTGAAACCTCTGACTTAATTTCAGCTTCAAGTTGTTTCTTTTCCTTTGAATCAATCTTCGCTCTGATTCTTTCTGCTAGTGTTTCTAGTTTCCTCCACTTTGCTGAATCCATTACCTAATTCAAAAGATGATCGATTATTAGCATTGGATGTGGGAAATAACAAACAGCAAAAACAATAAGCTGCTTCATTCAACGGTGAATAAACTAGCCATCTCTATTTCCATTAGAATGTCTTCGCTTGAACCTTAGGTAGTCATAGAACGACCATCTTTCTAAGCAAATGAACCATTATTATTTTTGAAATTTCTCTTTGCAGACCTGTTAAGAAATTATAGACAATTGTGATGTTTGGTCAAAATAAGGGTTGACTTTGCCTTATTCAAAAAATTCCAGCAGTTTACTGAACCTGCTTCTCTTCTTTCTTCGGTTTTTCTTTGTTTCACTTAGCTCCACCAGGCCTTTTCCAAACATATATGGAATTGGGAAACAAATTTATAAATGATAAAAAATACAGTTAGTTAATAGTTATTTAAATAATTAACATTAAATTAAATTTTCTAATAAATTTTAACATGAACTTTTTATTATAGTACGACAAAATGAAAAGTATTACTTTCAAATTGCTCTAAGCCATTTAACCAAGTTGAATATTATACAACTGAACTAGTCCAGCGAAGAAAATAATAATTATTGTCACTCACTTACCTTATTGGTTTTCCGTCATAAACGAAATGACGATTACAAATAACTTTATTCTCTTGATGAATGGTTACTAGTTCAATAACTTAGTTTTTATAGTATTATGCCAACCAAGAATATTCAGAATGAAAATCCTTTTTTCAAAATTAAATTGTGATTTTTCGAACTTTTGAAAATATCTTTAATAAATTCAATCACGTTTGATCCTTGAAATTGTCATTTACAGTTTACAAGCATACAACAATCACTTTATTATTCATTTTATTCCAGGGGACTAAAGTATAAAAATCTGAACATAATTAACATATTTAGAAATAGGGATAGGTACATCCCTCATGTTCAATGGGTATTGTGTAAATTTGTTTTTTCAGCTCCTACAGGCCCATAACAAAAGTTATTCCTTGTGCAGTGGCATGTGTACTAAATGCCACATATCTCTAAAAACAGATGTTACTAATTTATATTCATAATTGTAATACAGAGACTGTAATAATAGTGCTATTATGAATTCCTTAGTAGATTATAATGTAGATTATATCCATCACCACCCAGTTCTCCAGCAGCATATTGCGGGAGACATTAAAGAAACAAAACTTAGTAAAAGCAGATTTTTGGAGGCTGCTACACTACCTAACCCGATGCACTTATACGATGAAGATACTATAGAGCATAATCTATACAAGCTTTTAACTGCACAGTCTGACCTGATCTGCACTGTTCTAAAGGACAGAAACCGAAATTGCTAGGTAAAGCAAAATAAAAATAAATTTTTTGATCACCAAATGAAACTATAAAAGTATAATATTTTAACGTGTAAAATTTGAAGATTTCAAGAATTGTCGGAATCACATTAAACTTCAACAGTGATTTTTGTTTTAGTTGAGTAAAGATATAAACAAACTTTTAATTTAAAACAAAATAAATCAATATTTTGAAATTAATAATTAATTATAAATTGGACATTATATGTAATGCATAAGATAAATTAAAACCAAAAAGTTCGGATTTTATGAATTTTTATAATTCTCCAAACATAATTCGATCATCAGTTAACGAAGATGAATGAACTTTCACTTTGTGTTCAACCGAATCTCAAAAGTGATCTTTCAGTCGAATTATCGATGCAAAAAAGTCGAAACAAAAATTTAACTTTTCTACAAAAGAAATTCATGTATAATATATAATATGACTAAAGAATTAGTTGTAACATCCATTGAAATATACCAAAACGCAAAAAGTAACCCCATTTCAATTGTGCTACTAGTTTGGTTAAATCAATTTAATTTTTTAGTATAATAAAAAAAATTTTATATTAATTTATAACTTAATTAGTAATTAATTTTCATCTTTTTGATTAAATAAAAATTTAAAAAAATATTTTTAAAAAAATTATTGATGGATTTAATCATTATAAAAGTAAAATATTTATTTGTGAAAGTATGCAATCTTGTTTACAGCTATAAATGTTTGATTATTCTGCCAATTCGATTATTTTTAAAATTATAACAAAAACACAAATTAACTAAAACACTTAAATATTTGTTTTAATGAAACAATTAGTGATGTAAAGAATCAGGTATACCTTTGAAAACAACCGTAATTTTTTTAATTCAAAATAAGATCTTGGTTATTGTCAATGACCATTATTTATTGTACAACTGTGTGTATTTTCTATTATAAAATGTGCACCATTGTTTTGTGTATGAGTTTGTTTTTATTACTAAATAAAAATTCTTTCATTAAATTCTTTAATCTTGCTGTATTAACCACTTTCGGGGAGATTACAATTATATGTGTGAAAAAATCGCACCGTTTTGGAGTATAAGTCATATAAGTAATGTCATTTAAAAAAAAAGTTTTTTATGTTATTATTTGATTATATAGCACAAATTATTAACATAAAAATAGTTTTGTCAACCGACTACTGCTAAAAGTATTTTCGTGGGAATTGGTTAAATGATCTTAGATATTGCCAAAAGACCTAATTTATTGTCAACTTTGTTATATTACAATTTGTTATAAATTACAATTTCTTTCTTAAAATTCATTAATAATTTTACAAGTTCACATTTGGAGCAAGTATTGGATATATATAAATTATTTATATATAATTTTAATAATACTTTTTGCAAAAGTTTTTGAAATATTTTTGTAAATTAAAAACCTTAAAAATTAGTAATAAAGATTATAATATATAAATAATAATAAATAACAAATAAAACATTCTGCATAAAACCACTTAAAAACGCATCAGTAATAATTTGAGTTGCGCGCTTGTCTAAAAATTCGGGTCAAATCAAACGATCATTAAAAGTGAAAATCAAAAATTAAATATTAAAACTTACAAGACCATTTTTTTCACTTTAAAGAAATTTCAAATTTTCATATATTAAGCTCTATTAAATTTTAAATAGAATTAAATCTGAAATAATTTAAACAATGTTTGTGAGATATAATTTATGATGACAGTGACATTAGTTCATGTCAGATACGATTTACAATGTATATAAAATGAGATTTCAAATAAAATAAAAACACTTTCTGAATTCATTAAAAGATTTTATATATTTAAAATTTTAATTTTTTAATCAAAAATTCGTATAACTATTAATATATTATATCTTATCACATTTCATAAGTATTAAATTCACAAATTTCTCCAGGATTTATTAATAAATTTTAAAAAGAAGTAGAATTTAACAAATGATTAATAAAACAATTTGTAAAAAGCTTTTTGCAAAATAAAACAAATTAATTTAACACGATGAAGGATTCAGTATAGAATTAAATGATTTGTAATTAATAAAAGATTTATAAACTTTAACATTTTTTTTGTCAATGGCGAAACATTTATATAAATAAAATTTAAATAAATAACAAGGCTAGCCAATTTCGCAATGTTTATTCATAAAATAAAATATGAAATATTTTGACCGAAAAACGGTCCTGATCAATCATAACCAAAATTTAACTGAGCTTTGCTTTCTTATCTTCTTCTCTGATTGATATTTTCTTACACTTAACTGTAATAAACAAATATTTTTATTTAAACAAATATTTTGGAAATTTATTTTGAATAATAAGTCAACAGAAGCATTTTTATAGAAATCAACAAGAACTAGAAATTATTGTTGAAATTGTGATTTATTTTAAATTCAAAAACCAAATTCACAGAGAACATGATAGAAAAATTGAAATTTGGATGAAATAAATTCCATAATTTAAAACAAAATATTGTAATAAATCTACATAGTTATTTAAGCATAACTTCCAAGATTGCCAATTAATAAAACTCATATTATTTAAACAAAATTCATAAAAATTCAAAAGAAAAACGACATATGTTTTCAAACAAGTCAAAAAATGTTAATAATATAAGCAGTCTTTATTATGTGACTTCATATAACTATTTATTTAACATTAATTAATTAAATTAATTTTTATTTAGGTTTTAACTTAAATTAAATGTTGATAATTTCTTTATCGATTAGATAGTATATTATTAAATAATGAGTTTGTTTTGTTATGAGAATACTTTGAACAAAATAAATAAAATTACAAAAAAAATGCATCTATTTCTTTGAAATGAAATATGGTAAAGAAATTCAATAAGTTAAAATTGAATATTAAAAACACAATAAATCTACATTTTTATCTTTTGATCTGGTTTCACTTAAAATTTAATTTATCTTAATTTTAATATTTTGTTTTAAACAGTATTATCAATTTGAGATGATCAACAAATGTCAAGGAGTAATAATGAGTGAAATTCGAACTTAATTTCAAACGAATATTTTGTGGTTAACCATTACTAATTATAAATTTTTATTTATTAAAACAACAAATATTAGTAAAAAGTTTCTTATTTATCATAAATTATTTTAGATGGTAATTGTCTAAAACAACATAACAAACAGAAACGGGTTTTTTGTAACAAAAGTCTAAATTGGTTTTCTTTGTGTATATAAAGTCGAAAAATTTTTAATACTAAAAACATTTTGAATATTAAAAATATATATTCAAAAATCATTATTTGACCAGGAAATCTTACAAAACAACAAATTTACCAAATAAAGTTCCTTCATATCCATATTTTATTGCATCAAAATAATAAAGTATTTAAAATGCACTGGCGTTTCAATTTAAACAAAAAAAACTGAATATCTATGCATAATTCACTTAAAACATTTCAAATTAATTGCAAATAAAGAACTGGATTTCATTTTATGAGTTTTACGCCCATGAAGAAATGCAAAATTTGCCAAAAATATAAAATGATAGTGCATGGCAAATTAATGATTGAAAGTTACTTTATGAAAAAAATAATATAAAATTTTTTATTGGTAAATAGAATAGCTTATAGAATGATACCATTAACCCAAAAACGGATAAAGTCACATATTTGACACTGAAAAAAATTATATATACATGTAGTTTAAGTATAAAATCATCAAACCGTTTACTGATAAAACGTTAAACAATAAAAAAAATACATGTTCAAATACAAATTTTATTAATAAAAATCTTCGTCGACTTCTTCACTGTCTTTATCACTGTCTTTCTGCTAAACATCTTTTAAACTGCTAAACTGTCTTTCTGCCTTCTCTAAAACAGTTGATTAGTCACTTAGTTAATTGATTGACAACTAGCCATTAGCAGTCGAATTATATGAAGAAAGTGTATATTTTCTGAATAAAAATTCTATCGCTTAGGTAGTTGATTGTTATATTTGTTACTAATTATCGGAAAAATCTTATTAAAAATGCATTCAATTGTTATCACTTCGATCAAATTAATAAAATTTGTTGATAAAGGTTTTTGATAATTTGTCAAAACTTATTGACAAAATATATTACTTTCATAGTACTTCGATTAACATTTCACGTATGTATTTTAAATTAAATAAACTTTTAATTAAATCAAAATGTCAAATCTTTGAATAGATTTAACGTATAAAATAATCCTTTCACAGTGCACAGCTACCATAATATTAATCATCAACTAAAAATCAAATAATTCTCGACCAAACATCAAAAAAAATATTTTTAAAATTTAAAATTTAAAATTTAAAATTTTTTGAATGAGTGCAGTTATTACTATAGTTTAAAACCATCACAGAATAAATATTACTACCTCGACGCTGTTAGATACTAAGTACATGTACTGCAAATCGAAACATGGATGTTTAAAAGACAAATGCAAGTGAATAATGTAAATGTTTGTTCTGTGTAAATACTTGTTATAACTAAATTTTGATTAAATGGTTATCTGGTGCAGGCTTCCGCAAACTTTTTAAGTTGCGTCATCATATTCAACATATTTATTTTTGGCGCCCCCGACTTAATAAAAAATCATAACGCCACAATAAAAGACGTAAATAAAATAAAAATCTTTAAAATAAACAAAGCGTATTTTTCTATTTCTTGTAAATTGAACAAATTAAATATTATGAAAATAACAGTTCTAATGCTTTAGCAAAAAAACATCTAATAATTTTAAAATTTTCTGGAAACAAAGAATTATTACATTTTAAAATTTTCTGCTCCCCAAAATTATTATCACGCGCCCCAATCCAGGGGCCTGCCACCTAGTTGGCGCACCTTTGATCTAGTGAAAAAAAGCCTAATAAAGTAATTGGAAGAAAGCCTTCAACATAGTAACACATTGCTGAAAAATGTTACTCGTTTTATGAAAATTAAGAAAATGCATATGATTGACTGCTTGTTGTATCTAATTGTATTATTTTCACTCTTAATTTCAAATTCAGAATTTGATTGTAAAAATAACTATAAATATTTATATTATTCAGAAAATATCTGTGTGACATATTGAAGATATTATTATGTCATCTCATTACATTAAAAATTGGAACATAAGAAATATTGTAAAGAATTGTAATTTTAAAATCATATAAAGATTTTTAGAAAATAAAAGTTATAGTTACAAATAAAATTGATTTATATTACTATTTTCATCCTTTTTTAATTATATTTCACGTTTTAATTTTTGTTTTAATAATTGCTCACATTTACATACATTTGACAATATTAAATAAGACCATAGATGTTTAACATGTTTTTAAGTTCAATTTTTTTTTGTTTAATTATTCAAAAAATGATCATCTGTTAATTAATTTCTATATAAAAAATTTACATTTTGGGAAAATCTCTTGATGTGATGGTAATAATTTATGGTAATAACGTATGAGTTTCGACGATCAAGGATCAGGTATCACTTTTTTTAAAGATCAATCTTATGCTCAGAAATCTTGAAATTGTTTTGGTTAATAATTGAATATTCTGAGTTGCCTCCAAATGTGTAACGTTAAGCAATACTTTTTGTCAATGTACTACAATAATTTATAACAAAACAATTGATTAATAATTGAGGATCTTTTTATCATCTTTTCTTCCTCTTGATAGGTTTCCTGACCTATTGTAGCATCCAACAATGCTTTCCATTGCTTCTTATTTATAAAATACAGTCTAATTCATAAAAATCAGTTCACTTTTAATAGCTTCAATAACTCTTCTTTTATCTGCATTTAATATTCTGGATAATTTATTGTTTTCCCTGTACGTAATTGTTGATACCGTTGAAGCATCAGATATATCTTCGAAAAAATTATAAACGTTGGAACAATTTAATGTCCAAGATGCAATATAATGTCTAATTTATTAGTATTTTTATTAAGTTTTTTCTTTACTCGTAGATTTTCTCTACCCTCCAATAGTATAATATCCTATATAATGTCACAGTTATTATCTATTATCAATTTTGGCTTTGACACACACACACACACACACACAATCATCATTGACTAGTTTTTTGAATTATCATTTAAAATCCATTATGTCTATTTAGGTCTAATTTAATGCCATATTGTGTATACATAAATCTTAGCTATCAAACTGCATTTTTATTTCCCTAAAGAAGACTCAGTTGGTTTTTACAGACCTTATAAACAAATTAATTAAAACGTTACAAGTTATTTCATTAAATGATAATTATTAATTATTATAATTGTAATCAATTAACAATTAATTATTGTAATTTCAATGATGTTTAATTATTTAATTAAATATTTTTTCTTGAAATGTACCTAACACATGCGTAGTAAAAACAATTATTAAAGTAATTCGAATAAATCCTAAGGCGCACGAATATCCATTTAATTAACTGGATATTTTATATTCAATTTATTTTAATTTATCTTATTTTATTTAATAATATTAAAATTGAAAAATAATTCATCGTTTATGAACATTTCTCTACCATTTAAAACAAATTAAGAAAAAATATATGTGGACATTATTTAATTTCTTTACCCAGTCGCAGTGAAACAAAAGATGATTAGATAACCTGTTCTAAATGAGACTCATGCAAAGAATAGCATGATCACAGACAAGATAATGAATGCTTTTATATGTAAGCCGATTTTAACATTTTAATTTTTTGGATATAGTAATTTTGCCTTTATATTTTCACCCTGTGTTGAATAATAAAAATATTTTAATGATAAAATATTAAATATTTTACATTTAATAATAACAGTTGTATAATGAAAAACATTAAATACATTAAAACAAGCAGTTTGCATTGATCAAGAATATATATTTCTAATAAATTTTAGCCCAATGGATACACCCAACTTGTTTGATTTTAATTTATTCTATTAAAATTTTTGTATTTTTTTAAAAATACTATAACATTGTACATTCGTTGATTTTTTCTCTTTAGTGGTTATTAACAAAAATGTTCGTCGTTATTTAATATTAACTTATGAATTAAGAATAAGTAGGTAGTTTTAAATGTTCACATTTAAATCTTCAAGTCACACTTTTGTTATGATTTTGGCATAAAACAATAAAAAAGTAAAATATAAGTAGAACACAATAAATAAAAATATATATGTTATTTTCCAAATGTTTCAATATTTTTGAAAATAATTAATTTAAGAAAATATAACTATTCATTACTTTATTTTTAAAAATATATCAAATAATCATTTATAAATTAATCACTAATTTTCGTCATTTCTAAAATATTACTTTTCCATCTACAATATATATTGGCAAGGATAGCAAAACCTATAATAAAAATATAATGAAAAAGTAATGAAGTTATAAATAAAGTTTTAATTTTTTTATTCATATCAAAAAATAAATTTTTTCCCTGTTTTTGTAAGCGAAATCGCGCATTTTCTTAAATTTATATATATTGAAATTATAAACAAAACCTACGTAAAAATGTTCGTTGATTAACTAAAACAAATTTATAAAACAATAAAATATTGTTTATTCAAAATAAAAACTTCGTATTTAATTGCATGTATAATTTTTATTTATACAAATTATATAAATAAAATATTTTCATATAACTTATCATTAATAATTTTTTAAAAACAAAATCTATCCCAGTTAATTCTTCGGTTGTCAATTTTTAATCACTTGCTTATGAAAATTAAATTTCGTTTTGTACTTTGATGATGTTAATAATTTTTAATTAATTAATTTGTATTTTTACAATTACAGCTGTTAGAGACTCAAACAAATTCAAAATAATTTTGCACATATTTTATTTTACCTTAACATATATTTATTTTTAATCGCAATTTCAATAAAAAGTTTTTTTCAATAATTTTTCCATCGCCTTAACAATATAATAAATTTAAAGTTGGTTGTAGAGAATCATGTAATGTTTGATACATGAATTATAATACATATCTATTGTAAGGTTATTTTAATAATAGAAAATGTTTTATATGTTGAACAACTTGGGAAACATAATATATAAAAATTATTTTTTGTTATAAATTAAAAAATTGAGAATTTTGTTGTTTATAATTTATTATTTTTTGTAGATTAGACGCCATAAAGTATGTTTTATTAATATAACATTGATCCGGATCATGTATTATTGTCATCTAGCTATTTTCGGAATCGGTTATTTAGACTAAAAAAATGTGCTTTCTGTAAGATTAGCTTTCTAAATATTACCTTTCCATAAATTATTAGTAAAATATATTGTTTGCAAAAATATGTTGATCAGGCTATTCAAATTGTTATAATACAATGCTATTTAAATTTTACAATTAATATTCCAAATACAATTTATGGACTCGTCAAATATTAATATTATCCATTCTTTGTTGTTGATGTTGATGGGAATTTAAAATTAATTTATTATAAATAAATTTCATTGAAATAAAATTAATTATTTGTTTTAACGAGTTTCTACAATAGAAATTCCAAAATTAAAAGCCAGTTACTGCATATATCGGAAGCACTGTATTTCGTCTATTACAAATTTTGACCTGTTTATATATAATACAAGTTTTGAATATGTATATATTTTAAAATTATGTTTCAAATTATTAATTTCAATTTAAAAATTGTTAGCCCTAAGTAGCTCCACTGGTGATAGTCCTAACACCGTGGCGGCGGTAAACACGGACTTAATCACCGAAAGATTATTGCAAAAAATATTCTGTCAATGCGATGACTTGATAAAATTCATGAGAATATGTGAGATCTATTTTGATGCAAAGAGCATCACACAGAAGAGAAAACAAGAAAGTTTAACTG
This sequence comes from Schmidtea mediterranea, assembly GCA_022537955.1. Taxonomy (NCBI): domain Eukaryota; kingdom Metazoa; phylum Platyhelminthes; order Tricladida; family Dugesiidae; genus Schmidtea; species Schmidtea mediterranea. The sequence continues at coordinate 235,015,380 of CM039680.1, forward strand.
CTTGCAATGTCGATGAAAATCCATTAGAGACCTATAAAAAAACCTTTGAAAATGTATAAATATTCCAAGCCAGGTTACTAATGGCGTTTGATTACGAAAGATATGTAATTAAAAATTTACAAACTTTGTTAAATTATAAGCGAAAAGGAGCAGATATTGGAGTATATTTTAGAAAGTGGAGAACGTCGTGGACAGATTGATCGGGAGTAAAGAATTTACCATAGAAAACATGTCAATAGTTCGTGCTGATAAAAAAGAAATTGAGGAAGAAGTAATATTACGGAAACTAAAAACTAAGGAAGAGATAAAGGAAACGCAAAGGCGACTTCCATGGGACGCAGAAAAGGGCAGAACAAACAAAAACTACAAGAAGAAATACACCGGAAAAAGGACCAGAATGCTCGGTTGTCACAAAATGGGTCATACGAAAATCAACTGCCCGATACAAGGAAAGGTATAATGGTAGATATATCACAGAAAACGACATATAAGCAAGAATTGCTAAGATAAAAAAGCACTAAGAGGCTTTGATTGTAGGAAAGATTATATAAGAAGGTTATTCTAGGAAATTCGATGTAAAAATGTAACAGAATTTGCCATAGATTAGATGAATGTTATACAAAGTTGAGTAAAAAGAACGATAGAAAAACAAAGGCTGGCTTGAAACATACAGTGGAATAAACGGAATCGAGAAAGAAGGATGAAGATAATTTAGTAAGATGTACCCAATCACCAGGGTTCTACCAGAAGAGTAGTTAGTGGGAGCCGCTTACTAATAGAAAAGTTGATGGGATATCCTAGGCGGACGAAAAAAGAATGAAATAAGAAAGTATACAGGTTTTGGAACGATTATAATGCAAATGATGCAAGGATTTTGTAAAACAAGCTACAGGGAAGGCCTGGTGTAACAGTAAGAATGAACGGAGGAAATTTGAATGTCGATTATACACGGGGACAAGAATGAATATAATGAGTCTGAACAGTTTCAACAAACTGTGAAGACAACAATTGATGAAAAGCGACGATAAATTACAATACACAAAAGATACTATGATGAAGACAATGTGAAAACAAAGGTACAAGTAACTATTTGAGATGTATAGAAAGAGGTGATATTTGTGGCAGAGAAATTGACTCCAGACTTGATTGGATGAGTTGATTTACAAGAAGCGTTTGGATACAGGCTGTGAAAAAGGGAAGACTAAAATTATATCTGTAACACTGATGCAAAATTTGACAGACAGAATAAAGATGGAGAACGATTGATGCGATCCCTGAAAAATCTAAATACAAGATCAAGAAAGCTAACAAATTAAAGGAAATAATAGCGAACAATGGAAATGTGTTCATGGCGGATAAATGGGACGTGGGACGCAGATATATGGTAAAATATAAGATAGTGACAAAAGGGTGTCCGATTAATATAAAACCATATTGTTAACCGTTAAAATTGAAGAAGCAATACAGAATTTGTTCTAAAACAGGATTTAACAAAAATGCAATTTCCAATGGAACACGCGTTAATATGCACTTGTAAAACAGAGAAAAAAGATAGAAGGTTATGTTTGGATTTTAGACAATTAAACTCGATAACGGAAAGGCAGGCATTTCCAATGCCAAACATCGTCGAGAGGTTTGATTCATTAGAAGGAGCTGTGTTTTTAAGCTCCATTGACTTAAGTAATGCATATTATCATGATGATTAGATTAAAAATCACAGGAGAAAACCGCCTTCTCAATACCATTTGAAATCGTAGCTGCACCAGGTTTATTCAAGGAAACAATGGCAAAGGTAATCGGTAAAATAAAATGAGCAATGACATATTTGGACGGTATATTAATTTATTGAAGCAGTAAATACAAACAAATTCCAAAGAAAAACTTTCCAAATGCATATTTTTTCTTTTATTAAAAAAATCCGAAAAAATTATGATGAAAAGTTTGTTTAAATGTGATCAAGAGCCTTTATCGATGGGCTTATTGCTTCAAACAATACTCTCTAAAACTAGCCGATTTTATTGTTCAGTAGTCCTTCACTAATTTATTTTGGATTTTAAGACATATTCGGCACTGCAACCAATTAGAATCCATGAAAAATAAATAATTAATAACTAAAATTTAGAAGTATTGTTGTTTTAATTTCAAACAACGCCGACTCTCAATACTTTTTTTGATAAAGATATATTGTAACTTATTGATAATGTATAAATGTTAGTTGGCCAAAATTGTGAATATTAAAAATATTTATTCAATAACAATCAGTAATATCAATTGTTGGAGATAAAAATACAATAATAATAATAATAATATTAATAATAATAATAATAATAATAATAATAATAATAATAATAATAATAATAATAATAATAATAATAATAATAATAATAATAATAATAATAATAATAATAATAATAATAATAATAATAATAATAATAATAATAATATTTTTTTATTAATCTTGGCAAAATAAGAGTGTTTTCGCTGAATCGACGAAACTCAGAGTTACACATTAATAATTAATATCGTTCGTTATGTTCATATTAATAATGCGGGTAATGAAGCCAATTGCTCGAGGATATTTCATTTTTGCGCATAATTATATGGAACATATTAGTTTTATTACAGCATTTCTATTTTCACTTTTATTGTTATATTCTTTCATTACATTTCATTAATTTAGTTAAATCGAATATAAAAGTAACATGAAAATATTTAACGAGATTAAAATGTTATATTAATTTTAAAATAATATTATTATATTTAAATATATATATATGTATATATAAATCGTCAACTGGGGTGAGTTCGTTATTTATAAAATTGTTTTAATTGTTTTAATCTTCTAAACGCTTTAACTTCTACTGACGTGACTGTATCACTTAACATCCGTGTTTATTTCTTACACCAAAGTATTTAAACCCGACATTAAATTTCAAATTAAGGTGTTAAACTGATTGTTTTTATACACTTTTTACATTTTTATAAATAAATAATACTCATTCCTTTCTTGTATTTCTACTAGGTCAACCTGTTGCTTTGTAGTGATTATTTTATAATTTCTAATGCATTAAAACAGAGAATGAATAATGTAGTTTGACAGTTTAATGAATATTTAGCATTTCATAATGCAAAATGTACATGATTCTGACACAATACCATCATATATTTTATGGTACTAGTGATGTTAACAGGAAAAACATTAAGAATGAAAATGTTAACTAGGTGTAGTTATTGAACCATTAAAATAATTATTCAATACCGGTAATCAAAAACTGTATTGCCATATCAATTTTTTTTTCAATTCTATTTCCATGAACAAAGTTTTCTGCATTTAACAAAAAAATTATATTTTATTTTTTTATTTTTAGGTGCCACTACAAGTACCAAGCTTACCAATGCCACGAAATTACAAGCCTGTAATCGGAAAGACGAGACAAATGCAATACCCAGAACTAAGGAAGAACGAAGCAATTGAAGCGGTAGAAGAAGGGATGACCCAAACGGAAGCTTCTGCAACCTACGACATCCACCAAACAACTCTGTCCGATGCCTGGCCGACAAACGGCTCTGACAGCTGAAGAGGAGAATATTCTAGCAAGAAATATTGCCATTCTAAGCCACTGCGGTTATCCAGTGGATGTATTGGAGAGGTGAATGCTTGTGAAATGTTACTTAGAATTCCGAGGCATTGTCCAATGTCGTAATGACTAAACTGGAAGGGTCGAAAGGAAAGCAATGCAAGAGAAAAATCAACATTCTGCCTGGATAAAGCATATCACTGTCCGTGGCATGACAGTACGGAGCAGTAAGCGTTACCAGTGATGACAACGAGTCTGCAGAAGATGAAACTGATGATAACATCCCTTTATTGCCTAAATTTTCTAAGCCGACAAGCAACGCGTGCTGCTCGTCCAGTTTTCACAGAACCCCGAGACCTTCAAAATTCAAGAAATTATTGTCAGGTTGCAACAGTCACGGACGAATTCTCAAGAAACCATCACGCTTTGTAGACTAAGTTATCTGTTTATGCTATTAAAATCATTTGGAAGGTTTTATATATCTATTCATATGGGATTTTATAAGTTTTGTAATTTTACCAAATTCACCCCATCAGTGGTGAGTTCGGTAGAGAATTATGTTTGTGTATATTTTGGAAATAAAATTAGAAATTTCTGTTCTTTAAGGCAGGATACCATTGTACAGAAATACTTCCCATAAATAGTAAAACTTGATCGAAATCAGAAATGACAAACTAGCAGCAACCATTAGTATTTTATTTAAATGTTCATTTTATTAACAAACTCACCCCAGTTGACGGTATATATATATATCAAAGAAAAGTTTTAAATTTATTATTTTAAAATATTATTAGTTTTTTTAATATTTTATTATCAATTTTAAAAACAACATTTATGTTTATTGCAAATTTAAAAACATTCGCACTTTGTTCATTATTCTTTGGATCAAATGATCTTCTCACCGAATTCTTCACATATAATTTTTAATACATACCCATTTATTATCAAAAGCTAAATGAATATATCAAAACCCTTTGCTGAAATTACAAAATTAGATGATAAAAATCATGAAAGATAGATATAACTATTTTCACTATATTTCTCTTCAACTTAAATTTACAAAAAAACCATCTGAATAATTATAAAAACCAATATCATTTGGCTCATACTGTCTCATATTGTTTATCTTTGCACTGGATTTATAAATTCATGCGCGCAATCGATGACTTTCTCTCTGTTTCACATAATAATTACACACAATCATCTAAATTTTATAGAAGGATATATGAGGATTCTTGGTTATTACTAGGATTCTTTATTTCATTTTAACAATGAAATTAAGATGTTTTTCGAGGTAATTCTCTTTTGGCTAACAAACCTAAGAAATTAATTCGTTAAATTAGGATAACGTTATCAGTGATTACTTTAGCATATCGGTTGTACATGATAATGCGAGAAGCTTTATATGGTTTGTGTATATATTTTCGATTATTTAATTTTATCTTTTATAAAAGATTTAGGTTTATTGGATGTCAAACAATATAAAAACAATTAATTTCTTAGAGACTGATTAATGCGATTGTAGAGTTATTTATACTGAATATCTAAGTTATAAACCAATCAATGTAATCTAGTAGTTTAGACCAGAACTTCTCAAGACTTTATTTCTTGCGACACACTTAAAAATTCTTTTTTTAACATCTTTGACGTTAAAATAGATAGATGTAAAATTTAATTAATTATATTTTAAAAATTAATAAAATTTTAATTCAAAGAGATTTATTGTTGATATTTTCAGAGCACAAGCTTTCAAAACCTGGTCTTATTTTAGAAAGACTAACATGCATTTCTGAGTCTAGATCTTTATGTTTTGATCTATTCATTGTTTTTATTTTCTACAAAAAAAAGTAAATTTATTATTATTGTTTATCAACAAATAAATTTTCATCCAACATTCAATATCAATAAAATTTCCAAGAGTTTAGGGACACACCAAACACTAATGTGTCGTACGACATACCTTGAGAACCCATGGTTTAGACTATTCAAATCAGAATAAATACGTACGCAACAAGAACATATTTGCTTCAATTAAATTTGATTCGTTATAAGTGGTATTAAATAGAACTAACCAACTAAAATCAAGTTTTCTAGACTTTGCATTTTCAAATCATTTAATATAAATTTTCTAAGAGCGATAACTAATTACACATTTCTATAATCTCTAATATTAAATAAAACTTTATCCTATTTATCACATAGTGTTAAAATGTGATAACATATCTTTAATATAACCTTTTCATTGAAAAACACGAGTGTATATAAAAATATAGTGTAAAATATGAAGTAAAATATGTATGTGGTAATTATTGTAATATTTAGTTGTCAGTAAATTTTTGTCCAAATTTATTTTAAAATAAGTTTATTATTTCTTACTTTATCAATATTTGGTTATCTAACGCTTCCACGAAGGTGAGTTCGAGTTAATTATCAAAAGGTTGACGAATGTAAATTAATGGTGAATCGTGTTATTGCGCGTGTTGCTAAATTCTGACCGAGGTTCCTTGACCAATTATTTATAAATTAATACTTTTTACATAGATATTTTCTTAGCTAATCAAAGCCAGTGCTAACAATTAATTTCATTAGTAGTTGCGTAAAGGCTTTTCACTCGGACATAATGTTCAATAACGTTAAATTATAGAGACACACAGGGTTGCATGTGTAGGTATGTAATTTGTTCGATTGAATAACATCTTATATATTAGAAAGGAAGAAATTTGAAGAAAATATTTTTAACACACAAGCATAATACATAATAAATAAATTATACAAACTTTCAAAATGTAGAAATGACCAGATTAATATTACTCTTTTATATTACAATTTTTAATTCTTCAGACAATTTTTTTAAACATGGCCGCGAAGATATTTCAAGAAAATTCCGAAAAACTCTGCTTTCAGTTTTCGAGAAAATTATGAAATAATTTCGTAAGATTCTTTATTAAATTCAATTAAATTAATATTTTCACAGCATTTCAGCTTTTTAGAAATTTCCATTAAAACTCTAGATTTTTGTAGATTTGTAGAAATACCAATGTATTATATTAAATTTAATAAAACATATTTAATTAAATTTAAAGTTATTTCAGTGTTTTAAAAATAGATTTATTTTTTAATAAAAAATTTTTTTAAAAAATTATATATGACTTGCTTTATAATTTTTAATATATAACAATTGAAATCCACATAATTTCAATTTTAATTTCACCTGATGATGACAGTGAACCTGTCAAAATATATGTTATACAAGATATATTTAGTTTTTATATTTTGAAAAAGAAATTTCTCTCAAATTATTTTTTACCAATATTTTGTACATTGTCAAATAAATATTGTAAAAGTCAATTTTTGAAACTGTTATGCGAAATTTTTTTAATATTGTTGAATTGAAAAATAATTTTTTTTATCCTCAGAATTTATTGAATAATATCGGATGTTGTGCTTCTTTGCGTCAAACATTACTAAAAAGTCTTTAATTTCTAAAAGCGGCACCTGTCTAATTATGATTAGAATATATTAGAACAAAATATATTATATCTTTATTTCGAGTATCTTAAAATGATGTTGAAGTGAGTAAAGATATGACTCAGTTAAATATGATGTATTTTAACATATTAAATTTATTATTATTATTATTATTATTATTATTATTATTATTATTATTATTATTATTATTATTATTATTATTATTATTATTATTATTATTATTATTATTATCATTATCATAGCTATTATACGAGAGTAGTTTATTAGGTAGAATAAACTAATTATTTTAGGCAACCAGAAACATTTAAAATTAATCAAAATTAAATTGGATAGATCATTAGTAAAAATTGATTTTTTGTTGGAAGCGAAATTTTAAATTTATTTTGATTCCGTAAAATTAAAAGCTAAAGAAAATAAATTTAAATTTTTTTAAATGATATTTTATTTAGTCATTCATGTTTGTTTTAATGGTATTTTGTTTAAATAAAATTAAAATTCAGTTATTTTAGTATATTAGTATAAAAGGAATACCGAAAAAAAACAACTACGTATTTTGTCGTTTGAAAATTTAATTCTTTTTGAATTTATTTGATAATTAAGAATAAAGTAAAAATGAAGTGTTTTGTTTATAAATAGTAAATAAAATATATATAGAAATGAACAATTCATAAATTAAGTAATTATATCCTTTTGTTGGAAGGATCTAGAGTCTCCACCGTTTTCACTATTATATGTATTATTATTATTATTATTGTTATTATTATTATTATTATTTTTCAACGGCTATATTTAAATATTATTTATTTTTTTGTTGAAAATAAAGAATAGTGAAATAGAATATCCTCAGTTTCCCGATTTCAAAGAAAAGTAAACATTAAACATTTAGAAATTTTACATATGTCATTTAATAAACAAAATACTTCATTTAATAAATATATAAATATTTACTCGGTGATTCTGCTTCCTATCTTGGCTTTTAAGCTCGCAGAATAAAATATATGTATTAATTATACAATTTCAAATTATAGAAGCTGATGAGAAATTTGTTTTAGTGTTTTGAAGTACTTAATAAAATAATGTTTAGAAGATACAGCAATGTATTAAATATGAAGCAAATGAATGTATACAGATTTGTATAATTTGTTGATGAAAAATTTCTGCGGTTTAATAATTGTTTGTGTTACGTTTTATCCATATTTATCATTTTTTAAAACTCAGAATTGTAAAATTAATTTAACCTTTCGGGCTCAGTGCCAATTAACTCAGTTCCACGAACAAAAAGAAAACGTATGAAATTATATTGTTACTTAATTATAATAATTGCTTATAAAATATAATCTATACATTTACACACATAGACACATATATTTAATTATACGTTATGATTAATTTTTACTTTATTAACTTTTATTTATTTTACTTCTTATTTTCATAGTTTCAATAATTTTAATTATTTAGCCATAAGAACCGATTTATATATTTGATATTAAAGCCATTTGAGAATTTTAAAAAAATATTTTACCATATTAAAATTAGTTTGTGTATTTTTAAACTATAATTCTAAATATTTTAGATTCATTTAATTTTATAATAATAACATTAAAATGTCCAATAAACACTTGATAAAGGCTAGCTGAGAATGTGCGGTTAGCATTATTAATTTTATTTGTTATTTTTCTTTACTTCATTTATTTTAAATTAATGTAAATTAATTTCTATTACATTTCTATTAATTTAATAAATTTATTTCGAATAGATTGGTGATTAAATAAAAAATATATATTTATTTAATTTTTAAAATTGGTCAAATGAAAATTAAATGTTTTATTGCTAATGTTATGATAATAATAATATTTTAAAAAGCCAGACATATTTTTACTAATATTGGTCAACAACGATTCAAACAACAACTATATAATGATTCATTTATACTAATTCATCATGCTTCAAAAATAAAATTAAAAATTCGTAGAAGATTTATTTGTCAATTACGATTTACATCTCAAGCAATCCCGGGATACCGTTTTTCTGTCATAAAATGCTTAGACTGACTTTGAATCATTTGTCAGATGGGATTCAAAATATGTTATGAATTGAAAATTAATTCTATTCACTGATCTGAACAGATTTTGTTTGCTTGGGTCAAAATATATAAATATTTACATATATTGAATTTCAAATAAATAATTTCCCTTTCTTTTCATGTTTTCTCCTCTTTGAAGTTGTAGTCTATTTAACTGATTATTGATAATAATTATTCACATTTCTGTAATAATGAATAGAAATACATAGACATTTGAAAAATGGGAAATGTTCTCAAATTCTATGTAAGCAAATGCAAGAAAATACTATCACTCCGTTTTAAACAAAAGAAATAATGTTTCGTTTTATAATTGAATAAGTCTGGAGGTTTTGGAATCTTCAGACTTAATTGGTTTTCTTCAGTATTTTATGTATAAACCACATGAATATAATAATAGTTTTATATGAATCCAACAAAATGTAATTAATTAAATTACTTGTATGTATTAAAACTATAATATATATATATATATATATATATATATATATATATATATATATATTAGGTTTAAATAAATTAAATACAAATAAATTAAAAATATAAATTAAATACTTGCTTTAAAAGTTATTTATTTATTTATTTTTCTTTAATTTTTAAATTATATTTTAATATTTATTTATTTTTCATTTAATCAATTAAACTTATTTTAAAATTATTTTTTTATTTAATTTTATTGTTATCTCTGAGTGTGAGGATTTTTTATTAAATAATATATCTTTATAGATGTAGTGTGTAATGTTTGCGCTAAATAAATGTTACATTGCTTTCATTCATCAATTAAATAATTAAAACTGAATTATATTAAATTTATCAAATATTCATATTATAATAAAAAGTGATTAAAAAACAAATAAGTAAACAACTTATAATTTCAAGCATTCTAAGAAAAAATTTTAACGGTCTTACTAAGTACGTTTATTTGCAAGCTCTCATCATTCTACAGATTATAATGGAATTAAAGTAACGCATTCCGTCTGAAATTATTTGCTTAAAAATTCAATGATTAAATTAATTAATTATTTTAGTTATCTAATTGAGAAATTCCAATTTTTGCTTTTAAAAAATTAATTACTTCAATTCAAGAATAATTCGAACACATCTAAGAATTCTTAACCAAAATATCCCTAAGTGCTTCGGGTATGCCATTAAAAAATGCCTTGCCAAACTTTGAAAAATGACATAAGAAATTATGAATATAAAATTTTATAGAAGTCTTTGATGCTGTATTTGTTGAGCAACGACAACTATTCTAATTTAATAAAATATTTCTTGTTTTAATTCTTCAACCTTCTAAAATACATTAACCTTTGTCTAAACCAGTTCTTCTTTACCTTTTTTTACCATTAATTCCAAATTAAATACATGCTAAATCCTTTCTATTAAATTATATTTCCTAAATTTCCTAAATAATTTTCTAATAATGATATATATAAGGGGGGTTTGAGCCATCTGACTCAAGCCCATAGCCTAAGTTAAATAATTTGGAATAATTTCATTTACAATTTTTAAAATTTATTAGACGCAAATTTAAATATTTCCAGAAGAAGAAACGTTAGGATTTTTGAAAATATTTTTTTATTCTAAATATAGAAATTATTTAGACTGCAAAAACAGAGGAACCTTTGAGTAAGAGCTTCAAAAATTTCAATTTGAAAAATTTGAAAACTTAAATTTGTAAAATGAGATTTGCTGATCAAACTATTTTTGTAAAACATAAGAAAAGAGGTTAGAATCAAGTACGACAGTTATTTAAAATAGAAAATCATTAATGAATGTTATATATCATCTTAGGCAGCAAGAAGGGACCGACCTGTTAATACCAAAAACTAAGTATTCAGTTTTAAGACATATTTTTATATGTAGCAAAACGTTGCTGGGCACTTATGTAGAGCAAGAAATATGTCAAAGCACTCAGTGGAGTATATGAAAGCTCTCACCGTTCCAATCAAAAAGACTTTCCATTGGCAGTCAGGAAGCCGAAAGTGAAGAGTAGTTCCAATGTAAACATTACCAAAATGGTAATAACCAAGAGTACATTGGGGGGTTTAAAGTAAGTTAGTCATGAATGTGTTTATGAAAGAGTCGCTGATAAATCAGTAACTTAGAAAAATTAAAATAAGATAGCCACTAAGAGCTGATATGAGTTTTAAACCATAATAAATGTTTCTCAATAAACGTATTTATTAATATTTATCTATATTCAAAAAAATTGTTATTTAATTGGTGAACAACTCTCCTTACACCGCTTATAGCCTATGAACGAATTTATTAAAAGAATTTGTTTATAGCTTAGCCATTTATGGTCGAGGTCGCGACCATTTTAGACTACCTTCTCTCTCAGTCACACATACCAGCATATATATATATATATATATATATATATATATATATATATATATATATATATATATATATATATATAAAACACTCGCTTTCAAATTACATCTATTTGAGAGTTAATACCTTTTTAGTTAAAATGAATTTATAAAATATTTTACTGACTCTTAATCAAAACCATATAAAAGGCACAATTGTCCAGATACTAAATTAATATATTTATCAAACTGATATTATTGGTAATTTATTTAAAAAAAAATAGTTATAATTAAATGTTGTTGTTTGTTTAATTATTTAATAAATTAAACAATTTAAAAGAATTTTTTAAGGTCATTAAATAATCGAAAAATTACATATTTCATATTTTTACATTTATATTCATATTTATTTTTGAAAATAATAATTTATTTATCTTAGAACAGGTAATATAATGAGAAATCTTTAATCATTTCAAGAATAAGTTAAATTCCAAAAAATATGCTATTTTTAGGAATATTATTTTTGATATATTTTTAAAATTTTATTACATTAATACTAGTAAAACAATTAAATGAAAATATATTATTTATTCTTTTTTTTAAAAGAAAAAAAAAGAAAATAAAAAGAGATAAAGATGTCAATATCATAACTAATAGAATTATTGATGGATAACGGAAACATAATTATATAAATTATGTTGCATAACTAGTAATTGAACAGAAAACGAGCGGTCTTACCTTAAGAAACAATCCATGAGGACCTCAACGTATATTTTTTGTACAATTTCTTTGATGAACCGATTTGGTGTTCCTCTTTTTTAGGGTTATAAAGTTCATAATTTATTGTTTATCTAAAAATAACATTTAATACGAACAATCTGATGTATAGAATAGCAGTTGCAGTTAAACAATAAACTATTTATTATTTCAGCATATAAAGTTTTTGAAATGTATTAAATTAAATATACCATCATTACTTTATAGAAGAATATTATAGCATTAAAAAAATACCCAAACTCAGAAAAACTTTGGAAAAAAGGTTTTGAAAAAAATGAAAAATGCACTTTCAGGTAATTTCTATTTGTCTTGAAGTTTCCAAAATTATGATATTATAAATCACATTTTATAATAATATTATATAATTATGAGCTCAGACACTATAATTTGGTTTTTACAATAATTTATAATTTATGCAACAAAAAAAGAAAAAAAACAATTTTGTATTTTTTTTTGAAAAATCAAATTACCTTTAATTTTCATAAAATATTTTAAAATTCATATAAATAATTAACTATTAAAACTAAAGTACCATTTAAATTAATGTTTTCATTAAAGATTCAGATTCAATTAAGCAATAAAATTTTAATTTTATGTTACATTTTCCCATTAAATTTTTTTCATAAACATCAAACAAAATCTCCTAACCAATATTAGATCATAGCCGCAAGACTGTAATATGTTTGCCTTGTTTTTAAAATGAAAAATTATTCATTCAAAAAATGAGGTATGGTAATAAAATGTAAAATTTGGAAATAATTTAATGTTTCTTTCTTTTATTGCTAGAAATTATAAGTTTTATTATTTATTTCTTAGTAATTTGACAAAAGCCTATATTTATAATTTTTTAAATATTTTATAATAATAAAATTAATTATATTATGTACATATAATATTCAGGGCCTGATTAACATTTGCAGGGGAACTAAGCACTTACTAAGTATGGTGCACGAACAGCCAACCAAATTCAGGTAAGCGCAAGTTGTGAAAAATTAATATTTAGTATTATATTATATTATATGCACATACTACAATCTATACATCACACATAATGTAACTATGATAATGTAAGTTTAACATGTATAAATATGATGTAAACAGATACGAAACTACTAGTAACTGTTATAATTTTTATCAATCACACATTTCCTAGACTTTGAAAGTGCAAAATTATTGATTACGTCGTCAAAGTCAGCTGAAATAAGCATATCTGGACATTTTTAGTTAATTAATATTACTCATTTCTTTAAAATAGTATTTCACGTTAGGTTATCTAGTTCAAGCAGCAATTTAGTCGTCATAGTGCCCTAAGCACGTGCTTAGGGTGCTTATTGGTTAATCAGGTACAGATTATATTCATAAAGCTATAATTTTTAATTAAATTTCAAATTTAATACAAAACTAATTTTCTTAAATCATTCATTATTAGCATATTATTAAATTTTGATTTAGCTTTTTCTTAATCAATGAAATAAAAGAAATTATACATAAGAAACAGTTTTAAAACATTTTAATTTTAATATATTGATTCTTGATTAAATTAAATTAAAATTATAAAGAAGTAAGAAATGTAAAGATTAATATCAATATAATTGACAAACAATATTTTTTAATGGATTTTACTTTATCAATCTATTTAATTTTAAACAAAAATAATTATACAATTATCTACAATCACATTTATTTCCTTTCCTCTAAATTAATTAAATTATTTATATTCAATAGTTTATTTATTAATTCTGCATTAGATTTAATTTAATTTAATCTAATTTACATAATTATCATTGGTCAATTTTCAACGCAATGGAAATTTATTTGTGACAATCATTAAAGTAATTTATATATTCAAAAGAAAACAATAGATGCTTTTGTAACAGATTTATATCTGTATTTATCAAAACCATATTTGTTTTAATTATTACTAAAATTAAGAATTGATTACAAACACCAAAAAAGGATAAAAAATTAAATTAAAATTATTTTGAAATATATTTTATTGCTATTAAACTATTTACAAATTAAATTTGCTATGAGCAGACAATTTATTTCTTGAATTTTAACTCACAGAAAAAATCGTAGAATAAAAACTTTCAGCTTATTTCTAGTTTTGGTTGGTGTGAATATCCAAATGTATTTTGTATCATATGTATTCTATAACATAGTAATATACTTCAAATATTATTTTCTATTTATAGCAGATTGAATTTGGAAATGGTCTAAATATAAATTTTATACATATATATATATATATTGCTCGATGCTTCAAATAAATTAATCATAAAACTGTTAATTGTTTATTATGTTTTGCTAAGTGAAATAATCTTATAACATAATTTTGTTAAATATATTGAATATAATAATTAAATTTATTATTCGATATCATTATGTTATTTTTAATTTAAATAATCATAAATTTTGCTATGCAATATCCGAATATCATACAAATCTGTAAATATTGCCAAATGAATTGTTAAAATGAAAAAAGAATGATTGATGAATTTGTTAAAACATAAAATATATTTTGAAAGCCTAATTCAGAAATATTATTTTATTATAATATTTCAGTGTGTAATGATGATATTCTTTACAATACCATTATACTTTGATTGAAATAGACAATTTACACACACACACACACACACATATATATATATATATACATGTACGCATCTTTACCAGATTGAACCGTATAGAAAGGGTACAACGACCAGCAATTCAAAGTCTGGGAAACGGAAGGTCTGATTTATAAAATGTATAACAATTACTAGTAGTTTCGTACTTGTTTATATCATACTCATACATGTTACAACTTACATCATCATAGTTACATGATGTGTGATGTATAGTTTATAGCATGTGTATATAATATAATACTAAATATTAATTTGCACAACTTGTACTTAACTGGATTTGGTTGGATGTTCGCGCACCATATTTCGACAGTGCTTAGGGTCACTGAATATGTTAATATTATATACTACTATATATACTATTCTGGTCTTTATTTGTATCTTTATTTTTCAAATCTTCTTTAAGTCAAGATTATTTATATTTAGTTCATGAAAGATCTTCGCATTCGATTTCCGAAACTCACAAAAAATATATAATGTTATCCATTTTCATAGAACAAGGATTTATTTTATACAACAAAAGGAAGAACAATACAAAAGCTGTTGACCAGGAGGTAAGAAACACTCATGATAATTAAATAAAATCTATTTGCAAGTATATTAAGGGTTATCAGAATGTAATTGCATTTATTAATTAAAATAATTAAATAATTCATTTAATAAATAACAATTTAATAAAAGGTTGGATGATTGTATATTGTTGTTTGATATGATTTGTTAAATTCATTTTTTTATATTACTAAATTGAAAGATCTTCTAGGGAAGAGTTTATTTGAATTAGAATTATAATTATGGATACAATAAATACTGAAAGTACAGTTGTTAAAATGATAAATACATTAAAACATCTTATCGAACGATTATAAAACCAAATATGATTTCATAAAAGATGCGACAAATATTTTGACCTCATGGTAATTTCAGAAGAATACAAAAGAATTTTTACGACAAAGAATGATCTACAGAAATATTTTGTTTTTGATGCGTTTTAAGATAATGAATTGAAAAAAAAGTTCTTAAATTAGCTGAAGACATGAAAATCAAAATCAAAAAACACGAGAAAGAAAATAAGTAAAACAAGAAAATCACTGGTTCAATTTTATTAATATATAAATATGCATATAAAGTTGTCAAAAGAACTTAAATCATGAAACATTATTCGCCTACAAAAACAGAAAAAAATTACATCCAAAAAATCCCAAAAAATGGTTTGCTTAAAGTCATTTATTTAAAGTAATTTCTGAGAAAGACTTTATATAATAATGAATAGTATTAATTATAAAATCACATAAAAGTATAATTAAAATGATTCATAGAAAATATTCATATTCTTAAAATAATTTCATTAATTATTGAATTAATTAATATTTAATATTTAGTTATATTTTTGAAGAAATTATTAATTTCATTATTTTTTATAAGTTCCCAAGACGAGAGAAAAATAGTTCTGTCTTACTGCCTAGTTTATATTAATAATACTTTCCAGTTAATTAACAGCCTTTGTAATAAACAATAACAGCAATATTTTTGGCTTCTAATATTTTTCAATAATGTTTTGACTTTTATTTAGGATTCAACAACGGCGACTTCTTTGACCAATTAATGGGTTTTTTTATCAATTTATTTACCTTTTGTTTTAATCTAAATTATTATTTAAATAAAAATTAGACAAGTGAATGACAATAATGAAATTACAAAATAATTTTTACAAAGCTTTTCAGGTTGTTTTGAAAATTTATTCCAATTAATGTATTTATAGTAAGTTTAAATTATGATATTTTACAATGTTAATTTAATTTAATAATAAAAAGCTATATTAACATTTGTGCTTTCTTTAATAAATATATTAAACAAAAGTGCATTATTGTGATTATATTTTTATGTATTTTTTATTCGTTAATTAATAATCCTCTTGCCTTTTAGAATTTGAGCGTGCAAAATAATAAATAGTAATAAATAATAATTTTTATAACTTATTATTTAGTAACAGTCTATTGTATATTCGTAACAGAATTTGACCAATTAATTAACACTTTGAATGTTAAATATCAAAATAAATAATATTTTTTGTTTTAATTATAACAACTGATAGTTTTGCATCGATTATTGTTGTTTCAAATAATTTTTTAAAATTCTTTTTGTTTTAATTAATTATAGATTATGATGATAAAATGAATTTAATGAAAAATTTTCTTTAATTAATAATTATTGCGTGTGACTTTGATTTAAACAAACGAGAAAAAAAAACTTCAAGTTTTCACAAATTAATTTTATCTCAGAAATCCAATTTATTTTGTCAATAAAAAATAACATGATCTAAGGGGAAAAACTAATAAAATCACAAGACATCAATTTCACCCTTTTCAAAAAGATAATCAATAATTTTCAGTGAAATTAGAAAAAAAAACAAATCTATCATCGATTGTCAATAGTTTTCAATAGATATTGGAAAAGATTTTTAACTTGAAAAGAAATTCAATAAGTTGGCCCCGTGAATAATTCCATTTTTCACATTTGAAGTTGAATTTTGATTACATTTTAGATAATTTCTAACTATTCATTTTTTTATCTAGAAAATCTGAATAGGATTTCCTTTCCAAAATCTTTTCCAAGCATGTAATGACATATAAAAAGCAAATCTTTATTTTATATTTATCTAGATTCTTTTGATAAATATTTTGTAAAATATGTTTTGAACATGTGTTTTAAATTTTTTTAAAAATATTTTTAAAATACTTTTTTTTAATATTTTTTTTAATATTGTTTTTAATATATTTTTTAACAATTTTTTAAAATAATATTTATTAATATTTTTCATAAGTTAATATAAATTTTAAAATTATTCACTTAATTTTTCAACCCAATGAAAATCAAGTCACTCGACATTACGACAAAAATAAAAATCATTCAAGAGGTCGAGAAGGGTTTCAAGAACAAGAAGACTATTGCCAAAAAATACGGAATCCCCAGACCACACTTTCATTTATACTGAAGAATAAAGTGTCAATCAAAGAAAAGGATTCGGATTTAGAGATAAATATAGAGATAAAATGGATGGATACAGGTAACAGACGACTTACTTAATACTATTAAAGGGTTAAAGTATTTTTCAATTTTATCGAGTGAATATTATTAGGTAATTGTTGATGAAAATAACGAACAACAAACAGAATTTAATCCAGAATGGGGTTAGCATGAATTTGTAATTTCATTTAAATTATGTGGAGGACCGGCAACTTTCAAAAACTGATGAAAGAAAAAGATTGCATTATCTATATAAATGATAAACTCATAGTCAAAAATATCTTTTAATAAATAAAAATATAAAGTCAAATCAAAAAAAGTTCTTAAAATAATAATAATAATAATAATAATAATAATAATAATAATAATAATAATAATAATAATAATAATAATAATAATAATAATAATATTAATAATAATAATAATAATAATAATAATAATAATATTAATAATAATAATAATAATAATAATAATATTAATAATAATAATAATAATATTAATAATAATTAATAGTAAAAATATTATCATTTTTTATTATTAAAACTTACTAATTTAAAGAACATAGTTAATGAAATTATAAGAAAAATATAAAATGTACATATTTTATTATAATTTAACTTAAAATGCCATTATTACTCATAACGACAAAATTAAATTAGGCATTTTAATTTTAGTTTCAAAAAGCATTTAGTTGCGACTAGTATAATATTAATGAAAGAAATACCGATTCTAAGCGGATGTGAATAATTAATTCTTTTCAAGAAACTTTAACTAATTAACTTTGATTCGGCAATCAAGGCAAAATAAACAATGGGCTCAGGTTTATTATGCTTAATCTGCATCTGTCTGATGTCATTGGCATTTGGAGAAAGCATGCCGACCCAGAATATAATTTTCTATTATCGTTATGATTATTATATTATCAATGTTAATTATATATATATATATATATATATATATATATAATGTTTTATTATTATTATTATTATTATTATTATTATTATTATTATTATTATTATTATTATTATTAAAATAGCCAATTGAAAAAGCTTTTTTCATTAAGATTATTCTAAAAAAGCTTAATCGATTTAAGTGTTCATCTCAGAAAGTTAGACGGAAAAATCCTCTTGCTTTTGGATAATGCACCCGTGCATCCTATATCAACAAAATATTTAAATGTCGAATTATTCTATTTTCCGAGATACACAATTTTGCTGATTCAACCCCTTGATAAAGGGATTATAAAAGCGTTTAAAGATCACTGTCAAAGATTTTTAAATCAAAGAATACTCTCTGATATGGATGATCCAAACAATATGAATTTGAATTATGAGGATCTGAAAAAGAAAATCACAATTTACGACTCCATGTGTTTCACTATATGAGAGTTTTTGAAAATACGGATGATGAATAATCAAATAATATAGAAAGTGAAAGATCTATTTCATTGTACGAAGCAAGAGATATGATCAGAAACCTGGAGAAATATTATTTTGAAAATATGCCAGAAAATATGAAAACAATTTGGACTATTAAAGATAAACTACAGAGATTTATGAAGAAAAAAATTACAAATTATTGGTTATCTGTTAATAAAAATAAATAAAACAGATTTGCTCATTATTTTTCATTTAATATTGGTGTGTTCATATTTTGTTTAAAATGAACATAATCATTGCAGCTTACGCATGCGTTTATAATTATATATAGAGTTGACTGTAATTCCAATATTACTATTATTAGTATTAAACAATCAAACTTTCAGAAAATTATATTCATCATTGACTAATTTGACAAAAAGACACATTTGTAAAGTACATCAAGAGAATTATACATATTTTTCCTATAACATTGTCTATACTACAATTTGTATACAATGAAATAACACTCAGGAGCTCATGTTCAAACCAAACTTTAAATTCTGGATTGTAATATTTATGAAAACTTATATTTTAAATACAGGTTTTAAATATGTTGTATGAAAATTATCCATTTCTACAAAATGCATAGTATATCTCAATTTTAATTATTCATCCCTTTTGATTTTTTTGCAATAAAAATTCTTTACTGTAATCCATTATTTATATTCATTAAAAAATATAAAAGTTACAGCTATATTGTTGTAACGAATTGCATCTTAAAGAATACAAGCAACGAGAAATAATATTTTTTCCTTTGATTTCATTTTTAAACAATTTTAAAATTTATATATATTTTATTTTTAAATTCAATAATAATGAATAATTATATTTGTATTTAATTAGTTATTATTTAATTATTGAAATATATCTTTTTAAAAATTTTTATTTTATAAACTTTACAGTTTTACTCAATGTTACTTACATTTAACATCATTTTCATCCTTTACAGTTAATATCATTAAGAAATATTAGTAACATCAAACTTTATAGCTAAAGAAAATTTGAATGAATAATATTATTTTTAAATATTCATATTGCTTACTTTTGCATTAAAATTTTGTCATTTATTTCAATTACATAACAAAAAACCCAAAATGTCATTAAATACCAAGGTACCTTATGACATTAAAAATGGTGTACGGACACTTAATTCCGCGACAGTTAATCCCATGCCATTTATTCCCGTGGCAGTTAATACCGCACATTTAATCCTGTGACAGATAATCCCATTGACACTTAATCCTGTTTAAATAAAGACAACCACCATATATAAGTCAGAGAGTTTATTGAATAATAATATTATTAACATTAAATTTTAGCCTATGGACAACATCACTTTTGGTACAACGTCGAAAGACAATCAGTTTTTACTACACAAGCAATATAAATACGTTAAACATAGGGAGTGTACAAATGAGGCAATTCATTTGCGTTGCAAACTTTATCAGAAAACCAGATGCCATACACGTATTACAATCAAAAAGGATGAACCTAAACAGTTGCGATTCTGAACACAACACCTAAAGGCAACATATAAATCTGTCAATGGAGAAGTAAGTACACATCTTGATAGTAGCGTACTTATGGTCTTACAAAACAAACCATCCCTGAAGAGAAAGTTACAACAAAACTGTCAGAAATTGATGTCTGCTCCAAGTTCGATACATCTACAGCCGTCTCTTTATTTTTACACCCTAATAGTACTCTATTTCTATGCCTTCTTTCAACAATAAATATCATTTTTAGTCTGTTTAACATATCATGTACTAAATTCATAAATTCATCTATAGTATTGAATATTGCATCAAGAGGTAATTTTAATTTTACTCTTATAATATTTGGTTCGTTTTCGATCGTCAGCGAGCATTTAATTGTTTTACTTTAAATAATAAACTTAAAACAAATGTTTCAGTTAAATATTTATTTTTGAAATAATCACATGTTGTGTTTTACATTTTGTTTTAAATCAAAATGAACAAAATAAATTGATTACAATATTTTAATTTGGGTAGAAGGCAAATAAAAAATTTTAATTGGGTAGGTGTAAAAAAATGTTAAAATGGGTAGAACGTGTTACGCCCTTTTAAAATTTCACTGCTGAAATTTGCAGTTAAATATAAAAATATTGATAAAACACAAATGAAGATACGTACAATTCATTTAACCTATTATAAATTAATCAAATTCTACCTGTAAAATATTTACCCGTAAGAAAGGACTCTGAAATATTTATTAAATATTTTATTTTCAAAATCGGTTTTGTTTTGAAATTTCTTATTTTAAAAGTGTGTTGTCCTCAGGCTGTGAGAAATCATAAAATAAAGGAAAATGATAAATTTACAAAATTTTGAATTTTATATATATATATGTGTGTGTGTGTATTCACAATATTTATATTTTCAATTAAAAGAGAATATTTAATAACATTTTTTCGAATAAAATCACTTAATTGAATAATGGGAAAATTGATTGTGTATTTAATTTATTTATTAATAATAATAATGATAATAATAATAATAATAATAACAATAATAATAATAATAATAATAATAAAAATAAAAATAAAAATAAAAATAATAATAATAATAATAATAATAATAACAATTATAATAATAATAAGAAGAAATTATTTTAAATAATTTTAATTCTAAATTGCATCTTAATTGCAGACATCTCGACCCCATCAATTGTAGAACATGAAACCCATTAATATAACACTATTTAATAAATTCTGCAGTTTAAAATCCATTTAATATTAATTAAAAATTACAGCTAAATCTTCAAGCCTTTGTGACCAATAACTTGTATTCTAAATTTCTATTGAAAGATAATTACAAACAAATAATAATTAAATTAAAGAATTATGATAATCTTCAATATTCCTCCAATATTTATAATAATTAATTTATTTGGTAAGTCTTTAAATAAGTGAAACCATGGAAACTGCATTTATCAGAAAGCGTCGTTTTTTTACAAATATTCCCAAGTCATCAGTGTAACATAAAAGTTGTTAGATATTTTATATTTAAAATGTTAAATTATGTTGTTTGTACTTGGTTACCAAAATGTCAGTAGCAGTAATTAATAAAACAAAATATTTAAGAATGGAATTTATAGAAAAACATCTTACCTTTCACTAATAGAGATCATTTATTGAAGATATTTTTTTATTATGTTTAAATTAATCAAAAAATGATTTTTTTCAATCTTTAATTTTGGTTATGGTTCACTGACAATCTGCATGATATTTTAAGAGAAATGCAGTAGCCATTGACGTTAAGTAAAGGCTGCCAGTAATTTTCTTCATAGTTTGTTTTATAGCACATTTTACATATATAAAACAATCAGAAATAAAATCAGCAACAAATTAGATGAAATGGCTAAGAAAGTATAAGAAACTCGCATTTCAAATCAAAGAGGCAAAATACAATATAATAGAGCGTGTCATCGAATTCCTAATGAAAACCAGAGACTTCAACTGTGAGATAAAGTTCTGGAAAATTATAACCTATGTCAACTTCCATAAGGTCTTCATGATGATTTTGCTTATGTTGTGCTTATAAACATCTGTCTAATAGAGATAATGATATAAACAAAAATACTTCTGACCCGAATCATTTCAATACCAATTATAATGGCAATAAATACCGACAACCACTAAAGATAACATCATAATAAATAATAATTTTCCTGATTATTATTTTTGTTATCTTAATTCAAATACAAAGTTTAATATTAAAGTCGACAAATGATGATTTTTAATTCTTACACAGAAATTCAAAAATAATTGTGCTAAAATAAACATGAATAAATATTATACATAAAAAGAATTCACATGTTAACAATATTAATCAATAAATTACATAAACATTTTATGATTATTTAATTAATTTATTAAATTTTAATTTTTTCAATTCATTATCAACATTAAAATTAAATTTTTTAGAGAACACATTTTAGAAAATGTTTAGAAAAATTTTGTTTGAATTATTTGCTTTTTTTAAACAATGAGTACATAACTATTTTTCTTTGAATTTTTGTCTCAATGTTAAGCAGATTATACAATGTTCTTTTGTTCGCAATCAATGAACATATAAATTATCAGTTATTTTGAAGTTTATCTAAAAATTTTATTATTTTAAATATATATCAGAATTTGAAAAATAATTAACTTGTATTTACAGTTAAATTTTATATTTTAAGAAAAATTCATTTTAATTATTAGAAAAGAATTGCTGTTATAAAACATTTTTAAAAAAAATGTTTTATAATTGGAAATAAAAGCATGATTAGTAAAATATGTTATCTATTTTCTTTCTTTTTTCTATTTTATCTTGAAAAATTTATCAACTTAAACAGATTATTAATACAATTTTGTAGAACAATTGTTTTAAATGGTTTCACTTTAAATAAATAAATATTTTAATTTATGTTTATGTACATAAACTCAATTATCAGATGTCTTTAATTATAATAAATAAATAATTTGCATATATTTTTTTATTTCACTTTTATTTTATTGCAAATAAACAGCAATTCATTTAAACAAAACAAATGTTTAAAGACAAAACTTGTAGTGCAACATATGTCCAGGTATCAAATATTGAAAACAGTAAAGAGTTTTTCGTGAAATAAATGCATGTTTTAAAAATTAAACAGCCCTTTAAATATTAATAAATATAACCGATCAAACTATTTATAAAAATTGAATAATATGAAAATTGACATATATGTATATATGCTGTGATGTGTGACTGAGAGAGAAGGTAGTCTAAAATGGTCGCGACCTCGACCATAAATGGCTAAGCTATAAACAAATTCTTTTAATAAATTCGTTCATAGGCTATAAGCGGCGTACGGATAGTTGTTCACCAATTAAATAACAATTTTAATGAATATAGATAATACATTAATAAATACGTTTATTATGGTTTAAAACTCATATCAGCGTTTAGTGGCTATCTTATTTTAATTTTTCTAAGTTACTGATTTATCAGTGACTCTTTCATAAACACATTCATGACTAACTTACTTTAAACCCCCAAATGTACTCTTGGTTATTACCATTTTGGTAATGTTTACATTGGAACTACTCTTCACTTTCGGCTTCCTGGCTGCCAATGGAAAGTCTTTTTGATTGGAACGGTGAGAGCTTTCATATACTCCAATGAGTGCTTTGACATATTTCTTGCTCTACATAAGTGGCCAGCAACGTTTTGCTATATATAAAAATATGTCTTAAAACTGAATACTTAGTTTTTGGTATTAACAGGTTGGTCCCTCCTTGCTGCCTAAGATGATATATAACATTCATTAATGATTTTCTATTTTAAATAACTGTCGTACTTGATTCTAACCTCTTTTCCTATGTTTTACAAAAATGGTTTGATCAGCAAATCTCATTTTACAAATTTAAGTTTTCAAATTTTTCAAATTGAAATTTTTGAAGCTCTTACTCAAAGGTTCCTCTGTTTTTGCATTCTAAATAATTTCTATATTTAGAATAAAAAAATATTTTCAAAAATCCTAACGTTTCTTCTTCTGGAAATATTTAAATTTGCGTCTAATAAATTTAAAAAATTGTAAATGAAATTATTCCAAATTATTTAACTTAGGCTATGGGCTTGAGTAAGATGGCTCAAACCCCCCTTATATATATCATTATTAGAAAATTATTTAGGAAATTTAGGAAATATAGTTTAATAGAAAGGATTTAGCGTGTATTTAATTTGGAATTAGTGGTAAAAAAGGTAGAGAAGAACTGGTTTAGAAGGTTGAAGAATTAAAACAAGAAATATTTTATTAAATTAGAATAGTTGTCGTTGCTCAAAAAATGCAGCATCAAAGACTTTTATAAAATTTTATATTCATAATTTCTTATGTCATTTTTCAATGTTTGGCAAGGCATTTTTTAATGGCATACCCGAAGCACTTAGAGATATTTTGGTTAAGAATTCTTAGATGTGTTCTAATTATTCTTGAATTGAAGTAATTAATTTTTTAAAAGCAAAAATTGGAATTTCTCAATTAGATAACTAAAATAATTAATTAATTTAATCATTGAATTTTTAAGCAAATAATTTCAGACGGAATGCGTTACTTTAATTCCATTATAATCTGTAGAATGATGAGAGCTTGCAAATAAACGTACTTAGTAAGACCGTAAAAATTTTTTCTTAGAATGCTTGAAATTATAAGTTGTTTACTTATTTGTTTTTTAATCACTTTTTATTATAATATGAATATTTGATAAATTTAATATAATTCAGTTTTAATTATTTAATTGATGAATGAAAGCAATGTAACATTTATTTAGCGCAAACATTACACACTACATCTATAAAGATATATTATTTAATAAAAATATCCTCACACTCAGAGATAACAATAAAATTAAATAAAAAATAATTTTAAAATAAGTTTAATTGATTAAATGAAAAATAAATAAATATTAAAATATAATTTAAAAATTAAAGAAAAATAAATAAATAAATAACTTTTAAAGAAAACCTATAAAGTATGAGTTGGATGTCAAGTATGGATCCTGGTGGTGTCACATTATATAACTAACTTTTAATTAATAGTTTTTTATTATATTAAAATACATAAACTGTTTATAATAAATTTATTTTATTCAAAGTTTGATGGAATCAGAATTTTGTAAATTTTGTAAACGCATACAAATAAATAATAAACCGAAACATCAAAGGATAATTTCGGAGAAGATCAATATAAAATCAATTTTTTTTGAAAGAATTTTAGAAAGTGAGTTATGAGAAAATTTTTCGTTTCCAGTTTGAAGATTTTTCATTGAATATCATTAAATAAAATAAATTATTTCATTTATCATTTGAAAATTAATGAGAAATATTGATTGTTTAAGTGCACAATTTAGTATGAAAATATATGAAACAATCAATTATTTTAAAATTTTAATTCACATAAATTTTACTGAAACATACAAGTTGTTTATCTGAACATAAAATTTATTATCTAACATGATCATCTATGGAAGGCCTTTTCTATAATTACCGAAAATAATTTTGAAAATTCGCTTTATAAATATAATGTCTATAGGCAACAATAATTTGATCATAAAAAATATAATATAATTATTTTTAAAAGTCATATTAAAAAATTATGAATATTTAAATAAATATTTAAATATTTATATTACTTTTACGTATTTCTTTTGATATGCAATAATTTTTTTCAAAATATAAAAAATTATAGTTGTTAGATCTTGTGAAAACATCTTCGTTTAATTCAAAATTTGTATTCATTCAAAGTTCAAAATTTATTCAAATCAAAATTATATCTTTCATATTTTCGAGTATTTAAACAAAATTAACAATGGCATTTATATTTATTTTAAATTCATTCAAAATAATAATTTAAATAATTAAATAATTTAAAATATAAATTTATAATAATGTCCTTATTTTTATTTAATAATTAATATAATAATATAATAATTTAATAATTTTAAAATTTTAAAACCTAAATTTATGTCCGTTGATCATCACAAAGATCATCACAATAGTAATTCAATACAGTGTAAAATATTTTTATAAATTTATTAAATAATTTCAATAATTTTTACTTAATACATTTTATTATTAATTCATAAAAATGAGCCGAAAGATAACGTACAAATTAAAAATTTATTATAAGAATAAAACAATTATTTATAATATTGTTTGTTGTTATATACTTTTTACTATATCATTACAAGAACAAATGTAAACTTGGAACAATTTATCCTTTATAGTTTTATAAATGGTATAAAAATAATATTTGATGCGCTTTTATTAATAATAAATTGAATTGATATTAGTTAAAAAATTGAGGTCTGGTGGTAAAAGTGAAGTTTTTAAAATATAAATTTGTAGAAATATTACGCGTAAAAATTTTACAGTTTTGAAATATTAATTAAACAATAAAATAAATAGATTATCTCAAATATGATTGTACTTAAATGATGAAACCTTAATAATAAGGACTTTAATTGAATAATATAACAAAATTTAAAAAAATATTTTTATTTTATTATTATTATTATTATTATTATTATTTTATTTATTATTATTATTATTATTATTATTATTATTATTATTATTATTATTATTATTATTATTATTATTATTATTATTATTATTATTATTATTATTATTATTATTATTATTATTATTATTATTATTATTATTATTATTATTATTATTATTATTATTATTATTATTATTATTATTATTATTATTATTATTATTATTATTATTATGATTATTATTATTATGATTATTATTATTATTATGATTATTATTATTATTATTATTATTATTATTATTATTATTATTATTATTATTATATTCTTTATTTATATTCTTTCAAAATTTTAAAGATAAATTCACATATTTAAGAACTGAGTAACATTTTAGAAAAAGTACAATTTATAAATTATGCTGACAAAATTTACAATAGATTTATTTATTTTAATTCACTAAAATCCAAACTTAATACTCGGTTGAATACACTGAAAATAATTTAATAATACGAAAAAAATGTTAATAATACAAAAATCAGGATTAATCAAATTAATTTTGAGTTTAAAGAAGTTTTTTATTTCTTGAAAAATTAAGCAAATATTTTTTTAATTTAGAAAGAAATTTTTGAAAAGTAAACTCAACCTGTTGTTGATTTATCATAAACTTGAGGCTTCAGATCAGTTTTAATTTATTTGATTTTTGTCAATATTTTAATTCATTTAAAAAAATATGAAAAATTATTTTTGAGTTTGTAATTCACCATCTTTTCAGCAGCCTATAGACAAAAATCCAAAATCCCAAAAACAATATTTCAATTAATATAAATAATTTAGAATGACAGAAATTCAAATATTTATTATTTATTAAAACAAAAGAAATTTATGAGATTCCTTATCAAAATGCCATCTAAGATCGCTTGTAATTATTATAATATTGTGTATGAAGGTCTATAAGAGGAAAAGTTTAAGAACAGGTCGAGGCATCCAAAACATCTGCCTAGGGACAGTTGAGTGTATGTATGTGAGAATGCGTCGTATAAAAATCAAAAATAAGTAATTATAACAATTTAATAATTTAAACAATTTTATTTAACTAAATTAAAAACAAACGTCACAAGCATTGATAATATCAAGAATCATACATTTTTCATTATTCTTCTGTCATATATTTGTTACATAAACCACCAGTTACAAAAACTCAAATTAAGAATAATAATAATAATAATAATAATTTTAAAATACTAAATGAATAAATAATTTAGAATGACAGAAATTCAAATATTTATTATTTATTAAAACAAAAGAAATTTATGAGATTCCTTATCAAAATGCCATCTAAGATCGCTTGTAATTATTATAATATTGTGTATGAAGGTCTATAAGAGGAAAAGTTTAAGAACAGGTCGAGGCATCCAAAACATCTGCCTAGGGACAGTTGAGTGTATGTATGTGAGAATGCGTCGTATAAAAATCAAAAATAAGTAATTATAACAATTTAATAATTTAAACAATTTTATTTAACTAAATTAAAAACAAACGTCACAAGCATTGATAATATCAAGAATCATACATTTTTCATTATTCTTCTGTCATATATTTGTTACATAAACCACCAGTTACAAAAACTCAAATTAAGAATAATAATAATAATAATAATAATTTTAAAATACTAAATGACGTGAAGAAGAAATACATAATCACACAAAATTGGCAAAAAAACTAAATTAAAGAGAACACCAATCCAAAATATATATTCAGCTACAATATATTTCTACTGATTAACAGTCATCGTCAAGTACTTCGTCTTAAACTTTAAACTATTTAGAACAAATCATTATTACTAAAACAAATTTCTGCTTTTAAATTTTCAAAACATTTTATCAAAATTTAAAAATTATGCTTTTTTTTAAATTCACAAATTTTACAAACTTTAAAAAACTTTAATTTTTTAAATCTTTAACAAAACTTAAAAAAATTTTCAACGAAACATTTAAAAAAAATAATAAAAATAATAAATTTGGCTTGTAGTAATTTGTAGTAATCAAGAAACAATAATTTCCTCTTTGTGTTAATTTCATTTCTAATTAAATGAATTGACAATGATCTGTCATAAAATATTTCAGAAATATAAAATGAAGATTATTATAATTTCCGCCCATTAAGGAGAGTTTCAAGCCTTCCGAATTATTTCCTTAAGCTCAATTTTTTGGTTGCAAAAGATATTTATGACATAATATATAATTTGTATATTTTGAACCGGACATAATTTCATATCTTTCTCGGAAATACTTTAATTATTTTTCATTCACTTTTGATTTTTTCAAAAATCACATATCCCAAGCTGAAACTTGGTAGAATGTGATTTCATTGACATTTTATATTATCCAATGCAAAAGATTACATTTTTTTTTAAGTTGTAAATGTTTTTTGTTTCTGCACTTCATTAGATTTGGTAATTATTATTTCATGCTATCTACCGAAACTATTACATTACTTTCATTTCAATATATTTTTTATGATAAATACAAAAAGAGAGTGATAATTTCAAAATAATTTTTTCATATTTTATTTTACGAAATGAACTTTTTCATAAGAAAAGCTAATAAAATTAGTAGTAAAATGATTTATACCTCCCGGCTTGTTTCTTCTTTTACATCTTCTTTGAATAAAATACGTTATCTTATGCGACGAAATACTTAGGTCTTTTGTTTCACATAAATATTCATTGGGTAATTAGGTTGTTTTTTTGGTCATTCCTTTCACATACGTGTTGTAACTTGAAAGTGTTGAGAGAACTTAAAATCTCATAATATTTTTTTAAAAATTGAATTTTAGTTTATGAGACTTGCAAATAATATAAGCATTCCATCTATAAATGTTGACATCTTTCAGAAGAAGTTTTTAATAATTATAATATTAACAGTCTAATAACAAAATCCTAAAACAAAAGTTAGTTATATCTATTTAAAATACATTTCAGTGTTTAGTATTTTCTTTCGATAATAACGATGTGCAAAATTTGCTGAAATTTACAAAAATAAACTTACAGGGGTTGGACAAAATAATGGAAACACTTTAAAATGAACAAAATATATTTTAATATGGTGTAGGTCCACATATTTTTGCAATTACAAATTCTATTCTATCAGCTATTGATTCATACAAATTGTAAATTGTTTCCAAAGCAATTGTAGCCTATTCTATATCGTTTTCTTATTAAATCTGCTATAAAAAATATTTTGTTCATTATTTGTGCTCATTAATTCTTTTGTTGAAAATCGAAATATCAGAAAAACTTTACATTTGTCTCGTAGTTCTGACTGCAAACATCAAATTAATATGTGTACCATCAAAAACCCTAAAGTATTATGTACTATTTAACATAAAATATCCGCAGAAATGAAAATTATTATGAGCAAATGATAAATATTTATATGTCGTTTTATTGGTTTGTGCTTTATTTTTAAAAAAAAGTAAATTTATTAAACTTTTGATTTTAAATAAAGATTTTTAAGTCCCTTAAATTACCATTTCACTATTACTTTACGTTAGCAAGTGCTTTTTTACACATATTTCATAATTTCCGGTAACATATCATCATTTTACGAATTAGTTTAGTTGAAATTGGAATTTGATAAAAAATAAATTATGATTGGCTCTTGTTTGCTATTCTCGTGCTCATAGAAAGAAATAATGTGATAAATTGCTTGAAATATAGTCAGTTTGGCAATTGGTTCATTAAAATCCTTGAAAAACACCAGTTTTCGACAAAGATATTATGTCACGCTAAATATAATGAGTTTATTTGGGCACTGTGAATGTCATTATACAGCTCATAAATCACTCAAAACATTCATTGCAGAAGTTAACATTATTGCTTAATCCTCAACAGCCACATCAGTCTCGAATTCGAAACGTTCTCAATTGAATGAGAAATTTACAACACTATGTCAAGTTGGCCATGAATCGAATCAACTCAAATTTAATTGCATTTATTACGAATATATTTTAAATGTAATTGTTGGGTTCTTACACTGATAAATTCGCTTTATTTACTTCAATGCCCATAATTCAAATCCTTATTTTAAGTAGATTTATATTTTTTTCTATAAATAAATTAATTATTTCTTATAGTAAACCTTAAATGATAACCAGTGTAGCACAAAACATGTGTTTAAATAAGTTTTGAGACACAATATTTATTTTTTGTTTAGGAAAAAAAAACTTTTGATGCCAGTCGAATAGTAGGCTATGCATTAGTTTTTTAAAATTTTTTACAACGGGCCGTTATAGGAGTGCATCAGTTCGAAGTGCGATTTTTTAGAGAAAACTGAAAATATATTGTGGCATTAGAGGGTTCATTTTAAGAAATACTATTTTAAAATATATGTAATTTTATTTATTATTATAATAAAACCGAAATTATATTAAATTTTCCAAAGATTTTACCATATAAGCCAGTTTATAAGTACAAAGAAATGTCAATCAAGAAAATACATATAATATAATATTCCATTACTAAATTAAATTAAATTACAATATTATCGTTGAAATTGAAATTTGGAAAATTTGATAATTGTTTTCAGAATCTTTGGAAAATTTCACTCACTACAAAGATTCTTATTCAAAACTGTCGATTTGGATAAAACACCTAATAAATTAATTAGGAAATTTGTATTAATTGGATTTTTCTAATTTTCTTTTCGGTGGAATTTTTTCCAAGAAATTAATTATATAATTTATATACTCAAAATTAATAAATAAAAATCCTAACTAATTACTTTGATTTCTTGCAATGATTTCTTGCAAATTTCCACATAATTTCTTTGTTAGAATATCTATAAAAGAGAATTATTTTGAGGAAATAAAACGAAAACAATAATATTAATTATTTTTGAATTTATATCAAAGGCCGTTTCAGGGTGCCACATGGATATTAATGAGGGAAATAAAAATATTTTTAGCTAAAAAATTTTTAATTTTTATTTCACAAATCTTAACGTAAATTAAAATTTTTTTATTATATTTTCAAATGATATGTTTTAATAATTTTTTTTGTTTTAATTTTCTGTTAATTTAAATAATTTCTTATTTTATTTGTAATAACAATTAAAACATTTAAATGTAATCATAAATTTTAGATAATTTTAATGAATAATTATTTGATGATTTTAGAAAAATTTTAAAGTGTAAATGAAATAATTTTTGAAAGTTAATTAACTATAGGTTTTCATATAATAAAGAAAGTCTTGGATTTCAGATTTTGAAAACAACATTTAAGCATTGTTATTTATTATTTTACCTTAAATCTCGGTTTATAAGCGCAAAACTTTTACAAAATTATTAATTAAAAAGTTATAGTGAGGTCTGAATAGCCGATAAATTATTCAATATTTAAAGATCACATTTTATTTAAGTAGGTAATGGAGTGTTATTCCGATATCTTTATAGTCCGATACCTCTGGCTCTGAACCAGTTTAAAACGAGCTTCAAATATAGAGGAATAAATCTAATGATAAGAATAAAAAGTATACTAGTGACATTTATAAGTAGCAACATAAGTAATGTTTATATAATGAAGCGTAACATAGGTACATAGACGTACAGATAGGTACCATTTTGTAATTTTTTCATTTTTCAATTATTTTTTATGTTTTGTTTGAATCAAATTTCACAAATGGATTCGATTCTTTTATAATTAATTGATAATTTAACTAGCTTATTTCAGACAGCTAATTTTCTATTTAAGAGAACCTTTTATACAAATCAATCAAATATACCAATGGTTCTCAAACCTTTTTTTGAATTTCACTCGATCTTATAAAGGTTTTCCATTACTGACGGATATTTTTAAAAATTACTATTTAAATTAATTAAAATCAATCATATAACCTACTTTTAATAAAACATTATTCACAAACAACTATTTTTTTCAGAAAATTACTAACCTCTGATGTCATTTTCTCCACTTAGTCTGTTTTGGTATTTTGTTTGTATTGCAACTAAAGTGGAAAATGCTGTCTCAAACTAATAAGGGGTTGCAAATGAAATCATCCTTCTTAAAGATATATTTGCCGGATATGATAGTCACATTTTAATCAAAAAATTATTATATGAAATTATTATGCCTCCAAATATTTGCAAATATTTATTTGACAAGTCTATTTTTTAAAAAAACTCAATTTTCTGTCATTTTTTTTTATTTGTGTTCAAAATTGCACTCATTTGAAATTAGTTGTCAAAATATTTAGTCACCAATAAATTTTATTTTAATTGAAAATTTTAATAAATTGACACAATTTATGATAAAAATTACATCGCATTTAATGAAATATGAATGAAATGATAGTAGTTTATTAAAACAAATTAACTGTACGATTTAATAAAAAAAACTTTTTCTCGTATTTACATAAATAGTTATTATAATTTATATTTATGAATATATATTTTACTAGAGATCTGTTTTTAATATATTTGTAATTTATGATTGAATTAGTCCCAAAAGTCTAATAATATATTATGATATTGTAAGGGTAACGCGGCATTTAGTAATAGATTTTTTTATTAATTCGAGAAAATGTATTTTTTTATATGCAATTTGACCTTCTCAAAGACTATTGAGTCAATTACACCTACTTTGCCTCAGATAGGTTAGCTATTGGAATGTAATTGTACAGGGATAATGGATTTTCATGTCCACTATATGAATCCCTAGATGTTTGATTGATTATCTTGATTGTATTGGTCCTCGAATTATGTCATTGTGTATTATTTATGTATAATCTGCTTTTCAATAATAAACCTTATTGACATATGGTTATTTTTATCTTATTGCAGCTATTGTTTAGTCCATTGGTTCCCAACCTTTATTGGCTCATCGCCCCTTTCTGAAGGTTGACTGTTACTAATCGCCACCATTTCATTTTCATTGTATACCATAATTTTAATTTGAAGTAAAGAATAGAGAAAAAGTTAAAATATAGATTTTTTTACAAATCTTTTAATAACAAAAAAGTAAAATAATTAATTAAGATCATTACAAAGATTTATAAAACATGAATACCTAGGTGTTTTTATTTTTGTATTGGAATCTAGAAAAATTAAGAAAATTAGCAGTTTAAATTTGAATAAATAAATGAAAGTGTGAAAATTTTGTTATAGTTTTATTTTATCTTTTGAATGGGTGCCTTGTGCTTGGTGGATTTCAGTTAAAGCTTGTATATCTGGTTTTATGTTAATCAAGCTCAGACGCAAGTCTCCTTTGAGGCAAATTTTTAACTTATTTCTTTATTTTGTGAGAAGCTGAAAAACAGAACTAAATCTAGAAATTATATATAATGTTTTAAATTGTAATTTTTTAGCAAATAAAAGATTTATAATTTCTTTATAATATTTTTATATTATATATT